>NW_021025260.1:2757757-2824920 GCF_004153795.1 Camellia sinensis
GCGGCGGCGGCGGCGAAGCTGAGGAGTAAGGAGGTGATGGAGGCGGAAGCCAAGGTTCTGGTAGGGACGTACGCGAGAGCTCCGATTGTGCTCTCCAGTGGCAAGGGCTGTAAACTGTATGATATCGAGGGGCAAGAGTATTTGGACATGACCTCTGGGATTGCAGTGAATGCGCTCGGCCATGGCGATCCTGATTGGGTCAGAGCTGTTACAGACCAAGCCAATGTGCTCACCCATGTCAGCAATGTCTACTATTCTATTCCACAGGTGATCAAATTTTATTTCTTGATTTGGGTTTTTTTTTTTTTTTTTTTAATGCTATTCACCCCCAAATATTCTACTAAATTTTCTATATATGTTTGTGTTGGCGATTTTGAGCGAAGTTTAAGATTTTAAAGTGATCTGTAGAAGGAAAGGAACTGATTGAGGACATACATTCACTCACTCACTCACTATCCAGTTGTAAAATTAATGAAATTGGATTCCACACAAGATGAAGTTCCATTGACCCAATTACTCAAAATTTTACTAAAATATTAGTAGAAGTTTCATTTCATATATGAACCACTCCAATGGACAAACTCAAATTTAAACATAAATTTGAGTCACAAATTGCTTAGAAACTTTTGAGTAAACATTTGAGTCTCCCTTGATTTATGTAAAGCTTTTAGTAGAACTCACTTTGATATAGTTTGGTTTGAGGAGTGGAGGAGGGTGTTTTGAGTGATTTTTACCCAAATATTTAAATTTGAAATAGGTTTGATTCAAGGATTGGAGTTGCGCTAACAATCCTGGAAATGGTATGCCATGACCCACGTAAATAATGAGGGAAACTATCCCTAATAGTAAACATAGATTGAAGTCCATTTCATATGGAAGCTGTGGTACAATTGGTAAGAAGCGAAGAAACACCAAATGAAGATGCTTAACTACTATTATATCTCCAAACTGTTGAATTTTCTTTCTTTTAGTTAAAATTCTTTAGCCATTATATCTTTCAGGCAATAGGGATGAAATTTTAATAAAAAAAGGGAGTTCTAGTTTGCCACAAACTTGTTAGTGATAGAAGTTCTAAAAACTCTCTAATACATTACCATTGGAGAATGAGGCCCCCTTGTTTTCATAATATCTATTTGCCTCTGCTTTTGTTTTCAATTTATTGAGAAGCAAATGGTTTATTGCTTCAGGTGGAGCTCGCAAAACGCCTAACTGCTTGTTCTTTTGCGGATCGCGTCTTTTTCTCAAACAGTGGAACAGAAGCAAATGAAGCTGCCATTAAATTTGCAAGAAAATTCCAAAGGTTTTCGCGTCCTAATGTGCAACAGCCACCAACAGAGTTCATTTCATTTAGTAATAGCTTCCATGGGAGGACCATTGGTGCTCTTGCTTTGACTAGCAAAGAGAATTACAGAACACCTTTCGAACCTCTCATGCCTGGAGTTACTTTCTTAGAGTATGGGAATGTTCAAGCTGCAAAAGAACTGATTCAAAGTGGCAAGATTGCTGCAGTATTTGTGGAACCTATCCAAGGTGAAGGAGGCATACACAGTGCCACCAAGGAGTTCTTACAATCTCTTTCTAGTGTTTGTCATGATGCTGGCTCTCTCCTGGTTTTTGATGAGGTGAGCAGCTATATTTTGATGAGAAGTTGTCAAATGCATGTTGGATTGTGTGTCTTTGAACATTACAAAAATGTTGGACTTAATCTCCTAATTGAAATGTATTAGAATAAAAAAATAAAAATAAATAAAAACTGTCAAGTTATTGCTGCCTTTATACTGATGGAAAGTTTCTTTGAGATAAACAGTGATGGAACTTTCTTGCATCGTCTTTGGCACATTGTAAAGAATTTCTTGGGAAACAAAACATATGGAAAACACAGTTTCTTTGAGGTTGAAGCAGGCATGGAAACCTTTGAAGAAGTATGGATGGCTATAAATAGATTTAAGCGTACTTTACTCAGATCTACTAATTTTTTGTTAAAAGAGGGGTTTTTTCATTCCTCTTTTTGTTGATAGACTTTATTACATTTTTGTAAAGAAGTATAGGATAGTTACACCTTGGGGAGGGAATATAGTTTTGTAATTTTGTTCATACCTTCTTTTTTTCCCACAGGGGTGACACCAATTTAATACAATTCTTACTTAAAAAAAGAGTGATGAGCTTTGTTGCATCATCCTTGTAGAGGATAGTCTTGGGAAACATAACAAGGAGAGAACATGTAGAACTTAATTTCAGTAGTTCATTGGTGACCAACTTTAGGGGTATCTTTTCAAAGCAATATATTAAAGATTCAAGCTAAACATTCAGAGCTATCATCACATTGTATGAATGGGCATTTTGCTCAATTTGAACCGTGTGACATAGAAAATTATGGAGAACCTATCTTTCATAATTTCTAGTGATCAATTGTTCTGTTCATATCTTCTGTTGGTCAATATGCTTGTAGGATAGATGGAAACAGTAGGCATGGCTGACACATGCCTCCCTACCATTCTAGCACATGATGTGGTGATGAAGGATTCTTTTTGAAGGAGAATGGGATTGGAATAGGTTCATAGCTGGTTTTTTCCCTTATATTCTGAGATGATGGTACCATGGATTCTAGAGTTTTACTTATGAGCACATCAGTTTCTTAGGGAGTGTATAATAAGATCACAGTTAGATGTTGGTTTCGATGCTGAAATACTGGGTGAGTAAAATGGCATCTTGATATACGAGTTCTTTTATTGTTGTCATGTAGAGTTTGGTGTTCTAAAGATAATAGATGTCTTGAAGCTAAACAAATAAAATTGAAGTCTTCTAGGGATCCACAGTTTAGTACTTGTGTTCTGGAATGGAAAACTTTCCCTCAAGAACAATAATTTTTTATTTTTTATTTTGAACAACCAAGAACTCTAAATTTGAAACCTGAAATTTTTTGCCAAATTTTCTAGTAGTGTCCCAACACATCAACTATTTTCAAATCTAAAAATGTTAAAAAAATCAGTTTTGTTTTTTTTATCGATCTTCAACCCATTGAACCATTACAAAAAAAAATAAAAATAAAAATATTCAAAAGTTCACTAAAAAATCAATACCAAATTCCCATAACATGTACATGTAATTTTAAGTTGGAATACTGGTGTCACAAATTATTTTTTCATAACACAATTAACAAAGTTTTTTTTTTTTTTTTTTTTTTACAACACAGTTAACAAAATTGTTATATATATATATATATCACTCCAATAAGTTTGTTAAATTATTTGTTAGTGATGTGCTCTTTTTGTAATAACCTAAATAATTTGTTAATTGTAGAGATTATGGTATTAACAAAGTCGAAAGAGAAACGAGAAGAAAGTGATTGAAAGAGATAAGGGCATGATTATTGAGTGATTTTAGAATATTGTTCAATAATATTTATCACTTGATATTTATGAAGTTAATTTTTAAAAAAAATTAACAAAAATGTTAAATTTTATTATTTTAATCAATAAATATTAAGTTAAAATATCATATAAATTTGATTCAAAACTACCAAATAATTTTCCCTGTACTATAGAAAACCCTGCCACACTGCAAATAATTTAACAAACTACTATAAATAATTTAAGAAAGAGGGAAGGGAGGGTCAAAAATATTTTTTTAATCTTGTATGAGAAAATTGTTAAAAATTTTAATTTAAAGAGGGTGTAAGAGATGGTGAATATCAACAAATGGATAAATTTGATAATTTTAAGAATGGTGTGATTTCAAAAGATTGATAGATATGTTGATTTCAAGTTATTATTTGCGACAAATTATGTCATTTTGACTCAAAGATATTAGAGTTTGAGCCTAATGGCTCAAAAAAAACTAAAAAATTGACTTGCGATCTAAGTGCCCTATATACTCTGGGATTTATAATTCAGTAAAAGTTTTAAAAAAAATAATTATAAAATTATGTAAGAAAATTTAATATTTTGATTATTAATATTTATAAAATTTATTATTAATTTAAAATTATTTTTTAAAAATATGATTAATTTTAATATTTTTCTTATTTACAAATTAACCCACATTTTTTTTTATTTTATAATTTAGTTATCTCCCATCCAACTGTCTACTTGAGTCTAAACGAGAATTAATTTCTAAAATAAAAAATATTATAAAAAAACTAATTTCTAAAACTCTTAGTATTAAATTACGAGTTCAATTATAAAAAAATTTAAAAAAAATGTTTAAATTTTTGTGATATTTATTTTCCATTCATCATGCATTTGTACATAAATAAGAGCATTTCTTGTGTTTATTCAAATTTTTTTATCAAATTTAACTAAAAATTTATGTTATGCTCTAATTGTTTCATTAAATCTGATCAATAGTTCGGCCTAAAGCAAATTTTTAGCAAAACTTTCCCAAGCTAGTCATCCATCCGATTGTCCTACTAGTCATGCACTTGGTTGATTGGCCGGTCATCTATTCGATTGTCTTTAAAATTTGATGAAAAGTTAAGGTTGCGTTTGGTAGAGTTTTGTAAATATGATTTGAGAGTATGAGTTTTATTTTGAGTTTGTAGGTTGTGGAATTATGATTCGAATGTAGAAAATTTGTTTGGTTATAGTTTTTGAAGAGTATTGAATTGAGTTTTGAAAGTTTGATTTGACATGTGAAATAAGAAAATTTGTTTGGTTATGAGTTTTGGAAAGAATTTTCAAAACTTAATTCAAATTGTATAACACATAACAAAACACACTACTTTCACACTATTGAAAATTCTAATCAACACTCATAACCAAACTCTTTTTAAAATTCAATTAAAAAAATTTATTATTAACAGAAAATAACATTAAACAATTTTTTAATTGAAAATACTACAAAGGAAATATTTTTTTTCAAAATAAATATTCAAAAAATTTAAATCATAAATATTTAAATAATTTAAATAATCTAAAAAAATCAATAAGTAAAAAATTAAAATAAATATTCAAAAAATTTAAATGTAAAAAATTAAATAATTTAAATATTCAAAAATTTAAATAATTTAAAATGTTAATATTAAATTTAAAACAACTCTAACTCAAATCGTAACCAAACACATAAAACAACACCAAGTAAGAAATTATTTTTAAAACTCATAACCAAATACATTACTCGAAATTTCATGCTACTTTCACAACTCTACACTCAAATCGTAACCAAATATCTAACAAAAAAATTAAAATATTTAAAATATTTTTATAAAATAGAGTTTGAATTTATTTTTATAAATATTTTAAATTTAAAAAATTAAAATCGTAATATTTTGAAATTAAAATATTTAAAAATATTCAAAAAAATTAAAAAAATCGTAACATATTTAAATATTTAAATATTTAAAATCTTAACAAAATTAAATATTTTTAAAATATTTAAATATTTAAAATAATAAAATATTGATTTGATATTGAGTTTTGAAAAGAATTTTGAATTATGTGTTTAGTTATGAATTTTGAAAAGTAATGATTATGTTTTGAATTGAGTTTTGAGATATAGGTGTAGAATTACGATTTGAAAATTCAAAACAAACAATGTACTCAAATCTGTGGGTGGAACTATAATTTGAAATCCTAACCAAACGGAGCCTAAATGTTCTACTGATTGGATAACAAATCAGACTTTACTTTCATTTAATATGAGTTTAATGTCATGTTCAAAACAGAAAAAATAAATATATTTTATCAAATTTAAATTTAATAAAACATATGTGAGTAAGCGTCGCAAACCCTCTGATAACAATGGTTGAGAGAAAACCCTATAATAATAAACCTAATAAAAGAGTGTGAGGAGGATCTTTATGGCATTATTCAAACGTTTGTAACGATTCTCTTTAAATTTAAAATATTGATAATTTCTCATAATTATTTTATAACTCTTAACTGATGTAATTAACATCCTCCATTATAACCATGGAATGGAAAGAATCAATGCAAAATTTTGAATTCGCCCAAGTGATACATACAGTCGTAAATCAAAGGATATATTATTATTAAAGAATTGAATTTCTTTGGATCTAGTTATTATTTTTGTGTTGACGAAAACAATTATTAGGAATGCTATATATTATTATTATTATTATTATTATTAGTATTATTATTATTATTATTATTTGTTGGACAATTTTCATTGTATTTGAAAAATAAATTATGTTTGTGTACTTAACAACAAACAGAGTACAGAAGAAATAAAAAAAAATGAGAGAATTTGTTTGATTACAAAAATCAAACCAGAAAAATAAAATAAAATAAAATAAAAAAAAAATTATTTTGTTACAAAAACAAAATCAAGATCTGATTTACATACATAATAAACCAAAAAATAAACTAACAACTTACTTGATTAATTTCTTGAACAAACTTTTGATCAAGTCCAGTGTTTAACACTATGTCCTTAAAACAGATTCGTCTTCTCTACGGTGCTTTCAGATTTTCGGACGTCTATCTCCCAGGATAAAATGATCAACAACGAATAAATGCAATACTACAATTTATTCGCACAACGAACACACTTTGTTTTTATCTGACAGATAAAAATTAGACCAAAGTTTAGGAAAAAATCCTTTTTTTTTTTCTTTTCCAAAACCCATTTCTAACAATCCCCTACATAAATGGAATTTGATGACAACGGAAATGCAACAAAATGCAGAATTTGTAGAAAGAGTATAAATCGAAAATATCTTGCATCAAGATAGGTAGCTTTCGGTCTTGAACCTTCCCTAGTAATAACCTATCGGACTTACTAGCTAACCAATGGATGCGATGCCTTGAATTGTTCAGCCGTTTGTGTAAGCCAAGACAATAGATTTCACACAAAATATCTTCTGACACATCATGGTTCTCACAGTAGTGTTCATTTTGGCCTTAAATGCTCCTGGTTGTTCATGAGTACTTCTAGAGAATTTAGCCTCTTCATTCTCATAGAACCAGCCCCAGTTAGATACTCATATATGTGATTCTTATTGTGAGTATCTCTTATACTCGTCTTGATTTTATGCCTAAATCATGATATAAGTAATCATTAAAAACTAAGCTTATCCTTAGACCGCTGCATGCAATACATGTTGCAGATATCATTCTCACCATAGGAATGGGTAGGGAATTTTAATTCCTTGGTGATTTCTGGCGAGCCACACATAACTTAGTTGTCCCTTTGAACTTAGTTCTTGGGATCTCCAGTCATATAAATAGGGTTACCATTATGATGACTCTTATATAATAGGCTTTAATCACATCCTTTTTGATGAACTATACACTTGCATTTTTGTCAAACCTTTTGTTAACGGATCCGTAATATTCTCTTTAGGTTTTATATAATCTATTGAGATTATTCCATTTGAGAATAATTGCCTTATGGTATTATGTCGACGACGAATATGTCATGACTTACCGTTATACATAAGATTTTGTGTCCTGCCTATTGCAGATTGACTATCACAATGAATGCAAATAACTGGTACAAGTTTTGGCCACATTGGAATGTCTTCTAAGAAATGATGAAGCCATTCTGCTTCTTCTCTTGCTTTGTCTAAAGCAATGAACTCAGATTCCATTGTGGATCGTGCGATGCATATTTGTTTCGTGGATTTCCAAGAAACAACAGCTTCTCTCATAGTAAAAACATATCCACTAGTGGATTTTGAATCTTTAGTAGCCAATATCCAATTGGCATCACAATAACCTTTGAGTACTGATGGATATCGAGTAAAGTTCAAACCATGATCACGGATAAATTTTAGATATCTAAGAACCCGAATGATTGCTTTCTAATAGTCTTCTCCGGGGTTATTAGTTTACCTACTCAATTTACTGACAGCATAAGCTATATCAGGACGAGTACAATTCATTAGGTACATTAGGCTTCCAATGATTTGGGAGTATTTTAACTGAGACATAGCATCACCTTTATTTTTTGATAAATAAAGACTGATGTTTATAGGTGTTCTAGCTACATTCATATCATCTTTGATAAGTTTATCAAGAATTTTCTCAATATAATGTGATTGAGATAATACATATCCGTAAGATATTTTAGTAATTTTCATTCCTAATATAACATCCGCGACCCCTATATCTTTTATATCAAATTTTCTATTAAGCATTTGCTTAGTTAATTTGATCATATTTTGACTGCTTCCAATGATAAGCATGTCATTTACATAAAAACAAACTACGACATATCCTTGGTCAGTATTTTTAACATAGAAGCACTTGTCACATTCGTTTATCTTAAACCCATTAGTAAGCATTGCATGATAAAATTTTCATGCCTTTGCTTAGATGCTTGTTTTAATCCATAAAGAGATTTTACAAGCCGACAAACTTTCTTTTCTTGCTCCGGTACTACAAGCCCTTCGGGTTGCTCCATATAGATCTCTTCATTTAGATCACTGTTTAAGAAAGCTGTCTTAACATCCACTTGATATATTTCTAAATTAAACAACGCTCCTATAGCAATAACTATGCGAATGGATGTTATTCTTGTCACAGGAGAATATGTGTCAAAATAGTACATACTTTCTTTTTGTTTATAACCTTTTATTACAAATCTTGATTTGTACTTGTCTATTGAACCATCTGCTTTCATTTTTCTCTTGAATATCCACTTATATCCAAGAGGTTTAGAACCAGGTGGAAGATCCACCAATTCCCAAGTATGATTTTGCATAATGGATTCAATTTCATTATTAACAGCCCTTTCCACAAAGGTGCTTCAGGACTTGTCATTGCTTCCTTAAAGCTTTGAGGTTCATTTTCTAACAGGTATGTCAGAAAATCTAGACCAAAGGAGTTTGATGTTCTTGTTCTCTTACTTCGTCTTGGTTCATCATCAGTTAAATCCTGTTGGTCAAGACCATTACTCGTCTCTTGTGTTTGATTGTTATTAGTCGCTTGACTTTGTGTACAATCATAAGTTATTTTTTGTAAACTTAATTCTTATCCTTTCTTGTAAGGAAATACATGTTCAAAAAATACAGCATTCCTTGACTCTATAATAGTGTTCACAGTTATATCAGGTATTTCTAATTTATAAGTTAGAAATTGATATGCACTACTATTCTGAGCATAACCAATAAACACACAATCTACTGTTTTTGGTCCTATCTTAGTCTTTTTAGGAACAGGAACTTCTACCTTTGCCAAACATCCCCACACTTTTAAGTATTTATGGGAAGGTGGTCGACATTTCCATAATTCACAAGGAGTGCTGTTGGTTTTCTTGTAGGGTATTCTGTTAAGAACATAATTAGCAGACAATATTGCTTCCCCTCACAAGTTCTGCGGTAAACCTGAACTTAGTAACATGGCATTCATCATTTCTTTAAGGGTTCTATTATTTCTTTCAGCAATTCTATTTTGCTGTGGAGAATAAGGTGTTGTAGTTTGGTGAATAATGCCATGTTGTGCACAAAATTCATTTAATAGTGCATCATATTCACCACCCCTATCAGTTCTAACCATTTTAATGGTTTTTCCAAGTTGATTTTCAACTTCTGTTTTGTAGAGTTTAAATATTTCTAAGGCTTCATCTTTACTTTTAAGTAAATAAACATAACAATATCTTGTACAATCATCGATAAATGTTATGAAATACTTTTTGCCTCCTCTAGTTTGAATAAATTTAAGATCACATACATCAGTATGAATTAATTCTAGAGGTTCGATTTTTTTATCAACCGATTTAAATGGAGCCTTAGTTAGTTTCGCTTTTACACAAATCTCACATTTGTGATTAGGATCAATTTCAAACTTTGGTATATAATCCAAATCAATTAATCTACGCAAAGCATCAAAATTTACATGTCGTAATCTACTATGCCATAAATTCGACTCAAGAATATAAGCAAAAGATGTGTTATTCTTATTAATAGAAACTTTTGGTACAACTGTCATTACATTCAATTTGAAGAGACCATCATTCATGTATCCCTTACCAACATACATACCGCTCTTTGTTAATACAAATTTATCAGACTCAAAGACAAGTCTAAAGCCATTTTTACTTAACAAAGAACCAGAAACCAAATTCTTCCGGATGTCAGGTACATGCAGTACGTTGTTAAGGGCTAGTTCTTTCCCTGATGTCATCTTCAAGATCACATTTCCTTGTCCAGCCACAGTAGAAGTGGAAGAATTTCTCATGAAAAGTTGTTCACCATTTGCAGCCTCATTGTAGGTTGTGAACATCTTCTTATCCGCACAAATGTGACGAGTTGCTCCAGTGTCAACCCACCATTCCTTGGGATTTCCAACCAAATTAGCCTCAAACACCACAGCAGAGAGGTTGATGTCATTTACCCCGTCAAAGATGTAATCTAATTCTGTCACATTAGCTTGATTCGTAGTCTTCTTACTTGTGCTTCCGCAATCCTTCTTAGGGCGGTGGCAGTCAAAAGCTCGATGTCCAATCTTGCCACAGTTATAGCATTTTCTTTTGAACTTCTTATTGCCATTGTTGTCGCCTTGTTTAAGACCATCTCCAGTAAACTTCCTCTTTTTGTTATGTGGTTTGTGATCTTGTTCAACCACATTAGCCTTGACTCTATGGGATTTTTCCCATTCATTATTTCAGTCTTTCGGTTACCTTTCTCAATTCTCAATTCTCAATCTTACAATTAATTCATCCATGGTCATCTCCTTACTTTTATGTTTTAAATAATTTTTAAAATCTTTCCAAGCCGGTGGTAACTTTTCCACAGCGACTTGGAAAGACTCGCTAAGAGACATACCTTCAGAATGAATATCATGCAAAATTATTTAAAAATTTTGAACTTGAGAAATTATCGTTTGGGAGTTTACCATAACAAAGTGTAGAAATTTACCGACAACAAATTTCTTTGTGCCGGCATCCTCTATCTTGTATTTTTTCTCCAAAGAATCTCACAATTCTTTTGCTGATTTTAGAGGGCTGTAAACATTATACAACATGTTGTCAAGGCCATTTAGGATGTAGTTTCTGCACAGGAAATCAGAATGCTTCCAAACATCTATAGCGGCAACAACTTGTCAATCACTTTCATCCTCTCTCAGTACTGAAGCCTCTTCACGGAGAAACCGGGCCAAATTTAGAGTTGTAAGATAGAATACCATTTTCTGCTGCCATCTCTTAAACTCAGTGCCATTAAATTTTTTCGATTTTTCTTCATGATTTATCGGAACTTGTACATGTTTCTGAATAAGGACCGGAGTTGGTGTAACAATTGGAGTACCACTTCTAGTTGCAGTTTCAGATGCAGTAGCCATAATATCTGATTACAAAAATCAGTAAAAATCAAAACAAAAATTAATTTTCTAGTTACTAAAACCAGAAAATAAATTATAACACAAAATAATTTTATTTTCTTTGTTATTAAAGCTAGAAAAATAAAATACCACAATAATTTTCTGTAACACATATTAATATTCTGCAATTGTTAATGACACCAGTATATTACTACTAGTTGTCAAAGAAAATAAACAGTATATTACTACTATTTGTCAAACAGTATATTACTATTATTTGTATTTTCCAACAAGAATATCACTTTATGAAATCACAGAAAATTAAATACAATGATAACACCAAAAATTAAACTGTCTTCAGATTGTTGGACAATCT
The DNA here is from genome assembly GCF_004153795.1 of Camellia sinensis. Taxonomy (NCBI): domain Eukaryota; kingdom Viridiplantae; phylum Streptophyta; class Magnoliopsida; order Ericales; family Theaceae; genus Camellia; species Camellia sinensis. The sequence goes on from NW_021025260.1 coordinate 2,769,353, forward strand.
TCACTGTATTTGAAAAATAAATTATGTTTGTGTACTTAACAATAAACAGAGTACAGAAGAAATAAAAGAAAAGGAGAAAATTTATTTGATTACAAAAATCAAACTAGAAAAATAAAATAAAATAAATAAAAGCAGATTTTTATTTTGTTACAAAAACAAAAACAAAATCTAATTTAAATAACTAAAAAACCAGAAAATAAGACAAAATCTTTTTTTTATCTGTTACAATCAACAACAAGTACAAAAAAAAAAATCATATCATCATCATCATCAACAATAACACAAATCAATAACAACAGTAACAAAAAAAAAAAAAAAATTGGATTTTGTTTGTCTAACAACAACAAGAAGCACTGATTTAAGGATTTTCGCCCCAGATTTGAATAGATCTGCTTAAAAAAATTGTTTTCCTTGGGTTTTTCATAGCTACCATGGAGCATAGCATATCAAAATCCACCACCAAAAAATGGACTTTACACCAAAAAAAGAAGAAGAAGAAAAGTGATTGTAATTTTTACAGATCTTTGGAAACCCTAGATAGAAATAGAGAGGAGAGAGACCCATGAAACCCTATACAGAGATATATATATATATATATATATAGAAAGAGAGAGAAACTAATGGAAGATGAAGCACCGTAGGGGGAAATCAAAGGGCCAGTTGAGAATCTCCTTGGCAATAATGGATTTGAGCTGGGCTTGTGTATGGTTGCTGCCGATCTAGCGCATTAAGATGCCTAGCTTTGACGGAGCAATCTTGCCGTCGCTATCAGTCTCGAAGAGCATGAATGTCTTGGTCACTGCTTAAATCTTTCTCATCGGAGAATCAGTTATCATCGTCGTCGAATGTTGCATTTCCCAATACGATTGAAGAAGTTCACTAGAGAAAAACCTGAGAGATAAGAGAGAAGATAGAGAGAGAGGAAGTGGAAGACGATGGTGTCGCTAATCTTGGTTCTCTGATGTCAATTAGGGAAGACAACAGTAGCGGTGGTCAGGTCAGTGATGATGAAGTAGTTGGAATTAGAAGGTAGATCTATGCAGATAGAGAGACAAAGAGAGAAAAAAAGAAACAAAGGAGGGAGAGAGAAAAAGAGGGGGCTGAGATTTTTGGTTCATTAGGGTTTGAAGTTGAGAATAGATAGAGAGTATGCATATATCTGTATGTGGGTATTTTTATCATTTTGACTAAACATGTCCTTATTGACAAAGTATTTCAGCGTTTGGTCCTTTAACCAAACTAAATTGAGATTTGGATTTATAGACCGAGTGCCTTTTTATTATAGATCCATGCGCCTTTTGTTTAAGTCCACAAGGACAATATATCTATTAGACCAAATTAGCAACAAGGAACATAGATGTCAATCTGTCTAAAACCACTAAACTCCCATTTGTCTCAAACATCTTTCCTCTCTTTTCTTTATCTTCTTCTTGTTGTTGTTCTTTTTCTTCTATCTTTTGCTACGTCTCATTTTGAGCTCTCTCACTTTGTTGTCAATGGTGGACTCACTGATGCCAAAGTTTTGTACATCAAGCAAAGAACACTCATATAGTACATAAACGAGTTAAGAGACAGAGACAAGTTTGTGATCGTTGACCTATCTCTGGTCTTCTAAAACCCTTATCTCTGATCCACCACCGAGTTATCTGACTCATCATCATCTTCATTTCTCTCTCTCTCTCTCTCTCTCTCTTTCTCTTTTTCTCTCTCTCTCTCTCTCATACACACACACACATACACATACACACATCTATGGTTGCTAAGGTTGAATATAGGTACTTTGTTGGCAGGCATGCATGGGCCACCAACGACTATGCCCTTGGGAAGACCTTCTCTCAATTCGATGAAATTCTTAAATCGAAGGTCCATTTGTCGTCCCACGTCACGGAGATCGGATTAAAACCAATTCAGCTTTATTGACTTCTAATTGTTCTCTGTTATTACTACTCCTATTTAATTTTAGGTGTTGATATGTTTTCTATGTTAACTCTTTCTATATATGTTACTTTTATTGATCCCCTTAAACAGTAATTTCATCTTCTTCTTTTATTAAAAGATAAAGATCGATCGATCAATTTTGAGTTTGACTTTTAGTTTCAGTTTCAATTCTAATTTTGTATCTACTTTGATTTTATTTATTTGTATGTTGTATATTTTTTTTTAGATCTGATCGATTTATGTTTGATTTGGTTTTTAGATCATCAATGATCGCAAGACTGGTAGATCAAGGGGGTTTGGATTTGTGACACTCAAGGATTACTAGTCAATGAGGAGCGCGATCGATGGGATGAATGACAAGGACCTTAACATTTGTAACATTACCATCAATGAGGCCCCAATTCATGTTTCTCCTCAATTTCCTTTGTTAACATTCACACCCTTTGTCCTCTCTCAATTTGTTTAATTTGGACAAATAGATTCAATTTGGGCAGATTTAGTTTGCTTAATTTGAATAGATAGATTCAAGCTTAGTTTATTTAATTTGGATAGATAGATTCGATTTGGACATATTTAGTTTGTTTAATTTGGACAAATAGATTCAATTTGGATATATAAGTAAAAAATAGTAACACAGATAGGTTAACATAATTTGGATAGACATGTTCAAAAAATCGAACAAATAAAATAAAAAAAAATGAATAGATAGGTTCAAAAAATTGAACAGATAAAAAAAAAAGTTGAACAAATAGGTTAAAATAATATGGACAGATAGGTTCAAAAAATTGAACAGATAAAATAAAATTTTGAACAGATAGGTGGTTTTTATGAAACTAAATATGTTAATAGACTTTTGATCAACAAATTCAAGAAAGTGGTCCTTATGTCCACCAAAGATTCATCGCTTGTCCTCAGTGACTTATAGGGTTGGTAACCTAGATTTATCATGGATTATCCACACACATACACACACACACACATGCACACAAATCCAAAAAATAGCAAATCACAAGTGATAATTTGAAGTTAGTTTTTGGTGTTTATTTTCATTAAATTATTCTAAAAAAATATTGATAAAAACTCAACCAAAGAGAATGAGTGTTTGTCTATAAACCAATCCAACCCACCTCCGTATACCAAAAAATATAAAATGGGATGGAGAAAGAGAATTACTTTCCAATGCACTGCATAGGGTCTGAACTCATAACCTACATTATGAGGTTTTGAGAGTATACCAGTTAAGGGTAGACAAATCTCAGGTCGGACCAAGTTTAGGTTGGACTTACACTACATAATAAGATGATATGTGTCATCTCAAATTCAATCTGACCCGATATCGAGCCTAATCTAACCATTTCAAACCCAACCCTATAACAAAGACAATTCAAATTTCAAGCCTACCTATTTGGGCATCCCAAGTGAGAGGTATGTCTGTTCTCTCTACACAAAACACACACCCTTTCTAATAGATATATATACTATTTACTGATTCAAGGACTAACTTCATCATCAGAGTACTCCCGGCCGGAAACCCCGGTTGGGTGGCACCGGCTGTGTTCCTCATTGCAGATCTACAAGGGTGAAGCTCTTCTCTTCGCTGGATCTCCACACCATCCATGTGAGAGGATATTTCATGGTCTCATAGTTTAATTATTAAAACAAAAATTGCATGCTATTGTTTCTTGAGAACCTAGGATATACACTGTGCTAGTTCTTTATTTGTGTTAATAATAATAGGCTTTATTAAAACAGGCTTATATAAATAGTTTTGATAAAACAATTTAGTTTTATTATAGTTTTATTCTACTGATTCTTGGAATTAAAATTAATTTAATTGCCTAGAGTTATTGGATTATTTTGAGTTGTTTATTTCTAGTAATTTATTCATAAGATTTATTTTATGTTAATTAGTTATTATTGCATAAGTAATTTGGTTATTAGCGCATAAGTTACTAAGAATTTATAAGATAAAATAAGAATTTTACTTCTTAAGATTCTTACTAATTTATTTCATTCGTTTGTTATTTGTTTTCTTTTGTAGTTAACTTTTTCTATAGGTTTACCTAAACACGAAAGGATAATATATAATACGAACAAACAAAGCAAATTGAAATTAGTAAAATGGACTACTAATTATTTATTTGAACAGGATTACCTTTGCGTGGAACAAGACATAATATTGGACCTACAAATTTTTTAACATATTTGTGAATTTAGTTATTCACTTTATAGTTTAGTTTTATTTCAGATTTATTCCATTTATTGTTTTGAAAGTTTCTTAACCATTTTGATTTAATTCGATTAATTAAATTCTAGAAAAAACGAAGTGTTGGATTTCATGTTTTGAGAATTTCAAGAGATTCATCTAGTCAAGAGATTTTCGAAAATATAAAATATCTCCAAACAGGTTTGTTTTAGGAGAAAATTTAGTAAAACAGTTTCAATTTTTCTAGTATAATAGTCTTATTATTGTGTTTGCTTATGATGATGTTGCATTATCGCATGATGGTATACCTTGGTATTATAATGGTATTAATCTTATTGACTCTTTTTGTGTGTGTGTGTGTGTGTGTGTGTGAATTATGAGTTCTTTCATGTCTTGATTTATAATCAAGGAAATTACTGCAAAATATTTTTGTATTCATGGAATGATAAGGGAAGTTTAACTTTATTGTTATATATATGCTTATAGTTGCATAGTTGGAATGCCAACATTGTTAAACCCATAGTGGTGTGTGTGTAAATTAAATGTATAAATTAAATAAACAATAAAATAAAATAATTCAGAAAATAATTATATAAATTATTTTCCGAATTAAACGCTTACAGAAATTAATGTCGAGACTTATATTGGACACAATCTCCTTAAAGTAGATTTCGCCCTCGCTTCGGTGCATCGAGTTTTAACCGGTGTTTACTTCCCAGGATGCAACGACTAACACTTAAATTTGCAGCACTACAAATTCAAGTCTGGCGAACCAAAACTCTGTTGTAACTCTCTCTTTTCCTTCCTAAAATTAAATACAGAACAGATGTAGAAACACAAAGAAGACCAGAGAAAGAATGATGAAATTATAATGGAAAATATGATCAAATGAACTGTTGGAAGCAGGCTTTATATAGAAGAAAAAATGCTTTTTCAGAACAGGTACCTAACAGGAAAAACCTGTTCAGAATATGAACAAATCCGTTCAAAATAGAAACAGATCTGTTCGGGTGGAAATTGCACTTGTTCGGGTAGACCTTTTGAATCTGTTCAGGTATGGACCTTATGAACCTGTTAGGGATCTGTTTGGGGGAAGGAAAAATTATGGACCAATTTATTTTGAATTTTGAAACCAAAATTAAAATAAATAAATAAAAGATTCAAATGTTTTTGGTCCAAAAAGATAAGTATTGGGCCAGACAAGCCTAACCCAACCTTACACCACGCACCCGCACTAGCACCCAAGCCCAGGCCCAGCCCAACCCAGCCCACCTAAACAGATGGCAGCGGCAACGCGAACGTGTGGTTTTTAGGTTTGGGTCTAATGGGTCTAGCCCATTTTACCCATAACCTCACCCTTTTACAAACTTGGGTACCCTTTGGAGCCCATCCCAAGTATCCCAAGCTAAGGTATATAAACCCATTCAAACCCATAAGCCTTTCCAATATGGGACAAGCACATTTCACAAATGTGTAAGAAACCCACCTAAAGCCAGTCCATGAACCTGAAAATGCACATTGAATTCTCATTCATCCAGAAATGGTTTTGGGCAACCAAATACACGGTTTTATTCACTACGCGACATTAAACATGAACCCAATTAGAAACGTTAAAAATAACACTTGGGTCCTACCTTAATTAATGCTCAAAGTTAGTAAAAAATAAGGTTATACAAAAACCATTTTCCAACAATCCTCCACATGAATGGAATTCACAAGAACAGACATGCAACAAGATGCAGACAAAGAAATAGTACATTAAGAAGATATACCACAAAGAGTACATTAAGAAGATACACCACATTGAGATAGGTAGCTTTTGGCTTTGAACCTCCTCTAGTGAAAGCCTATCGGACTTACTAGCTAACCAGTGGACGCGATGCCTTGAACTATTCAGCTGTTTGTGTAAGTCAAGACAATAGACTACACATAGTGTATCTGCAGACACAATTTGGTTCTTACGGTTGTGTTCATTTTAGCCCTGAACAACACCTGGTAATTCATGAGTGCTTTAGAGAATTTAGCCTTCTCAATTCTCACAGAATCGGCCCAGTTCACATCCGTATGGGTGATTTCTTATTAAGAGTATCCTGCTATACCCCACTTGGATATCCAAGCTATAAGAATCATTAAAACAAAGCTTATCCTACTAACGCTACATGTATCACTCTTCTTATCATAGAAATGGGTAGGAGTAAACCTCTTTAGTGATATGTGAAGTCATCCATAATTCAGTTGTCCCTTTGAACATAGATCTTGGGATCTCCAGTCAACTAGGTTGGGTTGCCATTACGGTGACTTTTAAGTAATAGGCTTTAATCCTATTCCCCTCAATAAATAGTACACTTGCTCTCTGGTTAGCCCTTTAGTCAATGGACCCGCAATATTCTCCTTTGACTTTACATATTCTATGGAAATTATTCCATGTGAGAGAAAATACCTAACGGTATTATGTCTTTGACAAATGTGTTGAGACTTATCGTCATACATATGATTCTGTGCCCGTCTTGTTGTTGTTTCACTATCACAGTGAATGCATATAGCTGGAACAGGTTTAGGCCACATTAGAATGTCTTCTAAGAAATTACGAAGCCATTTTGCTTCTTCTCCTATTTTATCTAATGCGATAAATTCAGATTCTATTGTCGACCTAGCTATGCATGTTTGCTTGGAAGATTTCCAAGAGACTGCTGCACCTTCTAGGGTAAAGACATATCCACTAGTGGATTTTGAGTCTTTAGTATCCGATATCCAATTTGCATCACCGTACCCCTTGAGTACTGCTGGATATTTGGTATAATGAAGGCCATAATTCTGGGTATGTTTTAGATACCTAAGTACCCTAATTATCGCTTACTTGTGTACCTACTCAATTTGCTTACAGCATAGGCTATATCTGGCCTAGTGCAATTCATTAAGTACATCACACTTCCGATTATCCGAGAGTACTCTAATTGTAATATGCCTGCACTTGTATTTTTTGACAAATGAAGACTAATGTCAACAAGTGTTTTAGTAGGACGGTCGTCATGCTTTCCAAATTTCTCTAGAATCTTCTCTACATAGTGAGACTAAGATGAAGCATATCCTTCAGATGTTCTAGTAATTTTTATTCGTAGAATTACGTCTACTACTCCTGCATCTTTCATGTCAAACTTTTTGTTTAACATTTTCTTTGTGGATTTAATCATGTCATTATTGCTTTCAATAATGAGCATGTCATTCACATAAAGACAAACTATGACATAGCCTTTGTCTGTGCTTTTAACATAGATGCATTTGTTACATTCGTTTATCTTAAAACCATTCAAAAGCATAGCGTGATTAAATTTTCCATGCCATTGTTTCGGGGCTTGATTTAATCCATAAAGGGATTTCACAAGTTTACAAACCTTTTTCTCTTGGCTGAGAACTTGAAACCCTTCCGGTTGTTCCATATAGATTTCCTCATCTAACTTACCATTCAAAAAAGCTGTTTTAACATCCATTTGATGCATTTCCAGATTATACAAAGCTGTAATCACAATCAACAAGCGAATAGATGTTATTCTTGTCACTGGTGAATAGGTGTCAAAATAATCAAGGCCTCCCTTCTGCATGTATCCCTTAACAACAAGCCTAGCCTTGTATTTATCTATTGAACTATCTGCTTTCATTTTTCTCTTGAATATCCACTTATATCCAAGAGGTTTACACCCTGGTGGAAGATCCACCAGTTTCCAAGTATGATTCTGCAGTATTGATTCAATTTCACTATTCACAGCCTCTCTCCACAATGGTGTTTCAGGACTTGACATTTCTTCCTTGAAGTTCTGAGGCTCATTTTCTAACAGATATGTCAGAAAATCTAGACCAAATGATTTAGAGATCCTAGCCCTTTTACTACGTCTAGGTTCATGCTACCCATAGCAGTATCAAAAGTTCTTTTATTTGAACTTTTCTCTTCAGTTTCCTTACTTGGAAAAATATGTTCAAAAAATGACGCATTTCTTGACTCAATAATAGTGTTTACATGCATATCTGGATTTTCAGATCTATGAACTAAAAATCTATATGCACTACTGTTATTGGCATAACCAATGAACACACAATCAACGGTCTTTGGTCCTATATATCTTAGTCATTTTGAAACTAGGGACTGGCACCTTGGCCAAACACCCCCACACTTTAAGGTAATTGTAGGTAGGTCGTCGACCTTTCTATAATTCATAAAGTGTTTGATTGAGTTTCTTGTGGGATACCCCGTTAAGGATAAAGTTAGTAGACAAAATCGCCTCCCCCCTACAAGTTCTGAGGTAACCTTAAACTAATCAACATGGCATTTATCATCTCTTTAAGAGTTCGATTCTTTCTCTCAGCAACTTCATTTGACTGAGGAGAATAAGGTGTAGTGGTTTGATGGATGATGCCATGTTCAGAACAAAATTCTTCAAATGGTGCATCATACTCACCATCTCTGTCACTCCTCACTATCTTTGTAGTTTTGCCAAGTTGATTTTCAACCTTAAGTTTATATTGCCTAAAAGCTTCTATGGCTTCATTTTTACTTCTCAATAAGTAAACATAGCAATATCGAGTGCAATCATCAATAAAAGTAATAAAGAACTTCTTACCTCTTCTAGTTTGAACAAATTTTAAATCACAAATATCTATATAAATTAAACTTAGAGGTTCAGTACTTCTTTCTACTTTATTAAATGATGCCTTAGTGGATTTTGCCTCAATACAAATCTCACATTTATGATTAGGATCAAATTTTAAGTTTGGTAAACATTCTAAAGCAACAAGTCTGTACAAAGAATTAAAATTAACATGTTCTAATCTACCATGCCATAAGAAAGAAGACTTAGCAATATAAACAGAAGATGTGTTCTTATTTTTAAAAGCCAAATTAGGTACAATGGTTATTACATTGAGCTTAAAAAGCCCGTTACTCATGCAACCTCGCCCCATATACATTCCACTCTTGGAGAGTACAACTTTTTCAGATTCAAAGACTAATTTAAACCCATTCTTAATCAATAATGACCCAGAAATCAAATTCTTGTGAATCTCTAGCACATGGAATACATTGTTAAGAGTGAGTTATTTCCTTGAGGTCATTTTCAGCACGATCTTTCCTTGTCCTTCTACAGTTGATGTAGAGGAGTTTTCCATAAAAAATTGTTCCCCACTTTCCACCACTTTGTAGGTTGTGAACATTTTCTTATCTGTACAGATATAGCGGGTTGCTCTAGTATCCACCCACCACGTTTTGGGATTGCCCACCAAGTTGGCTTCAGAGACTACTGCAGCAAGATTGATGTCTGCCACTCCATCGAAAAGATAAAAATCCTCGGCTATGTTGGCTTGTGCTGGCTTTTTGCTCAAACTTCCTCCATCCTTGCGAACGTGACAATCCTTAGCACGATGTCCATCTATACCGCACACAAAACACTTGTCTTTGAACTTCTTGTTGAACCCATTGTTGATCTCTTTGTTGATCTTACTAGTGTATCTTTGTTTGGGACCATTGCCATCATGCTTCCGCTTCTTGTTGTTGAATTTTGACCCTTGTCTATGTTTTACAACATTTGCTTTAGCTTGCATGATATGGTTTCATGACTTCTTATTGGAACCACGGTTGTCTTCCTCAATTCTGAGCTGCATTATCAACTCCTCCAATTTCATCTCCTACGCTTATGTTTCAGATAATTCTTGAATTCTTTCCAAGATGGTGGTAAATTTTCAATGATTGCTGCTACTTGGAAAGATTCACTAAGAATCATCCTTTTCGCATGTATGTCATAGAGAATTAATTGGAGATCTTGAACTTGGCTAATAAACCTCTTGGAATCCATCATTTTAAAATCCAGAAAACGACCGACAACAAATTTCTTTATACCAGCATCCTCTGTCTTATATTTCAGATCTAGAGATTCCCATAGTTCTTTTGCGGTGCTTTTGACGCTATACACATTGTATAGTGTATTGTCTAACCCATTGAGGATATAATTTTGACACAAAAAATCACCATGCTTTTATGCATCGACTGTGGCAACCACTTGCCGGTCAGTTTCTTCCTCGTTCAGTTGTGAAGCTTTCTCATGAGTGAAGCGAGCCAAATTCAATGTTGTAAGATAAAACATCATCGTTTGTTGCTATCTTTTAAAATCATTTCCATTGAATTTTTTTGGCTTCTCCCCATGATTTATCGATATTGCCAGAGTCATCACTAGTACAACAGGTGTGGGGGTCGGAGTAAGAACAGTTTCAGTATTTTTTGTTTCAGTAGTCATATTTTTGTTGAAATAATTAATTCACCAATCACAAATTTATACAGAATATGAATTACACATAAAATATACAGAAAAATATTTTGTAACAAAATTTCAATGATAAATAATATATGACTACTATGTTATCAAAGAAATCATTAAATAGTATATTACTGCTATTTAAGAAATAAACAGTATTTGACTACTATTTAATTTCCCGAAACAAAATATTTGTCTGTCTAACACCAAATTAAAAAAAACAGAAATCTACTTTAAGATTGTTATTACCTCAGTGGTTGTGTGTGTGTGTAAATGAAATGTATAAATAAAATAAACAACAAAATAAAAATAAAAATAACTAATCCACAAATTAATTAAATAAATTAAATTCCGAATTAAGTTCTTACAGTATTAGTAGAGGCTTGTGTTGGACACAATCTCCTTAAAGTAGATTTCGCCCTAACTCTAGTGCTTTGAGATTTAACGGCGTCTACTTCTTAGGATTCAACGACTACTACTTGATTTGCAGCACTACAAAATCAAGTCTGGCGAACCAAACAATGCTGTAACTCTCTCTTTCTTTTTCCTAGAAACTAAATGGTAGACAGATGTAGGAGCATAGGAGGATGAACAGAAGAAGAAAAGGAAAAATTCAATGAAATGAATTGCTGGAATGGCAGGCTATTTATAGCCTAGTGTGCACCTGTTCGGGTTGGATTTGGTGGCTGTTCGGACATGGCTGGAAAGGTGCAACCGGAATAGCACCGGTTTGGAAAGGAGGCAACTGGAAAAATTCAAAAATTTGAATTTGAAAATTTGGCCCAAAATTTGAATTATTTCTATAAGGAAAAAAAAATTCCCGTAAGACTTTTGAAAAATTCAAACGAATTTTGTTCAAAAAAAATTAAAGTTAGAACCCGACCCACACCCGCTCCCAGCCCGGCAGCGGCGTGTGTGCGTGTGGTGGTTTTGGGCCAAGCCCACTTTGTCCATAACTCCCCTCCTTACAAAACTTGGGGTGCCCCTTGGGGGCCATCCCAAGTGTGGCAAGCTAGAGTATACATACTCAAATAAATCCTTAAGCTTTTCCTATGTGGGACAAGCACATTTCACAAATGTGTAGAAAACCCATCTAAAGCCATATCCACGAACGCATTCATCCGAAAATGGTTTTGAGTAACCAAACATACGATGTTATTCATTACACGGCATTAAACATGAAGCCAATTAGAAATGTTAAAAATAACACTTGGGTCCTACCTTAATTAATGCTCAAAATTTGCAAAAAATAAGATTTTTTCAAAGCTATTTTCCAACAATCACCAAACCCAGCCCATGGTTTAAACAAAACCATCCATGGGTTTTGGAACAAATCCAGCATGGATTTGAACAAACCCACAACAACAATACTAAAAAATCCAAAAACTCTCGAGATATTGAGTTGTGATTATGTTTCAATTTTAAACAGTGAATATCAATCCTAATAAAACAATCAATGACAAATTGGCACAACAATTTAACGTGAAAAAAATCACAATTGGAGCTCTCCAATTCTTTCTTGCTGTTGCCTTTTTCTTTCTTGTTGTCTTATTAGCTATAAAAATTTCAAAGTCCTATAATATGGTGTAATAATTCAAAGTCCTATACTCACATTACTCTTTTCAGAAATTAGAAAGTACTTCCTGGGTTTCTTTGGGGGCAAATCTTGATAATTTAATCATTTCTTTTTAAAACTTGATCATAGACTTTCAATTGAGCCCCATGAATATCTCACATAGCCCAATTTGAAATAACCAAAGCCTAAAGGACATGGTTTCTTCAAAGAGCCTTGTTGACTAACAGCTATCCCAAAATCTGATTTTCTCAGATTACTGTTAGCAACACAATATAAAAAATAAGGTTGATTACATAAAGACATCTCAACTATTAGAGAATATCTACTTACCTCCCACATCTATGAACCTATACATTTTGACTGGAAATTTGATGGAAAAACATAACATGAATTTTAAACACACAATTTTAATAGTGGATAAAGAACACTTGACTTCTATATCAATTCATACAATTTTGTAGGAATTTCCAATTCACCTTATGAGATCAAGAAGTATAGCCAAAGTCAAAATTATCAGATTTTATCTCTTACGATTTTTTTTAGGCTTCACTCAAGTGATAAAGACTTCTTTATGGTCTTCGTTTCTCTTAGAATCTTTAATTCTACAATTTCTTTCTTGCTGATGCATTTTTCTTTCTTGCTGTCTTATTAGCTATAAAAATCTCATAACTTCGGAATTATTGTCTTTGTCTGAGTGGGTTTGGAAATTTGATGGTTTCGAAATGTTGGAATTTTCCCCCTCTTTATGATTGACCATGCCTTTAGCTGCCTTGGTTTTTTTCCCTTGCAAATCAAGATCTTGGTCTCTAGCAGAATCTTTCATTCTAGAATTTCTTTCTTGCTGTTGCCTTTTTCTTTCTTGTTGTCTTATTAGCTATAAAAATTTCAAAGTCCTATAATATGGTGTAATAATTCAAAGTCCTATACTCACATTACTCTTTTCAGAAATTAGAAAGTACTTCCTGGGTTTCTTTGGGGGCAAATCTTGATAATTTAATCATTTCTTTTTAAAACTTGATCATAGACTTTCAATTGAGCCCCATGAATATCTCACATAGCCCAATTTGAAATAACCAAAGCCTAAAGGACATGGTTTCTTCAAAGAGCCTTGTTGACTAACAGCTATCCCAAAATCTGATTTTCTCAGATTACTGTTAGCAACACAATATAAAAAATAAGGTTGATTACATAAAGACATCTCAACTATTAGAGAATATCTACTTACCTCCCACATCTATGAACCTATACATTTTGACTGGAAATTTGATGGAAAAACATAACATGAATTTTAAACACACAATTTTAATAGTGGATAAAGAACACTTGACTTCTATATCAATTCATACAATTTTGTAGGAATTTCCAATTCACCTTATGAGATCAAGAAGTATAGCCAAAGTCAAAATTATCAGATTTTATCTCTTACGATTTTTTTTAGGCTTCACTCAAGTGATAAAGACTTCTTTCTTTTTTTTCTTCTCCTTATAAATTTCTTTTTAATCTAAGTTATGTTTGATTTCTGTCAATTTATGATTTACATGATTTAAACCTTTTACGACAATTCTCATGGTGTATGACCTTGTAGTAGTAAAAGTATTCTATCACTATTTACTTTGTGCCTTCTACTGATTTGTTCTCAATCTTCCTCTCCTCATAGTTATTATTAGACCAACCATCATTAAACCTTCTATTGGAAATGGTTGGAAAATTTTGGGTAAAACTAGAATTTTTTCCTAAGTTTGGTCTATTTTTTAGGTGGGCCCCGTGCGTCGATTGTCGCGGGTTAAAGTGGTAACGCGTTCTATGCCGCATTGTGATTCACGTGGTATATTTGGTTGCTCAAAATCATTACCGAGTGAATGGGAAATTGAAGCCAAAGTATGCTCCATGGAAATGGAGTTTTGGTGAAAGATCCTTAAAGGTTTGAATAAGGTTTGTCCCACATTGATTTGGTGGGAAATTGTGAATGGGTTTATAAGACATGGGATTGGAACTTAGGGTGTGCCCCAAGGGGTACCCAAGTGTTTTAGAGAGGGAGGTTATGGGCTAAACCCATTGGAGCCAAAAATTACCACGCGCGCGCCGCTGCCGTCCGTCCGTCCGTCTAGGCGGGCTAGCTGGGCTGGGCGCGGGTGCGTGGTATGAGGTTGGATTGGGCTTGTTCGGCCCAATACCTATCTTTTTGGGCCAAAAACATTTGAATTGGATTTTATTTTACTTTTTCTGTACACCCAAACAGGTCCTTTCCGATTTTTGAACCCAACAGATTTTAATATGTTCGAATTTCAAACCAAACAGTGCCTAAACAGATTTTTATCTGTTTAATTCAAATTGAACAGGTACAGTACCTATTTATTTTAAAATGGAAGGCCACCAATACATCTATAAATAGACTAGTTCCCCATTTGGATTTTTGTTCCAATTTTCGTACTCTATCTTCTACTATAAATCTCTGCATTTTGTTGCATTTAATTTCTGTAAGAAAGAGTGACGAATAAATTGTATTGCTGCTTTTATTCGTTGATAGATCATTTCATCCTGGGAGATAGACGTCCACATTTTGAAAGCATCGTGGAGAGGACGAATCTGTCTTAAGGACACAGTGTCGAACACTGGACTTGATCAGAATAATATTCAAGATTTAATCAAGTAAGTTATTTATTTATTTTCTGATTTTATTATTATTTATTTAAATCAGATTTTAATTTTGTTTTGGTAACAAAATAAAATCTGTTTTTATTTATTTATTTTTATTTCTAGTTTGATTTTGGTAATCAAACAAATTCTCTCATTTCCTTTATTTCTTTTTTATTCTGTTTGTTATTAAGTACACAAACTGAATTAATTAATTACAGTGAAGATTGTCCAATAATCTTAAGACAGAGCTTTCTTTTTTGGTATCTTCATTGTATTTAATTTTCTGTAATTTCATAAACAGATATTCTGGTTGGAAAAACAAATTGTGGTTTATGCTATTTGACAGATAGTAGTAATATACTGTCTCTTTTTTTTGACAACTAATAGTAATATACTAGTGTCATTAACAATTGCAGAATATTAATTTGTGTTACAGAAAATTATTGTGGTATTTTATTTTTCTAGTTTTAGTAACAAGGAAAATAAAATTATTTTGTGTAATAATTTATTTTCTGGTTTTAGTAACTAGAAAATTAATTTGTGTTTTAATTTTTCCTGATTTTTGTAATCAGAGATTATGGCTACTGCTACTGAAACTGTAACTGGAAGTGATACTCCAATTGTTACACCAACACCGGTCCCTATCCAGAACCATGTTCATGTACCAATAAATCATGGAGAAAAATCGAAAAAATTTAACAGTACTGAGTTTAAGAGATGGCAGCAGAAGATGCTGTTCTATCTTACAACTCTTAATTTGGCCTGATTTCTCCATGAAGAGGCTCCAGCATTTAAAGAGGGTGAAAGTGATCGGCAAGTTGTTGCCGCTGTTGATGCTTGGAAACATTCAGATTTCCTGTGCAGAAACTACATCCTCAATGGCCTTGACAACATGCTGTATAATGTTTACAGTCCTTTGAAGTCAGCAAAAGAATTGTGGGATTCTTTGCAGAAGAAATACAAGACAGAGGATGCCGACACGAAGAAATTTGTTGTCGGTAAATTTCTGGACTTCGTTATGGTAGACTCCCAAATGGTAATTTCTTAAGTTCAAAGTTTTCAATTAATTTTACATGATATTCATTCTAAGGGTATGTCTCCAAGCGAGTCGTTCCAAGTCGCTGCTTTAGTGGAAAAGTTACCACCGGCTTGGAAGAATTTCAAAAATTATTTAAAACATAAACGCAAAGAGATGACCATGGATGAACTTATTGTAAGACTGAGAATTGAGGAAGATAACCGTAAGGCTGAAAAGATGAATGGGAAAAATCCCATTGAGTCCAAGGCTAATGTGGTTGAACAAGTTCATAAACCACATAACAAAAAGAGGAAGTTTACTGGAGATGGTCCTAAACAAGGTGATAGCAACAAGAAGTTCAAAGGAAAGTGCTATAACTGTGGCAAGACTGGACATCGAGCTTCTGACTGCCGCCGCCCTAGGAAGGATCAAAGAAGTACAAGCAAGAAGCCTACGAATCAGACCAATGTAACTGAACTAAATTACATCTCTGACGGGGTGAATGACATCAACCTCTATGTTATGGTGTCTGAGGCTAACTTGGTTGGAAATCCCAAAGAATGGTGGGTTGACACTGGAGCAACTCGTCACATATGTGCGGACAAGAAGATATTCACTACCTACAATGAGGCTGTAAATGGTGAACAACTTTTCATGGGAAATTCTTCTACTTCTACTATGGCTGGACAAGGAAAATTGATCTTGAAGATGACATCAGGGAAAAAACTGACCCTCAACAACGTACTGCATGTACCTGACATCCGGAAGAATTTAGTTTCTGGTTCTTTGTTAAGTAAAAATGGTTTTAGGCTTGTTTTTGAGTTTGATAAATTTGTATTAACAAAGAGTGGTATGTATGTTGGTAAGGGATACATGAGTGATGGTCTTTTTAAGTTGAATGTAATGACAGTTGTACCGAAAGTTACTATGAATAAGAATAACACGTCTTTTGCTTATATTCTTGAGTCGAATTTATGGCATGGTAGATTAGGACATGTAATTTTGATGCTTTGCGTAGATTAATTGGTTTAGATTATATACCAAAGTTTGAAATTAATCCTAATCAGAAATGTGAAGTTTGTGTAAAAGCGAAACTAACTAAGTCTCCATTTAAATCAGTTGAAAGGAAAACCGAACCTCTAGAATTAATTCATACTGATGTATGTGATCTAAAATTTATTCAAACTAGAGGAGGCAAAATGTATTTCATAATATTTATTGATGATTGCACAAGATATTGTTATGTTTATTTACTTAGAAGTAAAGATGAAGCCTTAGAAATGTTTAACCTCTACAAAATAGAAGTTGAAAATCAACTTGGTAAAACCATTAAAATGGTTAGAAGTGATAGGGGTGGTGAATATGATGCACCATTAAATGAATTTTGTGCACAACATGACATTATTCACCAAACTACAGCACCTTATTCTCCACAGCAAAATGGAATATTGAAAGGAAGAATAGAACCCTAAAAGAAATGATGAATGTCATATTACTAAGTTCAAGCTTATCATAGAACTTGTGGAGGGAAGCAATATTGTCTGCTAATTATGTTCTTAACAGAATACCCCACAAAAAAACTAACAACACTCCTTATGAATTGTGGAAAGGTTGACCGCCTTCCTACAAATACTTAAAAGTGTGGGGGTGTTTGGCAAAAGTTGAAGTTCTTGTTCCTAAAAAGACTAAGATTGGACCAAAAACAGTAGATTGTGTGTTTATTGGTTATGCTTAGAATAGTAGTGCATATCGGTTTCTAACATATAAATCAGAAATACCTGATATAAATGTGAACATTGTTATAGAGTCAAGGAATGCTGTGTTTTTTGAACATGTCTTTCCTTACACGAAAGGATAGGAATTAAGTTCACAGAAAAGAACTTATGATTGTACAGAAAGTCAAGAGACTAATGACAATCAAACACAAGAGACTAGTAATGGTCTCGACCAACAGGATTTAACTGATGATGAACCAAGAAGAAGTAAGAGAGCGAGAACATCAAAATCCTTTGGTCCAGCTTTTCTGATATACTTGTTAGAAAATGAACCTCAAAGCTTTAAGGCAACAATGACAGGTCCTGAAGCACCTTTGTGGAAAGAGGCTGTTAATAATGAAATTGAATCCATTATGCAAAATCATACTTGGGAATTGGTGGATCTTCCACCAGGTTCTAAACCTCTTGGATATAAATGGACATTCAAGAGAAAAATGAAAGCAAATGGTTCAATTGACAAGTATAAAGCAAGACTTGTAGTAAAAGGTTACAGACAAAAAGAAGGTCTGGACTATTTTGACACATATTCCCCTATGATAAGAATAACATCCATTCGCATGCTTATTTCTATAGCAGCGTTGTTTAATTTAGACATACATCAAATGGATGTTAAGACAGCTTTCTTAAACGGTGATCTAAATGAGGAGATCTATATGGAGCAACCCAAAGGGTTTGTAATGTCGGGACAAGAAAAGAAAGTTTGTCGGCTTGTAAAATCTCTTTATGGATTAAAACAAGCACCTAAGCAATGGCATGAAAAATTTGATCATGCAATGCTTACTAATGGGTTTAAGATAAATGAATGTGACAAATGCGTCTATATTAAAAACATTGACCAAGGATATGTCATACTTTGTCTTTATGTGGATGACATGCTTATCATTGGAAGTAGTCAAAACATGATCAAATTAACTAAGCAAATACTTAACAAAAGATTTGATATGAAAGATATGGGGATCTTAGATGTTATATTAGGAATGAAAATTACTAAAACATCTGACGAATATGCATTATCTCAATCACATTATATTGAGAAAATTCTTGGTAAATTTATCAAGGATGATATGAATTTAGCTAGAACACCTGTAAATGTCAATCTTTATTTATCAAAAAATAAAGGTAATGCGGTGTCTTAGTTAAAATACTCCTAAATCATTGGAAGCCTAATGTACCTAATGAATTATACTCGTCCTGACATAGCTTATGCAGTCAGTAAATTGAGTAGGTACACTAGTAACCCTGGAGAAGACCATTGGAAGGCGATCATTCAGGTTCTTAGATATCTAAGATTTACCCGTGATCATGGTTTGAACTTTACTCGATATCCAGCAGTACTTGAAGGTTATTATGATGCAAATTGGATATCGGATACTAAAGATTCAAAATCCACTAGCGGATATGTCTTTACTCTAGGAGGCGCTGCTGTTTCTTGGAAATTCACGAAACAAACATGCATCGCACGATCCACAATGGAATCCGAGTTCATTGCTTTAGACAAAGCAGGAGAAGAAGTAGAATGGCTTCCTCACTTCTTAGAAGACATTCCTATGTGACCGAAACCTGTGCCAGCTATTTGCATTCATTGTGATAGTCAATCTGCAATAGGTAGGGCCCAGAATCACATGTATAGCGGTAAGTCACGACATATTCGTCGTCGATATAATACCGTAAGGCAATTGTTGTCAAATGGAATAATCTCAATAGATTATATAAAATGTAAAGAGAATATTGCGGATCCGTTAACAAAAGGTTTGACAAAAGAGCTAGTGTATAGTTGATCGAAGGGGATGGGATTAAAGCCTATTACATAAGAGTCGTCATAATGGTAACCCTACTTATATGATTGGAGATCCCAAGAACTAAGTTCAAAGGGACAACTAAGTTATGTATGGCTCGCCAGAAATCACCAAGGGATTAAAATTCCTTACCCATTCCTATGGTGAGAGTGATATCTGCAACATGTGTTGTCTGCAGGGGTATAAGGATAAGCTTTACTTTTAATGATTACTTATATCTTGATTGAGGCATAAAATCAAGACGAGTATAAGGAGATACTCATAATAAGAATCACCTATATGAGTGTCGAACTGGGGCCGGTTCTATGAGAATGAAGAGGCTAAATTCTCTAGAAGCACTCAAGAAAACCAAGAGTGTTCAAGGCCAAAATGAACACAACAGTGAGAACCATGATGTGTTATAAGATATTTTGTGTGAAATCTATTGTCTTGGCTTACACAAACGGTTGAACAATTCAAGGCATCGCGTCCATTGGTTAGCTAGTAAGTCCGATAGGTTATCACTAGGGAAGGTTCAAGGCCGAAAGCTACCTATCTTGATGCAAGATATTTTCGACTTATACTCTTTCGATAAAGTCTGCATATTGTTGTATTTCCGTTGTTATCAAATTCCATTTATGTGGGGGATTGTTGGAAAAGGTTGGAAAATTCTGGGTAAAACCAGAATTTTTTCTTAAGTTTGGTCTATTTTTTAGGTGGACCCCGTGCGTCGATTGTCGCGGGTCAAAGTGGTAACGCGTTCTATACGGCGTTGTGATTCACGTGGTATATTTAGTTGCTCAAAACCATTACCGAGTGAATGGGAAATTAAAGCCAAAGTATGCTCCATGGAAATGGAGTTTTGGTGAAAGATCCTTAAAGGTTTGAATAAGGTTTGTCCCACATTGATTTGGTGGGAAGTTTTGAATGGGTTTATAAGGCATGGGATTGGAACTTGGGATGTGTCCCAAGGGGTACCCAAGTGTTTTAGAGAGGGAGGTTATGGGCAAAATGGGCTAGACCCATTGGACTAAAAAATTACCACACGCGCTCGCGCGCCGCCGCCGTTGTCGGTCCAGTTAGGTGGGTTGGGCTGGGCTTGGGCGTGGGTACGTGGTGTGAGGTTGGGTTGGGCTTGTTCGGCCCAATACCTATCTTTTTGGGCCAAAAATATTTGAATTTAATTTTATTTTTTGGTAAAATAAAATCCAAAATTCAAATTAAACTGGAAATAAACTGGTCCGATTTTTTCTGTACACCTAAACAGGTCCCTTTCGATTTTTGAACCCAACAGATTTAAATCTGTTCGAATTTCAAACCAAACAGTTGTAGACGCACCTGAACGTCCCGAGAAAATCCCGTTTTGTTCATTGGGCTCACTACAGTTCGGACTCAAATGTCACGGCTCTTAATCTGATCTTGCAAAGTGCAATGCGAGATTGATAAATCACCAAAAGAGTCTAAATCCGACAAATCGTTTTGAAAAATTGATTTTTAGAAAGAAGTGCCAAACATGGACTGCTTTGCCAGATACAGAGTCACCACCTAAATATTTTATTTTTGAGAAATTTAGGAAACCCTGACTCGTGCCTAAGGCCACGTGTCCGTCATCACCAAAGTTGCCTCGGCTCGAGAACTTGGGTACGAGAGGGGAAGGTCATGCAATGAGCACCCCCGTTCGCCTGATCAAAGATCGGCCTTTACTAACATGATATCTTATTTTTGAAAACACATGTGCTCTTATTCCGGTTATTAACCTAGAATTACTATGTGACACGCACAACATACAAGTATAGACTGGATCGCCTAGATTGGAACAAAACATCTCATGTTTGTTTTTGAAAGCGGTTTACTACTCGCAAGTAGGCTAAAATGCGGATTTTGCCACCCTCAAGTGGGCTTTAGAAAACACGATGGTTTGCCACTCTCAAGTGGGCTTAAAACTCGCAATCAATGAATTGTTTCAATTCAAGTAACCCAACCTTCACCCACAGGCATTCAAGCAGTTATATCACACAAGCGGTTAGCCTCATGGCAAGCAAGCATGCTATCATGGCAGTCACTCACACACATGAGAGGATGCTAAAGCATAAACACTTACCAAGTACTCCGAGCCAAAACAAAAGCTATGTTAGAAATCAATGCATGATTCTAATGATACAAGATGCCTAATGCAACGCATGCAAAATGCAACTAGAATAGGCACGGCTAGCTAAGATGGCATATGAATGCAGCACTCGATAACATGCTGTTAAACACGTATTCAAGTAAGTATTTGAAATACAATGCAGTTTAAATGATGCGCCGAGTCCGGTGCATGCAAGACAGATGAATGATGTACGCATGCAAGAATAAGGATGCTAATTGAAATATGTCCTAAAACTAACCATTAAAGGCTGATAAGTAAAAGGGAGAAAGAAGTAGGGGTTGGAAGACATGCACACACACACGCACGCACCCTTATTACAACATTTGCCCTTTCGACGAAGGGTCCGAATGAATAATACAGAACCAACTAGCTAATCTAAGCTAATCTAATTAAACTAGTTATTACACAACAGAATGAATAACAAGCTACAGCTAATTATTACACAACTCTAACTAATTAACAAATTAACTATGTTAGCAATTGAATAAACACGTAAACTACATGGAATAGGCTGTCTCCAATCTGCCTTGGATGACGAAGGATGCGTGCCCGGTCACCTTGTGCAAAAATCCATCGCGATGCCTTGATTTGCCTCTGTTTGCAACTGATCTCAGAACATTGTAAAAAGCTCCAGAAGGCTGAAACTCCATCATGGGAATCTGTAGGAGGGAAGTCGACTAGTTGTTGGCATTGGAGACCACCTGCCAACCACTTTTTATGCTAAAAACCAGAAAAAGTGGTCGGCCAGCCACTTCATTTGGTTGTCCGACCAGTTTTTGCTGCTGGTTTCTGGTTTGCTGCAACAGAGAGCAAGAAAGGGGCATGTCAAAGTATTTGCAACACATGTATGCACAACCACCCTCCCTCTCATTACATAAGCTCAAGGGAGTGTAGTTCTCGACCCTCGGGCCACCAATCACGCATCTTGATGCATGGTGGCCGAGGAGCCAAATTGCACAACTCAATATGAAATGAATGCACACACGAACACATAAAGCCTAAAACTCCATCATGCATAGGCAAGAGTGTCGGCGACCAAGAATTGAGGCACGTTTCATCACTTCGAGTATGAAACGTCCCTCATTTCCCGTGTTTGGACTAACTCCTATTCCAAATACAATGCAACAAATAACATGGCATGCACAATGCTATGAAACATGGAATATGTGATATGACTTAACCATGCAAACATGCAAGGGACAAACATACAACAACATATAATGCAACATGAACAACCTAACAAGGCTAATGGCATGCACAATGCACAATGCTAAAGCATGCATACTCAATGTAAGACAACATAAGTATGCAACAATATGATACAATGCCAACTAGCATACACAATGTGAATGTCAACTAGCATACTCAATGCGAATGAGCTACATGGCATACACAATGCAATGATCGATATGGCATACTTGATGCAAATGGCAACTAGTATATACAATGCAATGAACATGGCATATACAACGCTATGTGACCTAAGCATACACAATGCAAAGGATAAGGCATACACAATGCAATGAATCACATGGCATACACAATGCTCGATGGACTTAAACCGAAATGGATAGACCTCATCCATGTCCAAATCAGTGGCCATACATGCTAAGATGGAAACTCTAAATGCTATACAAACATGCATGCATATTGGCCCAAGTTTAAGGCACAAAATACAACTCTCCAAAGGCATTGAAAGGATGAAACATGGAGTACAATAGCATATGTTCCAGCACTGAAATGGCATGCAAAATGACTTAGAATCATGCAAACAACTCATGTAATGCATGTTGAAAGACTCAAGCATCGAAGCTAGTGAAGTGTATTACACTAGAGGCATGCAAGACAATGCTCAAATGGCCAAACCAGCCCCAAACAGACCTTATGCAGGCTAAGACAGTAGCCAAAATGGACTGAGATGATGTCTTGAAAGGCAAGAAAATGAGGCTTCTGCAATGACTTACAAACAAGGCATAAAGGTGCAACTCTCAAACACATTGAAGGAGTGATAAACACGAGAATATGATAAATATATAAGCTCTGAAATATCATTCCAAATGATGCTAAATCATGCAAATAGCCCAAGCAATGCATGCTAGTGGCTTGGAAACTCAAGGCTAGTAAGCTAAAATGCACTATGGCTATACAAAGCATGGCATGCATGACCAAAATAATATAAATCAGACCTTAAGCATGCTAAAACATGAACAAAGTCTTCTCAGAGCTAAGCCAAAAACATGCTAAAATGACATGTTGAAGCATGATGCATGTTAGGCTATTTCATGGAAATACACTACAAGTGTATGGAGCATGCATGGGGACATCAAACCAACCCAAAACAGAGTTATTACATGTCAAATGATGGCCAAAAATCCACTGAAATGGAGCTAATACATGCTAGAAAGACATGCTACTTTGATGAGCCACAAATGGGATTACACTACACATACAAGAAACATGCAAAAGGCGACCAAACCAGCCATGGACAGAGTTAAGGCAGGTCCTAGAAGTCACAAAAAAGTGTCTGAACTAAGCCTCAAAATGGTAGAAACACATGCTCTTTTGATAGGCCAATAATGCAAGCAAACAAAACAAGAAAAGAGGGGATCACCCCGCTCTGATTTGAGGCCTCAAAACCACACGCCTACCACTATGGTTAAAAGGCCAAGCAAAGACTAATTCAAAGGACTCAAGGCATGGCACAAAACAAGGCCAAACAAGGCACAAAAGGGATAGAACACCCCCAACACCCAAGAAGCCTCAAACAAACATGTTAAGTACTCAAAAATAAAGCTTTTTCTAGTTTAAAGTTAAGCCAAGAGAAGCATGCAAATATGGCTAAGAGAGTGATCAAAATAGAGCTAAAAAGGGGGGGAAAGGGGTTACCCTTGAAGCACTGCAACAACAGCAATTCATCCTGCCCAAAACCAACTCTTATGGCCCAAAAACCATCTCTAAGGATCTCAGCTCAAATATGGTGGTGTGTGGCTAGGAGTTGTAGTGCAGAAGTGATGGAATAACACTCTTGAAGGCACAAAATATAGAGGGAGAGAAGAATACAGAGGGGGAGATGTATCTATTACTCTTAGCAAATTTCAAAACCTCTAGAATGGAGAGGGAGGCTCTCTTTTATAGAAAAACCAAAGCCAAAGCTTCTTGGAGAAGCTAGAAGCTTGGATAAATCCCTCCATACACGTGTATGGAGGATACAGTCTGTGCCCTCTAGCTGGCACAGCTGACATCCACAACACCTGTAGAATATGTAGGAAGGCCGCCGACTAGTTAAAGAGGTCGGCCGACTACTTTTACTAGTCGGTTGACCACTTTTCATGAGAAAGTGGTCGGCCAGCTACTCTTTTTGGTTTTTCAGGACAAAAAGTGGTCTCTCAGAAATAAAAGTGGTCGGCCAATGGCTGGAAAGGACAAAAAGTGGTCATCCAGTGCCCAAATTAAAGCCCCAGAAGTTAGCTTTCCAATGGCACCAGCCTTGCATCAAAATTCTAACTGTGCAAAAAGTTATGCCTGTTTTGGTGAAGCCGCGTAGTTCTGGTCCAACCGGATTGATGCCCTACTTCAACCAACCATATCTCCCCCATCCGGACTTGGCTTTAGGAGATTCTTGAGTGAAAAATGAAGCCCCGGAAGTAAGCTTTCCAACGGTGGTGGCCTCATAGATGAAATCCAAGTATGTAAATGAATAGGACCGATTCAGCGAGGGCTGCTCGACTCTCTCTTAACGGTTCATGCCCATTTTCTCCCCCAACTGGGTTTCTTCCCTCTTCTCTTCTTTTCTTCAACTCTGAACCCCTAAACAAGGTGTTTTGAAGGATTTTTAAAAAATTTCATCTCTCTTTCATTCATTTCCACTTTGTCCTTGCTCGGTTTACCAAAAAGGGCGACATTTAACAAAATACGAGCGTCGGAACATCGTAGAAACTTCATTTTCAAAAATGTTTTGAAAGAGAGGGTTTTAAGGTGTAAAAACCATCCAAAATAGATTTGGTCTAAAATGGGTGTGAGGTTGGGATTTGCCTCTCCTCTTGCCAAAGAAATCGAACCTTTGCCCTGCACATCTCTCATCACCAAGTAAACCATCAGTAACGCTCAAGTCTTAAGGGCGGTCAAAAATGGGGTGTCTACAATAGTGCCTAAACAAATTTGTATTTGTTTAATTCAAATTGAACAGGTACAGTACCTGTTTAATTCAAAATGGAAAGTCACCAATACATCTATAAATAGACTAGTTCCCCATTTGGATTTATGTTCCAATTTTCGTACTTCATCTTCTGCTATAAATCTCTTCATTTTTATTGCTACATTATTTTCTTCTGTGAAAGAGTATAAACACTTAGTGTGTTCGTTAGGCAAACAATTTGTAGTGCTGCTATTGTTTGTAGTTGATCATTTCATCTTGGGAGATAGACGTCTACATTCTGAAAGCACCGTGGAGAGGACGAATCTGTCTTAAGGACACAGTGTCGAACACTGGACTTGATCAGAATAATATTCAAGATTAAATTAAGTAAGTTATTTATTTATTTTCTGATTTTATTATTATTTATTTAAATCAGATTTTAATTTTGTTTTGGTAACAAAATAAAATCTGTTTTTATTTATTTATTTTTATTTCTAGTTTGATTTTGGTAATCAAACAAATTCTCTCATTTCCTTTATTTCTTTTTTATTCTGTTTGTTGTTAAGTACATAAACTGAATTAATTAATTACAGTGAAGATTGTCCAACACCTTCCAGGATGTGGACTTTTGAAAAATCCAACTGTCTTAGCTATAAAAATTTCATCACTTTGGAATTATTGTCTTTGTTTGAGTGGGGTTGGAAATTGGTTGGTTTGGAAATGTCGGAATTTTCCTGTTTCTTTATGATTCGAACCTTTGCCCTGCACATCTCTCATCACCAAGTAAACCATCAGTAACGTCCAAGTCTTAAGGGCGGTCAAAAATGGGGTGTCTACAACAGTGCCTAAACAGATTTGTATTTGTTTAATTCAAATTGAACAGGTACAGTACCTGTTTAATTCAAAATGGAAAGCCACCAATACATCTATAAATAGACTAGTTCCCCATTTGGATTTATGTTCCAATTTTCGTACTTCATCTTCTGCTATAAATCTCTTCATTTTGCTGCATTTAATTTCTGTAAGAAATAGTGTAAACACTTAGGGTCCGTTTAGCAAGCAAGGTTGGGGCTACAATAGCTACAAAAAACAAAATAGGCTATTTTAGCCACAACAAACAAAACATCACATCCAACCCATAATCATTACACTCTTCTCTCACAAAAAAAGTCAAAAAAGCCAAAAAGTCAAAAAGTCCTTCCCAAACCAAGCTTTTTAGCCCAGGCTAAAATAGCCAAAAAAGCCAAAAAGCCAAAAAGCATTATTTATTTAAATCAGATTTTAATTTTGTTTTGGTAACAAAATAAAATCTGTTTTTATTTATTTATTTTTATTTCTAGTTTGATTTTTGTAATCAAACAAATTTTCTCATTTCCTTTATTTCTTTTTTATTCTGTTTGTTGTTAAGTACACAAACTGAATTAATTAATTACAGTGAAGATTGTCCAACACCTTCCAGGATGTGGACTTTTGAAAAATCCAACTGTCTTAGCTATAAAAATTTCATCACTTTGGAATTATTGTCTTTGTTTGAGTGGGGTTGGAAATTGGTTGGTTTGGAAATGTCGGAATTTTCCTGTTTCTTTATGATTCGTGACAAAGGCTTTGTTTATTGAGACCTATTGACAAACACATGGTGTGCAGTAGCAGGGTGAAAACAAATAGGCCACAAACATGTGTGCAGGGGTGAAAAACAGTGTGGGTAAATATTGTTCAACACACTTGTAAATAGTAGGCATTGCAATGGCAGGAGCGAAGCTTTGGATACTCAATTTTGACAGCATCCCGGCAGCAACAACACCGACAGAGATGGAAAGAACAAGATAACAACTTCATCCGCTAGATATGCATATATATGTTGTTCGAAGAGGTACCCTTTGTTTTCTTCTTCATTGTCGGCACGGCTAATTTTAATTCCACATGACTAATCGAAATTCTGCAGCTAAATTTGCCAGAGAGGAGCTTTGGGAAATAGGCAAAGAGCAGACCACCGTTTTGAAAAATTTCTACAAGGAGCTTTGGAAATTGTTGGTTTTTACCATTGTGTGTGGACGTAGCCAAGAAGCCCCATCGTTACACCACTCTTACCTTCTTTTTATGTATGTTATAGATTTTCCAACTTGTTATATTTTTTATTTATTTATTCAAAAAGTCAAAATTTCGAAAATAAAAACTCAAAAAACTACTTACAAAATTATTTATTTATTCAAAAAGTCAAAATTTCGAAAATAAAAACTCAAAAAACTACTTACAAAATTCAAATACTTTAGTAATTTAGAGTTTTCAATAAAATTACAAAAAACTAATCCCAAACATATTAACTTTTCTTCACCATATAAAAAAATTAAAAATCTAAAAAGTTATTAAAAATCAATTCTAAAACGATGCCACAAAGGTCGCGACTAATTTGTGAGTAGCCCGTTGGTGTAAAGGTTTTGATGGAATATTATGCTAAATTTTCTATAAATATTCAACAACAAATAACAATAGCAAGAACAATAATTTAACTAGAAAAATAGAAATATAGAAAAAGTATATATGAATTGAGGTACATATGAAAGCGCTCTTCTTAAAGAAGAAATTGTAAGATTTACTTGACAATGGCAATTGATCGGAATACCCGTGAGGGTGTTTATCATGCGAGAATATCAATTATTCAAAAGTTAGAGAGTAGAAAATCTTCCAGTTTATTCAATAATTTCCAATCCTGCTATTATGCATTTATATACACAATAAGTGACCTTTGGGAATAGGCATACTATTTGAATTTGTTTCATATATCAACAATCACCATGGTTTACTAAAAGATGTGTCTATAGATGTTTTAATTCAAACCGTTAACTAACTGACATATGGCTTCAATATTCTTGCGGGAAGGTTCTTTACAATTCAAGAGAGAAATGATTGAGTGAAGTGAATCATACCAAATTATGGTGTGGTCACTCTTTATTCCATCATCTCTCACTTGAACACACCATAATAAGCTGATAAACCTGAGTTGAGCATTTTTAACCTTGGTACCAAAATTTTGCCTCATGCCAACTTTCATCTATGAAATTACTTCATAGATCGACGTCTAATCGTGACTTGGCCATACATGCGCATGTTTTTTCCACCAATCTGACCGCACTCGTACGAATGTATTCTCCCACTGATAACACATTCCAGATGACTTCAATTCACTATATTTCAAATGAACAACATCAATTTTTAGTGCTAGGTTCATAGTCCATACCTAATCACCATTGACGATTTCAGCTGCACAAATTCCTCATGTGTCAACCTGCGTCGAAATTTTTGTTAAGTACTTCCTCTAAGGCCCATTCCTGAAGGTTTTCCATAACACACCTTATCAACGACTTTTTGCTGATCAAGCAGACAGCATCACCTAGTCAGCACGTTGCATATCATGGACTTTACATCTCATGCTGACTATGATGTCTGTAACTTGTCAGTTCCTCTATCTTATTACCTAACCAAACACATGTTTCCATGCAAGATAGAGTCGCAAAACATCGGTTATCTAGGCGTCCCCAGAGTCATCCAACTATGCTCTTATATAAGTAGTTAAACCACCTAGCTAGGCATTTTTCAATCCCATATTAGCTATATGTTCTCTGAATTTTTCCAGAGACAACCCTTTGGTCATAGGGTCGGCCACCATCTCTTCTGAGGGTATATAGTTGACTTTGATTTCACCTCTCTCCACTATGTCCTGAATATAGTGGTAACTTACATCAATATATTTTCCCCTAGAGCTATTCGCTCCACTTTTTATTAATGAGATGGAGGACTGATTGTCACTAGGGTTGCAAATGAACTAAGTTGTTCATGAACAAGCTTGGCCGGCTCGACTCGGCTCGTTTAGTAAATGAGCTGAGCTTGAGCTCGAATATTAGGCTTGTTTAGTAAACGAGCCGAGCTCGAGCTCGCATAAGCTCGACTCGTCAAGCTCGGCTCATTTATCTTTATTTAAATTATATAATAAATATATAATTTATATATTAAGTTGTGATTTGTATGATTGAAGTTATCTCATTTTGTTTATAATTTTATTTTTTAATATGATTGAAGTTAACTCACAAAAAGAAAAATGTGATTATTTATATATTAAATAATATAAATAATATTTTATTTAAATATTTATATTTAAATAATATAAATAATATTAAAAAAATTTATCAAGTCGAACCGAGCCGAGCTGAGCCGAGTTCGAGTTTCATTAATATTAACGAGCCGAGCCGAGCTCGAGCCCAGTTCCTTATCAAGCCGAGCTCGATAAGTAAATGAGCCGAGCTCGAGCTCAGCAAAGCTTGGCTCAGCTTGGTTCGTTTGCAACCCTAATTGTCACAAAACATATTGATCGGTCTGGCAGGTATACCTAATTGTAAACTATCAACAAAACGTTTTATCCAGACCGCATTACTCACGGTTGTGCTGCAAGCTATGTATTCAGCTTCCATAGTGTACTTTGCAACACAACTCTGTTTCTTACTTAACCAAGAAACTGTTGTTCCATCAAACACGAACACATGACTACTAGTAGATTTTCTATCATCTACATCTCCTGCAAAATCTGCGTCAGTGTATCCTTTTATGTCTAGATCACACAAACCAAAACATAATTTCAAATTCTTAGTGTCTTTTAAATATCTAAATATTCTTTTGATTGTTTGCCAATGTTCCTTACCTGGATTGGATTGAAACTTACTTACCAATCCGATTGCATGACAGATGTCAGGTCTTGTGCTTGTCATAGCATACCTTAGGCTGCCTATTGCTTGAGCATATGGGACATTTCTTATTTCCTCAACGTCAGACTTAGTTTGAGGACTCATACTTTTACTAAGACTTTGTCTTTTGCAAACAGGCGTGCTTAAAGAATTACAGTTATCCATATTAAATCTTTTGAGCACCTTGTCTAGATATTTCTCTTGATCTAGATATAATAATTTTGAATTTCTATCTCTTGAAATTCTAATTCCTAGAACATAGGTTGTAAGACCTATGTCTTTCATTTCAAATCTAGATACTAAGAAAGTTTTGGTTTTTATAATCTTATCTAGACAATTTCCTGCTAACAATATGTCATCCACGTATAAAGACAATATTGCTAACTTGTTATCATTTTTCCATATATAAACACAGTGATCTAATGGACTCACAACATAGCCCATTTCTAAAATGGCTTGGTGGAATTTCAAGCACCATTGTCTTGAAGATTGTTTAAGTCTATATAGAGATTTTTTCAATTTGTAAACTTTATCCTCGTTGCCTTGGTTCTGGAAACCATCAGGTTGCATCATGTAAATTTCCTCTTTTAATTCTCCATTGAGAAAACCTGTTTTAATATCTAATTGATGCAATTCCATATCTATCCTGGCTACTACCGCCATTATAATCCTTATTGGGGCAAATTTTGTAACAGGAGAATATGTATCTACGAAGCCTATTAAGAACCCATATATAACCAATGGCTTTTCTTCCATTTGGGAGATCGATTAGTGTAGACCGCCCTGAACTCCGCTCCGTGCGCGAGGGCACGAATTGTTTATTCTTAGCTACTACAGTTCGGACTCGTTTCTGTAGACGTCCCCAAACGCCCCGAGAGGATGAGTTCCCGTTCTGTTCGTTTTGGGCTCACTACAGCTCAGACT
Organism: Camellia sinensis; assembly: GCF_004153795.1. Lineage (NCBI taxonomy): Eukaryota > Viridiplantae > Streptophyta > Magnoliopsida > Ericales > Theaceae > Camellia > Camellia sinensis. The sequence goes on from NW_021025260.1 coordinate 2,800,515, forward strand.
CTCAAATCGTCATGGTTCTTAATCTGAACCAAAGAGTCCAAATCCGGCAAATCGTTTTGCAAAATAGATTTTTAGAAAAGAAGTGTCAAACATGGACTGCTTTGCCAGATACAGAGTCGCCACCTAAATATTTTATTTTGGGAATTTAGGAAACCCTGACTCGTTTGCCTAAGGCCACGTGTCTGTCATCACCAAAGTTGCCTCGGCTCGGGAACTTGGGTACGATTGGGGAAGGTCAGCTATGAGCACCCCCTCTCGCCCGATCCGAAGATCGGCCTCTACTAACCATGATATCTTGTTTTGAAAACATTATGCGTTCTTAAACCAGTTATTAGCCTAGAATTACTAAGTGATGCATACAGCAAAACAAGTATAGACTAAATTGCCTAAGTTGGAACAAAGCATCGCATTTCCGTTTGTTTGAAAAATGGTTTGAATTTTGCTACTCGCGAGTAGGCTAAAATACGGATTTCGATGAATTATCCCAATTCGAACAATCCAACCTTCACCCACAGGCATTCATGCAGTTATATCACATAAGCATATAGCCACATGGTAGGCATGCTATCAGGTTAACATTCACACTCATGCGAGATGCTAAAGAATAAATACTTACATTGTACTCCGTGCCAAAACAGTGAACTAGTTAGTAATCATATGCATGATCCTAATTCATGTTAAGGTGACTAATGTATCTCATACAAAATGTCACTAGAATAGGCTTGGCTAATCCTAGGATGGCATGTGGAATGCGCAAATAACATATATTCAAGTTAGATTTGAAATATATTATGCAGTTAGCATGATGCGCCGAGCCCAGTGCATGCAATACTGATGAATGATGTACTCATGCATAACATAAGGATGCTAAATTAAATATGCCCTAATACTAACCATCAAAAGCAGGTAAGTAAAAGGGAGAAAGAAGTGGGGGTTAGAAGACATGGACACACGCACCCACACTTATTACAAATTTGCCCTCGCTCGGAGGGACCGAAAGAATAATACAATTAATTAACCTACAAGCTAATTAATTATTACAGACAATTAACTAGTTAAGCAAATTAACTAAGCTAATTAAGAAATAAAAGGCCTCGGGAAGAGGGTCCAATGCACGCGTGCTCGGGTTTGCTCGGAAATCCATCGCTATGCACAAGCTGCCTCTGTTTTCCCTGCTCTGCTCCTCTGAAAATGGCACAATTCCCAAGGAATACTCCATGGACACTGTGGATCATCACAGACCAAGTAAAAACCTCACCGGCCATGGTGGGATGGTCATCGACCATTTGTTGAGCTCTCGGCCATCAATAATTGGTCGGTCGGCACTCCATGTAGTTGACCGGCTAAGTCTTCCTGCATAACCTGTTTTGACAGCAGCAGAGGGCAAAACAAGGCATGGCAATGTATTTCAAGGAAATGTGTGCACCAACACATCCCTTATCATGTTTGTGACTCAAAGGGGTATGTTCCTTGATTCTTGGACCACCAATCGCGCATTTCAATGTGTGATGGTCCAAGGAACCAAGTCGTGCATTTTGATTTCAAATGAAATGCAATGCATAGAAACATACCAAGGGGCTTTCAACCTCTATCATGGCTTGATCAAGAGGTGAAAGATGTATGCAATGATATGCAACCTAGACATGTGAGCTAAGTGTGCAACATGAGATGCAAACAAGTAAGCATGCAATAGGCACACAACCTAAGCAAATAAGTATGCAAGACATGGAATAACTATGCAAGCTTAACCATGCAAGCATGCAAGGTGCAACATGGACAACATGTTAGGCAACTTAGCCAAGAGAATGCGTGCCAAATGCAAAACGATTGAAGCATGCAACACATGCAATAGGCTAAGTATATGACAACACACAAGGTGAGCATGCGACAACATGTAAACAATGGATTTATACCAATTTGGGCAGCCCTATACTAGGCCCAAAACAGTGGCTAAATACTATGGAAATGAGAGGCAAAACACACACAAGCATGCATATGTTAAGGCCTAAACACTTAAGCATCAAGAAACATCTTTTAAGCATACTTAAAAGGGAATAACCATGGACATATGGCATGCATAGTAAGCTCTGAGAACATGTAGGAAATGATGCCAAATCAACCTACCAATGCAAGCTAGGCATGCAACCAAGCCCAAGGACCTAAAACATGATCATATGACACATGAAGCAAATGACCAAAATGAACCAAAACAGTCCTAAATCATGCAAAAGTAAGCCCTAAGAACCACTTAAATGGCATCTAAATGACCTAATCCTAGAGGCATACACAATAGCACAAACATGAAGCATGAAACACCAACCTCTTAACACATTAAAGGGGCATCAAATGTAAGCATTCAAGCATACCATGAGGACTGAAATGACATGGCAAATGGTTCCAAACCACTGAAACAAAGCAAGTAAAGCATGCTCCACACTCACACACCCAAGGCTAACAAGCCAAAATGCAAGGTGGCTATACTAAGCATGTCATGGTCGACCAAAACAACCAAAAACAGAACTTAAGTATGCTAAAACAAGCACAAAAGCTTCACAAAGCTAGGCCAAAACAAGTAAGCATAATAGGCTAAATGCTAGGCACATGTTAAGGCAAATCATGGCATTACAAGACATGTATGCAAGGCAGGCATGGTGTGTCTAAACCAAGTAAAAACAGTGCTATATTATGACAAAATAAGCACAAATAACAACTAAGACATGGCCAAAATGCACTTAAAAATGGTGCTCATACATGAGGCTAAAATGGCCCTTTTCAAGGACAACAAGGAGAGGGGGTGGCCCTCTCCTTCTTAGGACCTTAAGGCACCATCCTCACCACTGAAATCCCTCAAGATTTCAGTGGTGAGGAGGCCCAAACAAAGTGGTCCCGGAGCTCACCAAAATAGCACAAAAATAGGACCAAACAAGGCCTAAGAGGGGTCAAACACCCCCAAACGACAAAGCAACCTTAAACAACTATGTTAAGCACTCAAAATCAAGACTTTTATTAGTTATGTACAAAGTCTAAAAACAGTTGCAAGATTAGTTAAAAAGCTATGCAAAAATGGGGAATAAAGGGTGAAGTTCTTACCCTTGATGACCCTCTTCACAAACAATATTCCAGTTGGTTCTTCAAGCTTGAATCTACTCAAGAACACCAAGAACAGTTATCTGGCCCCTCAGAAACCAAGAGAAGGTGTAACTCTATGTGTTTGTGTGCAATAGTAAGACTAAAACACACACTTATGCACTAAAGAGAGAGATATAGAGATAGAATAGCTACAACTATGAACTAACCCTAACTCAGAGCTCCCTCTGTATTTTTTTTGTCTAACCCTAATGGAGGGAGAAGAGGCTCCCTCTTATAGAGCTTACTCTTGCAAAGCTTCTCAAGTAAGCTAGTCAAGAGGGAGATCCCTTTATACACGTGTATGGAGGGGAGCAAAGTGTATGCCAGCTAGCACAGCTGGCATAAAAATATCTACAAAAGCAGATGTACAGCGGTCGGCCAGCCAAAAATGCTATTTGACCAAAAAAGATGGCCGGTTGACCACAAAGAGTGCCAGTCGGCCAAACATTTGGCCGATGGCAACAAACCAATGGTCGGTAGCCTCAAGCCATGGCCGGTGAGATGTGGGGATGGCCAACAAGCCATTCCCTGCCCTCCAAAGCAAAAACACAAGTGTTTGGTGTAAAACTAGACACAAAACAGTCGAATCGAGAGATCTTGAGGCAGGACGCGTGGCCGAGACCTCCGAGAACTCAAGACGAACACAAACATGGATGATCACCGAGTGTTCAAACAGTGACGTCCAAGTCTTGAGGACGGTCAAAAATGGGGTGTCTACAGTTGCCCCTCTTTGACAGGACTCGAAAGTAATAAGAATGATGGGAGTGAGTGGTAAAGCCCAGAGACGGCCCATTTTTGACAAGGTCGAAGACTTGGACAATGCATACAAGCTTCAAACAAAGATATGTGCCCGAAGGCAGGGGCAAAATGCAACTAATAATGCAAGAAGCCGAGCATAACTTATGATCATACAAAGAAAGCTGTAACGAAGCACATACAATGCAACAGTTTTAAGCTAGCACAAACCAAACTACACTACAATGCTGAGAGGGTGCAAGAGAATTATGCAATTATCGATATGTCTCACTTGGAGGATACAATACCTGTGCGGCTCGTCTGGTTGCACCAGTTTCAAATGAACCATACATACAATATCGTGCCTGAAAGAGAGAAAACTCAACAGGTGCAATATCGTTAGCAACATGCATAACAATGTAATCGAAAGCTGCGCGACAACGCGAATGTAGGATTTAAGGTCCCCTTAGACCAATGGGTGCACAAACAATGCGATGATATGCAATTGAATCTAATGTAATGCAAATGATATCCAAAATAACAAAACAAATGTAAAAACAATGCAAATAATATGCAAAACATACAAAACTATGTATAAACAATGCAAACGATATGCAATGCAATTGAATCTATTGAATCACGATAAAATCCTGAGCGATTCAAAACCACATAAATGTTAAATAGATTGATGGAGATGCAAAGTCCGTCTACCATAGAAAAGGTGCTGCAACCCTCAAACCACAATACCAGCAGTGGAATAGGCGCGTACACATGCAGAACTATGAGTGATGTAGACGGACACAGGAACCAGTAATTGGGTGGAATGACATAAGTGAGGCATGCTCTGCTCAGAAAAGATTATGATCCTAATGCTGGATGCAATCGAACTACACTACAATACAGTATATACAGTGGATATGGCGCGCGACCGAAACATATCTTGCCTAGGAAAGGCATGTACACATGCAAACCGCGTCTAACACAGAAACGGTGCCGCAACCCTTAAACCACAATACCAGCAGTGGAATAGGCGCGTACACAAAAGTCTCAGAGCCGTGCTTCGACGTGAAAAGTATGAGCACATACCAGACCAAGCTCAACATGGAAAGGCGCAAGCTATAGCTGGATGTGATGCGGCAAATGCATGCAAGCTACAATGTAACATATACAAATATGCAATGGAATGGAATATTTACAATGGATAAGGCCTGCAGCCCAAACCGTATCTTGCCTAGGAAAAGCATGGACACAAACAAGCCACGTCTAACACAGAAAAGGTGCCGCAACCCTCAAACTACAATACCAGTAGTGGAATAGGCGTGTACACATGCAGAACTATGCTTCGACGTGAAAAGTATAGGTACATACCAGACCAAGCTCAACATGGAAAGGCGCAAGCCATAGATGGGGGTGATGCAGTGAATGCATGCAAGTTACAATGCAATATTTACAAATATGCGATGGAATGGAATATATATAGTAAAATGCATGACATATGCAATATTTACAGTGATGCATGACATATGCACTATATATAATGAAATGCATGACATATGCACTATTTACAATGATGCACGACATATGCACTATTTACAATGAAATGCATGACACATGCATGTTTGTTTTTTGTTTTGTTTTTTGAATGCATGACAATGCATGATGAAGGGAAAATGCATGATAATGCATGTTTTTATTTTTTATTTATGTTTTTGTTTTTGAAATGCAAATAATGCATGTTATTTTTGTTGTTTTCTTTTTTTTTGAAATGCAAATGCATGATGATGCATGATTTTGAAACGCGCGACAACGCGCGGCTTTTGAGATGCATGACAATGCAAATGATCTCGGAATGCGCGACAACGTGCGACTTTTGAAATGCATGTGAACTCGAATATGCGACGATGCGCGTCGCTTGAAATGCATGGTAATGCATGTGGACTCGAATGCGCGACAATGCGTGTTGCTTAAGATGCATGATAATGCATGTGAGCAGTGCACATCAATGCAAGTTGTGCTTGTTACGACGTGTGTATGCATGCAAAAACCAAAGGTCTTGCATATTTAGAGGATTTAAGGTCTCCTAGACCGAGCGTGTTTAAGGTGTCGCCAGACTGTACGTGTTTAAGGTGTCGCCAGACCGTACGTGTTTAAGGTCTCGCCAGACCGAGCGGGTTTAAGGTCTCGCTAGACCGTACGTGTTTAAGGTCTCGCCAGACCATAGCGATTTAAAATGCAAAACAATGCAAGTAAGGTATGCGAGTGCCAGACAATGCATGTGGGGGCAACTTTTGAATCTTGAAAGAGACAAAAGGATACAAAAAGGATACACCGCACCCATTTTCAGGTGCCACGCACAGAAGACACAGTCTGAGGTCGAAACGGAGATCGGCTGAGCTTCGAAAATGCACTTTCTTGCACTGTCTTGAGCAATGAAGGCCCCAAACCACACCTCTGACCCAAACAAGGTTTTAGAAGGCTCATCGGCCATCAGGGGAGGTCATCGGCTGTCCGCCGGCCATCAGAAAAGTCTACCGGCCAAATATTTGGCCAATCGGCCAACAACAAAACAACTCAAACAAACCACTGCCCATTTTGAACACTTGGCTTGTAACACAGTGCTTGGTTTAATCTGCATACAACCTACACAGCTCACAACTGATTCTGAACACTGCTCATTTTGAACTCTGCTCATTCTGAACTTCATAGCCCATAACACAGTATTCTTAGTTCATTCTGCACGCGATGAAAACAGTCCGAATCTAAAAAGACGGAATACAAAGGTAAAATCAGCAGAAGCTGAAACACACTCAGATGCAATCTGAAACCCATATGTTCACTATTTCCAAGTGACCCGGGTTGAACCCCTGCGGTTTTACAAAAGAACCAAACCTGTTTTGCAGAAATGTGGAGAATGGCACAGCACTCTGAGCACAAAACGATTTGAGAAAAAAGGTTTTCAACCGGGTATTGAGCCTACGACCAAACACAGTGAAAAAGATTCAATAACGAAAAACAAAAGGTAAGCAACCTAAACACAACGAGACACACTCGAAAAAGACTCAAAACAAAAGTTAAGGCAAAAAAAACAAAAGACACGACACACAGACGCGTTATAAAAACGAGGGACTTCCCAGATCACGAGGAGCTAGTTTCTCCGGGTATTGTTTCCCACCCTTTCTTATTTGTGTGATTCTCACCTCACTCGGCACTCAGGCTCGGTTTTTCTCTCAAAACCCTTTTGCTTGCTTTTCTCTCAGCGCACATCTCTCTATTTTTTACTCTCTCATTTTTCATCCCTCCCCAGATACGGTCGGTGGATAAACAAGAGGTTGTTGGTTCACGCCCAACACTGTTAGCTCGCAGCTATTTCTTCCGATGACATCTAGTCAGTGCTCCGGATAAGGGAATGGAGTATCTTGATCCGTTCCGATTCGTGCTTCGCACTAGGTTTGATTCCTTGTCGCTTGGAGGGTGAAAGCGCTTTCAGCCCTTTATAGACAGCTCCAGTTGTGCCCTTTCTGGCAGGTAGAGTGTCCTTATGGCAAGGAATGTTAACCACGGGGTAAAGACAGAACACCTGACTCAACCGTGCCCATAGTTCATCATTTTGACCATTTTTTGTTTTGGTTTTCTACTAAAACAATTTTGACCAAAATGAGAGTTAGATTAACATACTTGTTCAATTTTGATTTGAAATCATGCAAGTTAGGCTATGAGCACTGAAAATTTTCCTTTTTTGGGTCCAAGAAAATAGTCCAGTTTTGGAAAGTGAAATAATTCTCGAGAGAATAGTCAACCTCAGTAAAAAAAAATTCTCAAAAAACATTTTGGCAAACAGCCAGTGCTCAACGAGCATGAAACTTACTCTCGAGATGTACAACCTCGGATCGAAGGCAATGGAAAATTGCCCCTTGCCTGAAGAGAGCTGCACGGTAATGGAAAGTTGCCCCTTGTCTGGATAATGTCGCAGCATACTGTATTCAATCCTCATTAGTGATGATTGCAACTGAACTCTCGGATACAGAGAAGACGAAGATGGTCAAAACCAATATATGGACACAGTCACTTTGAAAGTGCGTAGGCTGGACTTCAGGATGAAGTTGCCTACGTATCCCAAACATGGGAATCAAGCCTTACGTAGTTCCGGTTGTGTCACAACCGAACTATCGGATTCAGAAAAGGCAAGGATGATCAAAACCATTACATGGACACACTTGATTTGGAAGTGTTTGTGGCTGGACTTCAGGATGAAGTTGCCTACGTATCCCAAACATGGGAATCAAGCCTTACGTAGTTTCGGTAAGGTACACTCGTGTATTAATCCTCACTTTTTATGCTCTAACTTTTGCCAAGGCCGTCCTTTGCGGGTTTTCAACCTTGCAAGCTTTGTTCTTATTTTCTTTTCCATTCTTTTTGTTCATTTTTTTTCATCTTTTCTTTTTCTTTTCTTTTCATTTTTTTTCTCTTTTGTTCTTTTTCTTCTTTTTCTTGCTCTAACTTTTGCCTGGGTCGCCCTTCCGGGTTTTCGGCCCATCGAGCCTCTCAAAGGGTAAAAGTGTAACAAGTCCATGCCAAATGGTTTTAGAGTTTCGAAGCCATCCGCATCCAGGAGGGCGGCTGTTGTATTGACTTGCAGAAGGATCCATCTTCAGCTCTTCGAGCATATCGGACATTTTTGCCCCTAGTCCGAAGGGTGCTTCTGTTCTAGCTTCGCAAACTTCTTCTGATAAGGCTCGATCTTCTTGATCTGACTTTCTTGGCCTCTTGTTCGAGGGTTGCTTCAAATTTGGCCACACAGGCTTCATGTTGTAGTTGACCGTTGAACATTCTAAACTAAGGTCGAAGGTTTGAAAGCAAGGGCTCAAGTCTCGAGGCTGAGAGCGATCCTAAGCTGCACAATCTCAAGAGCAATTCCACACAGGTCTTCGCAGGACCACGCAAAACATTTTGTTTTTGAAAGTTTTTAAGAAAGCGACAAATCGCTCGCGCTGAAGATAGTGTGGAACTAATCTGGATCAAGCCAGGGTCCTTCTCAGTAATCACGTTAACAAACATGATTCCATTCATTAAGGGCTTTAGCATGCCTCTCTTTCTCTCAATTTGATTAAGTTTTTGCAAAGCCCGAGGAATTCCTTCCTTTTCGTTTTCATTACCACAGTGTTCAAAAAGTTTTGAAAAAAAACTTAGGTCAATGCAATGAGTTTGGGGTGCAGAAGAGTGAGTGAGATGCTCCGCCGTTTCATTGAAATGCTCTGGCACAACTAGCTCAAAGTAGGGATAAGCATGAGAACATGATAGCCGCAGCTGTTTCATTCAAGATTTCCTGGTTGCAACTGGCTCCACAGCAGAGACAGACTCAAAAAGAAAACAAAAAGATAATTACAAAACAAAACGGTGTTCAAGGTAACAACCCCGAAATCACTTGACATTCTATACAATGGGACTGACTCGACACAACAAGACAGACCCTTAAGCAAAAAGATTGACTCAAGACAATGAGACAGACCCCAAAACAAAACAAAGAACTGGCTCGACACCCAAGCCAGAAATTACAAAACTGCATTCGCAAATACTCCCAACAGTGCGTGCCAAACGCCACATCTGAAATACATCGGGCGCCGCCCGCAGGTGGTCCAACCCCTGATCATATACTTGCAGTATCCTCGAAGTCCAACAACTCAGTGGTAACAGACTTTGCTGAGGTGGGTGGGAGGATGACCTCATTGTCGATCAAATCTTGCACTTCGTGGCGAAGGCGGAAACAACCGTCGGTGCTTTGACCGGTTTGCTGATGGTATGCGCAGTACAAGGCAGCATCATGTGTGAGGGGGAGACTCTTCGGAAGAGGTCGAGGTCGAGGTTCGAGGGGTTTAAGGTGCCCCTTTTTAGCCAAAATTTGAAATGCCCTAGACAAAGGCATGTAGAGGGCGTGAAAGACTCTGCGCCCTCGAGGCAGGTACTTCGAAGTCTGAGGGTTCTTGCTAGACGCACTAGCGAAAGGGTCGGCAGGCACTGCCTTGGCTTTCTGATCTTTTCCTAGTGCAGGGTTGGGAATGGAAGGAACTGTCTTGGCATGACGGGGCCTATCCTGATTTTTCGCCTGGCTTGAACCGTCTTCGGTTGGAGTGGGGAAAGCATCATCCACAGCTTTAGTCATGACTGCGAACACTTACTGCTTATTCATTCTCCCGGCTTTCAAAGCCTCGACTGCCCACAGCAGTTGCTCAATGGGATCAACATCTGTTTCTACTTTATTCTTACCTCTAGCCTCAGCCTGATCAAGGGTTTGGGTTGCTATATCAGAGCGGAACCCGGTTGTTGTTGAGATGTCATTGCCATAGCTTGGGATAGCCTCAGGCTAGCTGAGCTCGATCACAATTCGTCCCAGTAGCGGGGGCTCTTGTGGTATGAAATTCCCGGTATATGGTGCAGCTGGTGGTGAAACCGCCATTCCATAGGCCAATTCGGCCATAGATCTCTGGAGGTCGCCGATCATTCCCATCAATTCAAACGTGGTGGGCTCACGAGCTTGAAACATCTGGGGTTCCCAGATCGGGCGCGCATCAGGCGACCTGGGCAGATGTGGTATTTCAACATTGGTCTCACTTTGCAGGGTGATTCCTTGGTCTAATGCGGCTGTCATAACCACGATTTTCTCTGAACTTTGGGTCATCATAAGTCCGCTGAACCGAACGGAGATGATGCAACCGATGATTGACGGATCAGACGTCTGCCTTGCCTCAACGAAGGAGAACACCAAATCTCTGAACCCAAATCTCTGAACTGAAAGGGAAAATAAGCAGCATTTCAGCCCAGACGGAACAGACATAGGCATAGCTGAAAAGCTGTACTCTACTACTGATTACTGTTCCCCAAAATCACTGCCCCAAAACTGAGTCTGATACCCGCAGATATAACTGATTTCCCAAAATACTGATACTGATGCCCTCAGGTCTGGTACTTAAACTTGCAAACTGATATGTGCGTTCCTGTAGAGATACACTCTAAAAGCACATAGCAAGTAAAAGAGAGCTAAAACACCCCTATGTTGGGGTAGGGTTTCCCTATCCTATTTTGTCAGGAGCTAGGGTTTCACTACGCACGCAGCAGTTTCAAACAACCTATAATTGGGTAGCAACCTGTCCTAGATTGGAATGGTCACTACGGATTCCGAATATGCACTAGGTCGAATGGTCAAAAAGGGTGCCCTGGTAAAACCAGGGTTTGTGTTCCCATACTGGCAGAGCCCGTAATCGGTCAACCTTATGGCACGCAGCCGCAGGCTAACCGCTCAGGAATAGCAGACAGCAAACACGGTGTCCTAGGCGCACCAATGCACATGCAATGCAAAGAAACACATAAGTGTAGTCAAAACAAGATATCATGAGTTCGAGTCAAGTTTTCTATTCTCCCCAACAGAGTCGCCAGAAACTGTAGACGTCCCCGAACGCCCCGGAAGGATGAGTCCCCGTTTTGTTCATTTTGGGCTCACTACAGCTCAGACTCTCAAATCGTCATGGTTCTTGATCTGAACCAAAGAGTCCAAATCCGGTAAATCATTTTGGAAAACAGATTTTTAGAAAAGAAGTGCCAAACATGGACTGCTTTGCCAGATACAGAGTCGCCACCTAAATATTTTATTTTGGGAATTTAGGAAACCCTGACTCGTTTGCCTAAGGCCACGTGTCTGTCATCACCAAAGTTGCCTCGGCTCGGGAACTTGGGTACGATTGGAGAAGGTCAGCTATGAGCACCCCCTCTCGCCCGATCCGAAGGTCGGCCTCTACTAACCATGATATCTTGTTTTGAAAACATTATGCGTTCTTAAACCGGTTATTAGCCTAGAATTACTAAGTGATGCATACAGCAAAACAAGTATAGACTAAATTGCCTAAGTTGGAACAAAGCATCGCATTTCCGTTTGTTTGAAAAATGGTTTGAATTTTGCTACTTGCGAGTAGGCTAAAATACGGATTTCGATGAATTATCCCAATTCGAACAATCCAATCTTCACCCACAGGCATTCATGCAGTTATATCACATAAGCATATAGCCACATGGTAAGCATGCTATCATGTTAACATTCACACTTATGCGAGATGCTAAAGCATAAATACTTACATTGTACTCCGTGCCAAAACAGTGAACTAGTTAGTAATCATATGCATGATCCTAATTCATGTTAAGGTGGCTAATGTATCTCATACAAAATGTCACTAGAATAGGCTTGGCTAATCCTAGGATGGCATGTGGAATGCGCAAATAACATATATTCAAGTTAGATTTGAAATATATCATGCAGTTAGCATGATGCGCCAAGCCCGGTGCATGCAATATTGATGAATGACGCACGCATGCATAACATAAGGATGCTAAATTAAATATGCCCTAATACTAACCATCAAAAGCAGGTAAGTAAAAGGGAGAAAGAAGTGGGGGTTGAAAGACATGCACACACGCACCCACACTTATTACAAATTTGCCCTCACTCGGAGGGACCGAAAGAATAATATAATTAATTAACCTACAAGCTAATTAATTATTATAGACAATTAACTAGTTAAGCAAATTAACTAAGCTAATTAAGCAATAAAAGGCCTCGAGAAGAGGGTCCAATGCACGCGTGCTCGGGTTTGCTCGGAAATCCGTCACCATGCACAAGCTGCCTCTGTTTTCCCTGCTCTGCTCTTCTGAAAATGGCACAATTCCCAAGGAATGCTCCATGGACACTATGGATCATCACCGACCAAGTAGAAACCTCACCGGCCATGGTGGGATGGTCATCGACCATTTGTTGAGCTCTCGGCCATCAATAATTGGTCGGTCGGCACTCCATGTAGTCGACCGGCTAAGTCTTCCTGCAGAACCTGTTTTGACAGCAGCAGAGGGCAAAACAAGGCATGGCAATGTATTTCAAGGAAATGTGTGCACCAACACATCCCTTATCATGTGTGTGACTCAAAGGGGTATGTTCCTTGATTCTCGGACCACCAATCGCGCATTTCAATGTGTGATGGTCCAAGGAACCAAGTCGTGCATTTTGATTTCAAATGAAATGCAATGCATAGAAACATACCAAGGGGCTTTCAACCTCTATCATGGCTTGATCAAGAGGTGAAAGATGTATGCAATGATATGCAACCTAGACATGTGAGCTAAGTGTGCAACATGAGATGCAAACAAGTAAGCATGCAATAGGAACATAACCTAAGCAAATAAGTACTCAAGACATGGAATAACTATGCAAGCTTAACCATGCAAGCATGCAAGGTGCAACATGGACAACATGTTAGGCAACTTAGCCAAGAGAATGCGTGCCAAATGCAAAACGATTGAAGCATACAACACATGCAATAGGCTAAGTATATGACAACACACAAGGTGAGCATGCGACAACATGCGTGCCAATGGATTTATGACAAAATAAGCACAAATAACAACTAAGACATGGCCAAAATGCACTTAAAAATGGTGCTCACACATGAGGCGAAAATGACCCTTTTCAAGGACAACAAGGAGAGGGGGTGGCCCTCTCCTTCTTAGGACCTTAAGGTACCATCCTCACCACTGAAATCCCTCAAGATTTCAGCGGTGAGGAGGCCCAAACAAAGTGGTCCCGGAGCTCACCAAAATAGCACAAAAATAGGACCAAACAAGGCCTAAGAGGAGTCAAACACCCCCAAACGACAAAGCAACCTTAAACAACTATGTTAAGCACTCAAAATCAAGACTTTTATTAGTTATGTACAAAGTCTAAAAACAGTTGCAAGATTGGTTAAAAGGCTATGCAAAAATGGGGAATAAAATGTGAAGTTCTTACCCTTGATGACCCTCTTCACAAACAATGTTCTAGTTGGTTCTTCAAGCTTGAATCTACTCAAGAACACCAAGAACAGCTCTCTGGCCCCTCAGAAACCAAGAGAAGGTGTAACTCTATGTGTTTGTGTGCAATAGTAAGACTAAAACACACACTTATGCACTAAAGAGAGAGATATAGAGATAGAATAGCTACAACTATGAACTAACCCTAACTCAAAGCTCCTTCTGTATTTTTTTTGTCTAACCCTAATGGAGGGAGAAGAGGCTCCCTCTTATAGAGCTCACTCTTGCAAAGCTTCTCAAGTAAGCTAGTCAAGAGGGAGATCCCTCCATACACGTGTATGGAGGGAAGCAAAGTGTATGCCAGCTAGCACAACTGGCATAAAAATATCTGCAAAAGCAGATGTACAGTGGTCGACTAGCCAAAAATGCTATTTGACCAAAAAAGATGGCCGGTCGACCACAAAGAGTGCCGGTCGGCCAAACATTTGGCCGATGGCAACAAACCAATGGCCAGTAGCCTCAAGCCATGGCCGGTGAGGTGTGGGAATGGCCAACAAGCCATTCCCTACCCTCCAAAGCAAAAACACAAGTGTTTGGTGCAAAACTAGACACAAAACAGTCGAGTCGAGAGATCCTGAGGCAGGGCGCGTGGCCGAGACCTCCGAGAACTCAAGACGAACACAAACATGGATGATCACCGAGTGTTCAAACGGTGACGTCCAAGTCTTGAGGACGGTCAAAAATGGGGTGTCTACAGTGTCACGGTTTTGAATTTAATCTCACAAAGTGCAATGTGAGACCGATAAATCACCAAAGAGTCCAAATCCGGCAAATCATTTTAGAAAATTGATTTTAATAAAGAAATGCCAAACATGGACTGCTTTGCCAGATTACAGAGTCGCCACCTAAATATTTTATTTTGAGAAATTTAGGAAACCCTTACTTGTGCCTCAGGCCACGTGTCCGTCATCACCAAAGTTGCCTCAGTTCGGGAACTTGGGTACGAGGAGAGAAGGTCATGAAATGAGCACCCTCGCTCGCCCGATCAAAGGATCGACCTCTACTAACATGATATGTTATTTTTGAAAACACATTTGCTCTTATTCCGGTTATTAATCTAGAATTACTATGTGATGCGCACAACATGCAAGTATAGACTAGATCGCCTAAATTGGCACAAAACATCTCATGTTTGTGTTTCGAAAATGGTTTGAAGGTGTTACTCGCAAGTAGGATATGACGCGTATTTTGCCACCCTCAAGTGGGCTTAGAAAACATGGTTTTGCCATTCTCAAGTGAGCTTAAAATTCACATTTCGATGAATTGTTCCAATTCAAGCAATCCAACCTTCACCCACAGGCATTCAGGCAGTTAAACACTTAAGCAGTTAGCCTCATGGCAAGCATGCTATCGTGGCAATATTTACACACATGTAGGGATGTTGAAGCATAAACGCTTACCTAGTACTCCGAGCCAAAACAAAAGCTAGTTAATAATCATGCATGATCCTAGCTATGTCAAGAATGCCTAATGCAACACATGCAAAATGTAATTAAGATAGACTCGACTATTCTAAGATGTCATGTGAAATACAACTTGATACATGTATTCAAATTGGAATTGAAATACAATGCAGTTTGTATGATGCGTCGAGCCCGGTGCATGCAAGACAGATAAATGATGCACACATGCTAGCATAATTATGCTAATTGAAATATGCCCTAAAATTAACCACTGAAAGCAGGTAAGTAAAAGGGAGAAAGAAATGAGGATTGGAAGGCATGCATCACACACACGCACACTTATTACAACAGTTGTGCCCTCCCGACGGAGGGTCCGAATAATAAGCTAACTAGCTAATCTAAGCTAATTAAACTAATTATTACAAATCAACTAATTAACTAACTTAGCTAATTAATTATTACAAAACCGAATTGAAACAAATAGCTATACTAAGCTAAATGAATATTACAAAACCAATCAAATGATTAAGTTGCACGAACTAATCATGAATACTGAAATGGCCTCGCGGGCGATAAAGAGATGCATGCTCGGTCGGCTTCGCTCAGAAATCCACCGCCGTGCCTCATGTTGCCTCTGTTTGCACTGTTTTAGACTTCTGAAAACTATGCCAACCTCCAAGATTCTTCTGATACACCTTATGGACATGCTAAGAGGTCATCGGCCAAGAGGAGTGGCCATCAGCCAAAGAAAATGATCATCGGCCAAATTGATAGCCGATCGGCAGACTAAGATGGTTGATCGGTTGACTAAGATTGTCGATCGGCCAACACTTTCTGCAAATTCTCCTTTTGCTGCAACAGAGCACTAAACAGAGGCATGGCAGTGTATTTGCAAGAAAATGTGTGTACCACCACACTCCTTATCATGTTTAATGCTCAAAGGAGTGTAGTGCTCGACTCTCGAGCCATCAATCACGTATCTCAATGCATGATGGCCAAAGAGGCCGAGTTACACAAATCAATGTCAAATGAATGCACACAAAAAACACATAAATGCCTTAACCTCTATCATGCATGATCAAGAGGGTCGGCGACCGAGAAATGAGGCACGTTTCATCACTTCAAGTATGAAACGTCCCTCATTTCTCGTGTTTGGCTTAACACCCAAATCAAACACAATGCAACACAAGTATGCCAAATACAATGCAATGCAACAAGCATGCAAAAACCATGCAATGCAACAAGCATGCAACAACATGCGACAACATGCTATCTAATCAACATGCTAAACATCATGAACAAGCAATATGCAAACAACATAAGCATGCAACAACATGCAAACAACTATGCAATGGCAAGGGCCATGTAATGCAACACTTAGTGGACTTAAACCGCATATGGACAGACCTGAGAGGGTCCAAAAACAGTGGCTAATAACACCAAAACTAAGGCACCAAAAGGCAAGAGATGCATGCACATATATTGGTCCATAAGCTAGGCAACAATGCACAACCCTTAGAGGCACTCAAAGGGTGAAAGAAGTGGGAGCATGGCAAGTCTATATGCTCTGAAATGTCATGGTAAATGATGCCAAATCATAGACATGTCACAAATTAAGCATGCTATGGTGCTCAAAACTCAAAGCTAACAAGGCCAATTGTACTACAACTATGCAAAACATGAAGCATATGGCCAATGCAACCCAAAACAGTCCTAGAGCATGTCAAAATGATGCTAAAACATGTATGGAAGGAGGCCAAAATAAGCTCGCATGGTGAGCATGAAGCATGAAATATGCAAGGCCAAAAGGGAGGATTACACTACACCTACTAAGACCAAGCCTGAGATGGCTTCGCCAACAAAAATCAGAGTTATATCATGGCAAAATAACCCCAAAAACAAACTGAAATGATAGCTCGCAAGCTTAAGCATGAAGGCATACGCAATGGCTCATGTTAAAGCATAAAACACAAACTCTCCAATGCATTGAAAGAGTGACAAATGTGAGTGTATGACCACACTATATGCACTAAAATCACATTTCAAATGATGCCAAATTATGAAAATAGTCCAAGTAATGCATGCTAATGGACTCAATACACAAAGCTAGTGAGCTAGATTGAACCATGGCTATACAAAACAATGCATGCATGACCAAAACAACACAAATCAGAGCTAGAGCATGCTAAAACATGAACAAAAACTTCTTAGAGTTAAGCCTAAAGCATGCTAGAATGATGATCAAAAGCATGATACACATTAGGCTAGTAAATGGAAATGCACTACAAGTGCATGGAGCATGCAAGGGGATATCAAACCAACCCAAAACAGAGTTATGGCATGCTAAAAAAACACCAAAAACAAGCTGACATGGAGCCAAAACATGCCAGAAAGACATGCTCCGTCATGAAGCACACAAAGCTAGTTTATAAGGATTACACTACAAGTGTAAATAGCATGCATGGGGTGACAAAACCAAGTCAAAATAGTGGTATACCATGCTAAAATAAAGCCTAATACATGCTAAGATGGAGCTAAAACAAGCTTGACAAACATGCCACTTTGATGAGCCATCTATATAAGCATACAAAACACAAGGAGAGGGGATGGCCCTCTTCTATTTAAGACCTCAAAACACACTTTCCACCACTGAAATTCCTTTGGAATTCAGTGGTAGAAAGGTCAAACAAAGGCTAAAACAAAAGCCTAAAGGGGTGGCCCAAAACAAGGAAAAACAAGGCACAAATGGGGGTAGACCGCCCCCAACACCAACAAGACCTCAAGCAATCATTTCAAACACATGGAAATGAAACTTTTTACAGCTGAGAGTTAAGCCAAAATAAGCATGCAAATAAGGCTAAGTAAGCAATGAACACAAAGCTTAAAAGAGGGTTAGTGACTCACCCTTGTTAAACAATTTCAAAGAGGCAACTCCAGCAACTTTCTGAGCTAAAAACCAAACTTTGAGTTCAAACAAAACCCTCAAGTACCTCAGCAACAAGAGTATGGTGTTTGAGTAGGTGCTTTAGTGCAAAAGTGTGAAGAAATTACACTTTAGAGCACAAACAAGCACAAATATAGAAAGAGAG
This sequence comes from Camellia sinensis, assembly GCF_004153795.1. Lineage (NCBI taxonomy): Eukaryota > Viridiplantae > Streptophyta > Magnoliopsida > Ericales > Theaceae > Camellia > Camellia sinensis. The sequence goes on from NW_021025260.1 coordinate 2,818,753, forward strand.
AGGAAATATAGAAAGAGAGTGATATATATATCTTCTATATCAAGATTTTAGAACCTCTGGAAAGGGAAAGGGGCCTCCCTTCTTATAGAAAATCAAATCTCAAGCTTGTTGAGCAAGCTTGAGACTTGATTCAATCTATCCATACACGTGTATGGAGGATACACCAAGTGACCAACAGCTGGCACCAGCTGGAAGAAAAATATCTGCAAAAGCAGAAAAAGGGGTCTCGGCAAAAAAAAATGGCCGATCGACCAAAAGGAGTGCCGATCGGCCAACACTTATGGCCGATGGCAAGAAAGAGAGGCCGATAGGCACAGAGCCTGGCCGATGGGTTGTGGGGATGGCCAACAAGCCACCCTCTTCCCTTAGAAGCAAAACCATAAGTCCTTGGTCCATAACCAAGCACAAAACAGACAAGTTGAGAGATCCTAAGGCAAGGCGCGCAGCCGAGACCTTCGGGAACTCAAAACGAACACGAGCATGGATGATCGTCGAGTGTTCAAACGATGACGTCCAAGTCTTGTGGACGGTCAAAAATGGGGTGTCTACAGTTAGTTCCCAAACATCATTTTTCTTGATCGAGTCACGTTCTTCATTCATTGCCTCAAGCCATTGTGTAACATCACTGCTACTCATTGCTTCATTATAACTAGTAGGATCATCTACTAAGTTATTAAGTTCTTCAACTTGAAAAACATAATGATCTTTCAAAAACGTAGATGGATGTCTTGCTCTCTTACTCCCACTTATTTCAAGATTCGAAGCAGGTAAAACATCGTCATGTAATTTGCGTTTCCTTCCACTATTAGATGGTTCTGGGAGAATATGTGGATCGTGTGACAAAGATGGAATAGAATAATCCTGAGATACTTCAGAGACCTATTCAATTTGCTCAATAGGAGTAACAAAATCAGTGGATTCAAGAAAAATAGCATCTCTACTTCCTATTAATCCACGTTCGGGATGGTAAAAATGATAACCACTCCCATTTTCAACATATCCATTCCCAAGTTTTACTTTACAATTTATCCCTTAAAGGTTTGGGAATAAGTACAAGTGCTTTACATCTCCAAACTTCAAGATTTTGAACATTAGGTTTAGTACCATGCCAGCATTCGTAAGGAGTTAGAGGTTTGGCTTTTGTTTCGACTCTATTTAATATGTACGCAACGATGGACAAGGCTTCCCTCAAAAAAATGAGTAGGAAGATCAGCATGAGCCATTATAGACCTTGTCATTTCCATGAGAGTACAACTTTGTCTTTCTGCGACCCCATTTTGTTGTGGTGTGTATGGCATTGTAAACAAATGTTTTATGCCATTGTTCTTGCAGAAAGAATCCATAGCTTCATATTTGCCACCTCTATCATTATTCAAGTGTTTAATGGACCGACCAAGTTGCTTTTCTACCTCTAATTTATATTCCTTAAACTTGCCAATTGCTTCTGATTTGTGTTTAAGAAGGTAAATATATCCATATTTTGAATAATCATCAGTAAAAGTAATAAAGTATTCCATGCCTCGATGAGTTTTAGTCCTTAAAGGGTCACAAATGTCCGAATGAATTATTTCAAGTAATTCCGATAATTTTCAATGTTTGAAAAATGGCTTGCTAGTCATTTTACCTTTGATACATGGTTCACATATATCAAAATCATCGGAACATACTTTAGGCAATAAGCCACTTTTAAACATTCGAGACATTTTACTTTTATTAATGTGACTTAACCTTAAACACCACAAATAAGAACTATTACTAGTAAAAACATGCAAATAATCAGAAATACATACTTTATTATTATCAATAGGAAGAGAGTACATGTCATTCACTCTTACACCTTGCACTTCAATATTGCGTTAAACCTAAAATTAATCTTAAAACCTTTTTGAGTTAACACTGGAATTGAAATTAAATTTCGCCAAATGCTGGGTACATAAAGCACATCATGAAGCACAATAAAAGTTCCATTAATAGAGAATTGATAGTTGCCGATGCCCAAAACATCACTATAGGAGTTGTTGCCCATGTAGATTCTGTGTTCACCAACCTTCTTTTCAGTAAACTCCACGAACATGTCTTTATTTTGCACAATATGCCTAGTTGTAGCAGAATCAATCCACCATGAATTTGATGAAGGCTCAAGTACTATTGCTTCAGAAACTGTCATGGTAATAGGAATATGATCCATTTTCTCCTTCTTCTAAGGACAAGTGCCTTTGATATGACCTTTTTGACCGCACTTGTAACATGGGTTGTCACAACCCAATCTCGCCCCTATAGGTTTAGCGTCGTAACTAGCCAGTAATCCATGGATTACCAAAGGCCTCTTAACAAAATAACATATAATTAGGGGCTGCGGAAACAAACATGTAAAATATACAGTCCATTGAGATTTGAAAACATACCAAGCTTGATCTTCGTGGTTTGATCCGTTGGATTCGAGTTTTGAGGTAAGAACCTTGATCTACTTTGATTGTTGTTATTGATCATCTAGCTGCATTGAATGATCGGATCTGTTTTACATGTCATGCATCGATTTGAAGTTGGTTTCGGAAGAAAAAGATAGTGTTCATGTGTTTTGAAGAAAAGTCTCGTTTTGATCCGAAAGTTGGAACCAAAACCATGTTTTTATGTTTGTTCTTGCATGACCTTCTTGAATGGGTACCCAGGTCCATGTTTTGAACTCATGGCATGAAAACTCAGATTTTTGTAACAAGTTGTGAACTTGCATCCATCTTCTGTTTTGAACTCTTGGCTTGAAAACTCAGATTTTTGTAACAAGTTGTGAACTTGCATCCATCTTCCAAATGATCATGTTCTTCATATTCTTCAAAGGGAAACCCAGGTTTTCCCGGCTTTGTTTTGATGAAGCCCTCGGGACCACACCTCGGCGAGGATGTGTGGGACCTCGGCAAAGGCCTGGTTGGTGCCCAGTGTGTTTTCATGAGACGGGAGCAATGTTTAAACTCCTAGCATGTGTTGCTTTGTTATTTACTTGGATCTGATAAAAATGCCGAGATCATTCGCATATGCATAAGGCTTGTTTTGAGAATATGATTTGCCATGTGATTGTAGGACCTTGATCCTTGCTTTGAGCCTACACCTGAAGAACTAGGTGAGTGGTGCTTTTAATAAAGCTATGTTACACTATTTTGATAAGTCTTGCTTTGCTTGTTTTGATAAAAGTATTTGCTAAGCACGAATGAATAGCCCTCTTTTTGATGTATCAGTATAAGCTTTGTTTTGATGTCATCCTTGAAAAGTCCCTTGTACTGGAGGACTCTAAACTTTCGCAGTACCAAGTACAAAAGTCCCTTATACTGGAGGACTCTAAACTTTCGCAGTACCAAGTACAAAAGTCCCTTGTACTGGAGGACTCTAAACTTTCGCAGTACCAAGTGCAAAAGTCCCTCGTGCTGGAGGACTCTAAACTTTCGCAGCACTAAGTATAAAAGGATACGGTCCTTTCTTGGGAGCACTAGAATGTTAAATCGGGCTACGGGCCTAAGTAACAAGTGCCATTATGTTAAATCGGGCTACGGGCCTAAGTAACACCAGATCATCGTGTTAAAAGGAGCTACGGGCTTAAGTAACACAAGTCCCTTGTGCTGGAGGACTATAAACCTTCGCGGTACCTTTGACTCAACGATTACGGATCGTACAGTTCTTGTTTTGCCGATGTAAGTAAGCATCCCAGTAAATTTTCAGTAAATTCGCAGTAAATTACTCAGTGCATTACTCTGTAAATTGCCACTAAATTACTCAGTAAATTACAGTAAATTCTCAGAAATTACTCAAAAAATTTTCAGTAAGTTAACAGCAAGTTCTCAGTAAATTCCCAATAAATTCTAACCACATTATTTAGTAAATTCCCAGTAAGTTCTCAACAAATTACTTAGTAAATTCTTAGTAAATTCCGAGTGAATTCTTAGTAAATTACTGATTAAAGTCTCTGTAAATTACTCAATAAATTCTCTGTAAATTAATCAGTAAATTCCTAGTAAATTCTCAATAAATACACAGTAAATTACTCAGTAAATTCTGAGTAAATTCTCCGTAAACTCCCACAAAATTCCATGTAAATTCTTAGTAAATTACTCAGAAAATTCCCAATAAATTCTCAGTAAATTACTTAGCAAATTCCCAGAAAAATCTCAGTAAATTAATTGGTAAATTCTTCTTAAATTACTTAGTAATTCTCAGTAAATTACCTAGTAAATTGCAAGTAAATTATAAGTAAATTACATTGTAGAATCACAGTAAATTCGCTGTAAATTCTCAGTAGATTAGTCTGTAAGTTCTCAATAAATTCTCTGTAAATTACTAAGAAAAATTGCCTCTAAATTCTCAGTAAATTACTCATCAAATTTTCAGTAAATTACTCAATAAATTGCCCTTTAAATTCTCTGTAAATTACTTAGTAAGTTCCCTGTAAATTCTCAGTAAATTACTCGATAAGTTCTCACTAAATTTTTTGTAAATTACTCAGAAAATTACTCAGTAAATTGTTAGTAAATTCTCAGTAAATTACATACTAAATTCTCAGTAATTTACTTGGTAAATTTTCACTAAATTCCCTATAAATTCTCAGAAAATTACCTAATAAATTCCCAATAAATTCTCAGTAAATTCCAAAAAAAAATCTAACTAAATTACTCAGCAAATTCTCCGTAAATTACACAATAAATTCCCATTAAATTCTCAATAAATTAGTCAGTAAGTTCTCAGTCAATTACACTGTAATTCTCGGTAAATTACTCAGTAAATTCTAAATAAATTCTCAGTAAATTCCCATTCAATTACTCAGTAAATTCTCTAAAAATTACTATTTAAATTGTCAGTAAATTACTCAGTATATTTATTCAATAAATTGTGAGTAAATTACCAAGTAAATTTCCAGTAAATTCTCAGTAAATTCCTAGAAATTACTCAATAAATATCTAATAAATTCTCAAAAAATTATTCAGTAAATTCCCAATAAATACTCAGTAAATCACTAAGTAAATTACTGGCTAAATTCTCAGCAAATTCTAAAAAAATTGTCAGTACTTTAATCCTTAAATTCCCCGTAAATTTCTTAGTAAATTTTCAGTAAATTCTCAGTAAATTGCTCAGTAAATTATTCAGTAAATTCCCAATAAATTCTCATGCAATTCCTTGTAAATTTTTCGTAAATTTTTAGTAAATTACTCAGCAAATTCCCAGTATATTCTCAGTATATTAATAAGTAAATTCCCAGTAAATTACTCATAAAATTCCCAGTAAAATTACTTAGTAAATTTCCAGTAAATTCTCTATAAATTACTCCTTAAATTATCTGTAAATTCCTAGAAAATTCTAAGAAAATTTCTTAACAAATTAAACTGTAAATTCTCGGTAAATTACCCAGTGAATTCTCTGTCAATTCCCCGTAAAATCCCAGCAAATTACTCTGTAAGTTCTCAGTAAATTCTCAAAAAATTACTCAATAAATTGCCAGCAAATGCTCAGTAGATTACTCAGAAAATTTTTAGCAAATTCTCTAAAATTAATCATTAAATTCCCAGTAAATTACTCAGTAAATTCCCAGTAAATTACTCAGTTAATTCCCAATCAATTCTCAATAAATTCCCAGGAAATACTCAGAAAGTTGCGCCGTAAATTCCCAATAATTTACTAAGTAAATTCAATGTAAATTACTCAGTAAATTACCCTCTAAATTTTCAGTAAATTCCAAAAAAATTACAGAATAAATTCTCAACAAATTCCCAGTAAATTACTAAGTAAATTCGCAATAAATTTTCTATAAATTACTTAGAAAATTTCTCAGGGAATTCTCTAAAAATTAATCAAGTAATTACTGGGTAAATTACTCAGTAACTTCCCAGTAAATTCCTTATAAATTCTCAGTAAATTACTCAGAAAATTGCCAGTAATTTCTAAGTAAATTCCCTGTAAATTCTCAATAAATTACTCTAGATATTCCCACTATGTTCTCAATAAATTACACAGCAAATTTCCAGTAAATTACTCATCGCATTACTCTGTAAATTGCCACTAAATTACTCAGTAAATTACAGAAATTACCCAGAAAATTTCTAGTAAATTAACAGTAAGTTCTCAGTAAATTCCCAATAAATTCTAACTACATTATTTAGTAAATTCCCAGTAAATTCTCAACAAATTACT
>NW_021025260.1:2841075-2852332 GCF_004153795.1 Camellia sinensis
TAACAACCAGCTCGGACACGTGGCGCTACTGGGTTGGTTCAACTCAAAAGGTGATTGATTGATAAGACAAGTCTATGACAAAGCGTATGCAGCAAGCTAAGGCAAGACACATCGGCAAGTAATGACATCGGCTAAAGTTAAAGCTTCGGCAACAGAATAACAAAGACATCGGCTAAGGAGGACGACACTTGACTAAGCTATGCCACACCTCGGCCGGGGTGTGCCACACCTCGGTCTAGGCCATACCTGCCCAAGGACAAGGATCACTAAGTGCAAACATCTCGGCAAACATGCCTGGGCGAAGATGGGGGTCGACCAAGTGGTTCCAAAACAAATTCTAAGTACAAAGGTTCAGAGGTGAACTAAGCTCAAGATGACCTCGGCTACACACCAAGCAATGAACAAAACCATGCAAGCAATACTTAAACAAAACAAGGCATGGCAAGACTTGTAAGACTACATAACAAGACAAGATCATGCATGAATGTATGCAAGTATGACAACAGTAAGGTGAGGGTTGCTACAGTTCAGTACATGTAGTGTGGCCATACACTCTCATCTTTCACTCTTTTAATGCATTGGAGGGTTCATGTTTTATGCCTTAAATATGAGCCATTGTGTATGCCATCATGCCTAGGCTTTTGGGCCACCGTTTCAATGTGTTTTGGGTGTTGTTTTGCCATGATACAACTCTGTTTTTGGTTGGTTAGAGCATCCCTCATTTGCTTCTTACACTTGTAGTGTAAGTCCTCTTTGCTAGCCGTGCATGCCTCATGAGTGAGCTTGTTATTCTTGCATGTGTTGACTTGGTCTTAGCCCATTTTTGGTGTTATTTTGCCATGCCATAACTCTGATTTTTCTTGGTGGAGTCACCTCATGCTTGGTTTTGGTAGATGTAGTGTAATCCTCCATGTTGGTCTTGCATGTTCCATGCTTCATGCCCTCATGCTAGCTTGTTTTGGCTCTGGCCCATGCATGTTTTATCATCATTTTGACATGCTCTAGGACTGTTTTAGGTTGCATTGGCCATATGCTTCATGTATTGCATAGCTATAGTGCAAATGCCTATGCTAGTTTCAAGTTTTGAGTCTCCTAGCATTCTTTATTTGTAACATGCGCATGATTTGGCATCATTTTACATGTTATTTCAGAGCACATAGCATTGCCATGTTCCCATTTCTTTCACCCTTTGAGTGCCTCTAAGGGTCATGCCATTGTTGTCTTATTTGTGGCCTAGCTTGTATGCATGCATGCCTAGACCTTTGAGCTCCCCTCTTAGTATGTTTTGGTCTTTGTTTTGACCTAATTGAGCTCTGTTAGTATAACATAGCTTTATTAAAAATACCACTCATCTAGTTCTTTAGGTGTAGGCTCAAAGCAAAGATCAAGGACCTACAATCACATGGCAATCACATTCTCAAAACAAGCTTTATTTGCATGCAAATGATCTCAGCATTCTCGCCAAATCCAAGTCAATAACAAAGCAAAACAAGCTGGGAGTTTAAACACTGCTCCCGTCTCATGAAAATACACTGGGTACCAACCAGGTCTTTGCCGAGGTCCTACACCTCCTTGCCGAGGTGTGGTCCCGATGGCCTCATTAAAAAACAAAGTCGGGAAAAACCTGGGTTTTCCTTTGAAGAACATGAAGAATATGATCATGAAAAAGATGAATGCAAAGATTATAACTTGTTACAAAAATCTGAGATTTCATGCCATGAGTTCAAAACATGGACCTGGGTACCCATACAAGAAGATCATGCAAGAACAAACACAAAAACATGGTTTTTGCTCCAAACTTTCGGATCAAAACGAGATTTTCTTCAAGAACACATGAATACTATCTTTCTCTTCCGAAACCAACTTCAAATTGATGCATGACATGCAAAACAGATTCGATCATGCAATGCAGTTAGATGATCGATAAAAACAACAAGAGTAGGTTAAGATTCTAACCTCAAAACTCGAATCCAACGGTTCAAACCTCGAAGATCAAGCTTGGAAGATCTATTCTCACTCAAGAACTTCCCCTCCTCTCTAAAGGCAAAGATTTGAGACAAAATGATTTGTCTCTAGGTCTGCCGGCTGTCTTAACAATCAGCTCGGACACGTGGCACTACTGGGTTGGTTCAACTCAAAAGGTGATTGATTGATAAGACAAGTCTATGACAAAGCGTACACAGCAAGCTAGGGCAAGACACATCGGCAAGTAATGACATCGGCTAAAGTCAAAGCTTCGGCAGCAGGATAACAAGGACATCGGCTAGGGAGGACGACACTTGAATAAGCTGTGCCACACCTTGGCCGGGGTGTGCCACACCTCGGTCTAGGCCATACTTGCCCATGGACAAGGATCACTAAGTGCAAAATATCTCGGCAAACATGCCCGGGTGAAGATGGGGGTCGACCAAGTGGTTCCAAAATAGTTCTAAGTACAAAGGTTCAGAGGTGAACTAAGCTCAAGATGACCTCGGCCACACCAAGCAAGGAACAAAATCACGCAAGCAATACTTAAACAAAACAAGGCAAGACAAAACTTGCAAAACAACATAACAAGACAAAATCATGCATGGATGTATGCAAGTATGAGAAGAGTAAGGTGAGGGCTGCTACAGTCTACCCCCTTAAAGAAGTTTGGTCCCCAAACTTAAATTACCTTGCTCTATAAACAACTCCGGATAACGGATTCTCATATCCTCTTCCTTTTCCCACGTGGTTTTTGTGCCATAATGCTCCTTCCATTCGACCTTTACCATTGGTATCGATTTGTTTCTCAACTGCCTCACTTGCCTGCCAATAATCCTCATTGGTTTCTCCTCGTAGCCCAAATCCTCATTAACCGTAATCCCAGAATGATCAATTATATGTAGTGGGTCTCGGATGTACTTCCTCAACATCGAAACATAAAACACATTGTGGACTTGGCTTAAATTTGGCGGCAAAGCAAGTCTGTAGGCAACGGAGTTAACCTTGTCAAGAATTTCAAATGGCCCAATGTATCGAGGTGCTAACTTACCTTTCTTCCCAAATCTGGAAACTCTTTTCATTGGTGAAACTTTCAGGAATACATGATCCCCAACTTCAAATTCTAACTCATTCCTTCTCTGGTCGGCGTAGCTCTTTTGTCGGCTCTGGGCAGTTTTAATCCTCTGTTGGATAAGTTTAATCTTTTCTGTTGTTAGTTGAATCAATTCGGGACCAAGCAGAGCTCTGTCTCCAATTTCGGTCCAATATATCGGCGACCTACACTTTCTCCCGTACAAAGCTTCATACGGCGCCATGCCAATGCTAGCTTGATAACTGTTGTTGTAAGCGAATTCCACTAAGGGCAAGTGCGCTCCCCAACTTCCTAGGAAGTCCAATACGCAAAGTCTAAGCATATCTTCAAATGTCTGAATTGTCCTCTCTGTCTGCCCATCCGTCTGGGGATGAAAAGCTGTACTAAATCTCAGCTCGGCTCCGAAAGCCCTCTGTAGACTCTGCCAAAATCTAGAAACAAATTTAGGATCTCGGTCTAACACAATTGACATCGGCACTCCATGAAGTCTAACAATCTCGTTCACATATAACAAGGCAAGTTGATTGGCGTTGAAGGTAGTCTTAACAGGTAAAAAGTGTGCTGACTTAGTTAATTTATCAACAACAACCAAAATCGAATCCATACCTTTCGGTGTCTTCGGCAAACCAATCACAAAATCCATGGAGATGTGTTCCCATTTCCACTCAGGAATCGGCAAAGGTTGAAGAAGTCCCGCCGGTCTTTGATGTTCTGCTTTCACTTGTTGACAATGCAAACACTGGCACACAAATTCGGCTATTTCTCTTTTCATATTTGGCCACCAAAATGTCTGTTTTACATCCTGATACATCTTAGTGTTCCCTGGATGAACAGCAAACTTGGAACCGTGAGCTTCCTGCAAAATTCTCCTTTTCAACTATGGGATGTCGGCCACGCATAACCTTCCTTCAAACTTGAGCACTTGATTTTCGATGGTATATCCTGATCTCGGCTTTGTGACAATCTCCTCGGCTATCTTCTTGAAGAATTTATCCTCCAACTGTCTTGTCCTTACCTCATCAACAATAGTCAGCTCCACTGCTATCATGGTCAAACACGCCAAATTTTCATCTGTCTTCCTGCTCAAAGCGTCGGCTACGCTGTTAGCTTTACCTGGGTGATATTGAATTTGCATATCATAGTCTTTCAACAACTCAAGCCACCTTCTCTGTCTCAAATTCAATTCTTTCTGAGTGAACAGGTACTTTAAACTCTTATGATCTGTAAAAACCTAACAAGAAGCTCCATACAAATAGTGACGCCAAATCTTCAAAGCAAATACCACGGCCGCTAATTCTAAATCATGGGTAGGATAGTTCTTTTCATGGGGTTTCAACTGACGAGATGCATAAGCTATAACCTTACCCTTTTGCATCACTACACAACCCAAACCCTTATGCGATGCATCACTATAGATGTGAAACTCTTCATTACCTGATGGAAGTACGAGTACGGGTGCTGTAACTAACCTCGTCTTCAGTTCCTGGAAAGCTGACTCCCGATCTTTGGTCCATTCATACAGTGTTCCCTTCCTAGTCAATTGCGTCAATGGAATTGCAATCCTTGAGAAATCCTTCACAAACTTCCTGTAGTAACCTGCCAAGCCCAGAAAACTACGAATCTCGGACACATTAGTCGGCCTCAGCCAATTTACTACGGCTTCAATTTTGGTAGGATCAACCGAGATACCTTCTTCATTAATCACATGACCCAAGAATGAGATAGTAGGAAGCCAAAACTCACACTTGTTAAACTTAGCATACAATTTCCGGTCTCTCAAAATCTGTAAGGCAAGTCTCAAATGATTTTCATGTTCAGCTTTACTCTTGGAATATATCAATATATTATCAATGAAGACAACTACAAACTCATCTAAATAGGGCTTGAAGACTCTGTTCATTAAATCCATTAATGCAGCAGGGGCATTGGTCACTCCAAAAGGCATTACTAAAAACTCGTAGTGGCCATATCTTGTCCGAAAAGCAGTCTTCTCAACATCTTCGGCTTTAACTTTAAGCTGGTAGTAACCAGACCTAAGGTCAATCTTAGAAAAGACCCGTGCTCCTTGTAACTGGTCAAGCAAATCATCAATCCTAGGTAATGGGTACTTGTTCTTGACAGTGACCTTATTAAGTTCTCTATAATCGATTCAAAAACGGAGTGTGCCATCTTTTTTCTTAACAAATAAAACAGGTGCTCCCCATGGCGAAGTGTTCGGCCTAATAAATCCCTTGTCTAACAATTCTTGTAATTGCAGTTTCAATTCCCTAAGTTCAGCTGGGGCCATCCTGTAGGGTGTTTTGGAGATCGGCTGGGTTCCCGACATGATATCAACAATAAACTCTATTTCTCTATCGGCCAAGTGGCCAGGCAATTCGTTTGGGAAGACGTCGGGGAATTCACTAACAACTGGGATGTCGGCTAAATTAACACTCCCATTCTGATCACTCAGTAGACTACACAAGTAGCCTCGGCACCCTTTCTGAATTAACTTACAAGCTTTAATGGACGAAATCAAGTAAGGTGGGGGCACTACCCCTTTACCCTGGAAAATAACCTCGGCTAGGTTCGGAGGTCTCAGTGTGACACTTTTCGAAACACAATTAATAGATGCATGATTTGCGACTAACCAATCCATTCCCAGTATAACATCAAAATTCACACAAGCAAGAGGCATTAAATCTACTAACAATTCAACATTCTCAATCACAACAACACATGCTCTATAGATGGATGCAACAATCATAGACCTCCCAGATGGAGTAGACACAGATAATCATATTAGGCCAGGATGACAAGGCTTTGGCAGTTGGAAATGCAACCACAGCCTCACGAACGTTACCAGCTGGGGGCAGCTTGGTCTAAGCCTCGATGTTGGAAGCAGCGGTCTACTCGGTAATAAGGGCACGGACAACTCGCCTCTTTGCCATCTCCTGTTCTTCAGTGAGAGGGATTAGGTTGATTTGGGGAAGAGTGGGGTCTGGCTCGGGTGAAGATTCTAGGAGGAAGTCAGTTACTCTGGTTTTCCTTTTACCGCTGTAACGGTATGTCGATTGCACATCAAGCAGTTCGGCCCAATCTCTATGCCGGTAGCGCAACGCAGCTCAAAGGACGGCTTGATTCGTGTATGCGTATGTGGATTTAAGCTGGTTTAAATCTGCAAAACAGGGGTAAACTCACAAGGGTTAGCACGGTAAAAGTAAAGGTAGCCGAAAGGATTAAACCGGAGTGCCCTTACCAACTGTTCCTTCATTCCAGTTTTTATTGTAGCCCGGTATCAGGGCTTCCTGATCTTCAAAATCGCCAGAAACCCAAAAGTCATCATCATTTACATCTTTGTCCGGTGTATTTTTGATAATTTTTTCTCGGTCTCTCCTTACTCTGAGGAAGTAAACCCAACCGTCGTCATTTTGGCCAAGCGAGTACTGGTGAAATAGCTCGGCCAATCGAAGCTAAGGCCAAGACGGCGATTTAGCTCTGCTATTCCATTTATATTCCTATAAGTGTTGGTGGATAATTGAGTGGGTCACAGTCTGGTTTGCCTAAGGAATTCGCAAATAAGCAGTTGGACTGGGAACCGAAGTCCCCCCTCTATGATGGACACCATGGTGAAGGGAACAAAGCCTGACTTGCCCCATAGGGTGGTGTCTAGCTCGGCTAAGGAGAGGTGGACGTCGTCTGGAATATGGTAGTCTCTTTAAAATTCAGCCATGGCTCCAGGTGAGTCCACCAAGGCAAAGTCGGGAAAACCTGGGTTTCCCTTTGAAGAACATGATCAAGAAGAAGACGAATGCAAAGATCATAACTTGTTACAAAAAATCAGAGATTTCATACCATGAGTTCAAAACATGGACCTGGGTACCCATACAAGAAGATCATGCAAGAACAAACACAAAAACATGGTTTTTGCATTCCCTGATCAAAGCTATCGTGCCATCCCCATATAAGGCTGGCTGCGGAGGAACTTGCGGCACTGGAGGAGGTGGAGGCGGAACCACATTTCGGCCGTTGGTTTGCTCGGCCTGAGTCGACGTAGCACTAGCGTACTGCTGTCTGGTTTGCCTCAACTCGCGGGCCAAACCTTCAACTAATCTTCCCAGTCTGTCCAATCTGTCTTCGGGCTGATTCCGGCCAATTGGAGGTCTACCTCTCCTCATGATGCTTATGAGCATGCAAAGTGTGACTTTAAAACAAATAAGCAAATGACCACGTAGGCAAGTAACAAAAAGGTATGTCAAGACAATGCACACCTCGTTCAATTAGCAAGCACCGTGATGCAATCCTAACATCTTTCTAAGGGAAATCCTATGCTCTTTAGGACTCAAAGTGTGTGAATAACGTACTATAAGGAACGCGTGCTCTGATACCATTCTGTCACGACCCCAAACTACCCCTAGTAGTTTGGTGCCATGATGGCCAGTAATCCGAGATTACCGAAGGCCAACTTTCAAAAGTTTAACACAATCAGAGTATAACAAACGGGGCTCACAAATGCGGAAGCAATAAATCAAAATACAAGTGGTCCATAAGAGCTGTGCATAGATCAAATGTAATGGCATGCATCTTTACAACTGGAATATAACAAAGTAAAATACTTATTACATCTTGATCAAAAGGCTTCTCAAGCCGACATATACAAAATGACAGTGAATACAAGCCAAGAAGCATGATTTTCAAGATTCGCCGACATAAAAGAAGTGACATCGCCGACGTGAATACAAAACAAAGCCGACATAATCATGGATCCAAAACAACTTTCAAAAACACATTCTAGGCGTCGCCGACGTCCTGCTCATCACCTACATATATATAGAGAGGGTGAGCTTGGATACTCAGTGAATGGTACTAGTAATAAAGGTTTTGCATGAATATAGCCGAGTCTTTCAAAATTAAACATGCCAAAACCATACGAATATTAGCCGAGATCTTTTCAAAGCAAAACATATCAAAACTTTATCAAAACAAGAGATGAACCGTATTCATCTATCAAGTCTTACAAGTCTCAAGGGATGCTTACTGACATCGGCAAAACACAAATCGAGCTTTCCGAACAAACAAGTCCATGCAGTAAACCGTCAGTGGCAAAACAAGGACTGCACGATCCGTAATCGATTAGTCAAAGGTACTGCGAAAGTTTATAGTCCTCCAGCACAAGGGACTTGTGTTACTTAAGCCTGTAGCTCTTTTTAACACGATGGTCTTGTGTTACTTAGGCTCGTACCCCGTTTTAACACGATAGTCTTTCCAAGAAAGGACCGTATCCTTTTATACTTAGTGCTGCGAAAGTTTAGGGTCCTCCAGCACAAGAGACTTTTTATACTTGGTACTGCGAAAGTTTAGAGTCCTCCAGTACAAGGGACTTTTTATACTTGGTACTGCGAAAGTTTAGAGTCCTCCAGTACAAGGGACTTTTTATACTTGGTACTGCGAAAGTTTAGAGTCCTCCAGTACAAGGGACTTTTTATACTTGGTACTGCGAACATAACTTTATTAAAAATACCACTCACCTAGTTCTTCAGGTGTAGGCTCAAAGCAAAGATCAAGGTCCTACAATCACACGGCAAATCACATTCTCAAAACAAGCTTTATGCATGCAAATGATCTCGGCATTCTCACCAAATCCAAGTCAATAACAAAGCAAAACATGTTGGGAGTTTAAACACTGCTCCCGTCTCATGAAAACACACTGGGTACCAACCAGGTCTTTGCCAAGGTCCTACAGCTCCTTGCCGAGGTGTGGTCCCGATGGCCTCATTCAAAAACAAAGTCGGGAAAACCTGGGTTTCCCTTTGAAGAACATGAAGAATATGATCATGAGGAAGATGAATGGAAGATCATAACTTGTTACAAAAATCTGAGATTTCATGCCAAAAGTTCAAAACATGGACCTGGGTACCCATACAAGAAGATCATGCAAGAACAAACACAAAATCATGGTTTTTGCTCCAAACTTTCGGATCAAAACGAGACTTTCTTCAAGAACACATGAACACTATCTTTCTCTTCTGAAACCAACTTCAAATCGATGCATGACATGCTAAAAAGATTCGATCATGCAATGCAGCTAGATGATCAATAAGAGCAACAGGAGTAGGTTAAGATTCTAACCTCAAAACTCGAATCCAACGGTTCAAACCTCGAAGATCAAGCTTGGAAGATCTATTCTCACTCAAGAACTTCTCCTCATTTCTCTAGAACTTCTCTCTCTAAAGGCAAAGGTTTGAGACAAGAATGATTTGTTTCTAGGTCTGCCGGCTGTCTTAACAATCAGCTCGGACACGTGGCGCTACCGGGTTGGTTCAACTCAAAAGGTGATTGATTGATAAGACAAGTCTATGACAAAGTGTACACAGCAAGCTAGGGCAAGACACATCGACAAGTAATGACATCGGCTAAAGTTAAAGCTTCGGCAACAGGGTAACAAAGACATCGGCTAGGGAGGACGACACTTGACTAAGCTGTGCCACACTTTGGCCGGGGTGTGCCACACCTTGGTCTAGGCCATACCTGCCCAAGAACAAGGATCACTAAGTGCAAAATATCTCGGCAAACCTGCCCGGGGTGAAGATGGAGGTCGACCAAGTGGTTCCAAAACAGTTCTAAGTACAAAGGTTCAGAGGTGGACTAAACTCAAGATGACCTCGGCTACACACAATGCAAGGAACAAAATCATGCAAGCAATACTTAAACAAAACAAGGCAAGGCAAAACTTGCAAAACAACATAACAAGACAAGATCATGCATGGATGTTTGCAAGTGTGACAAGAGTAAGGTGAGGGTTGCTACAACAGAGGTTAGATCCTTTATGTGTTTTGTGTGCATTCCATTTGAAATTGAAATTGTACACTTTGGCCTCTTGGACCATCATGCATTGAAATGCGTGATTGGTGGTACAAGGGTCGAGGACCAAACTCCCTTGAGTTCATAACATAATGGGGAGGTTGGTTGTGCAAACATTTGTTTCAAAATGCATTGCCATGCCTTGTCTGTCCTCTGCTGCTGTCAAAACAGGGTTCTGCAGGAAGATATGGTCGACCAACCATTTTCAGTGCCGATCGACCAATAATGGATGGCCGAGAGCCTTAGAACTGGTCGATGACCATTTTCCCATGGCCGGTGACCATTCCTCTTGGCCGGTGATATTCCACAGTGATCAGGGAGTGATGCTGAAGCATCCTTGGGACTTATGCAATTTTTAGAGGCATAAAACAGTGAAAACAGAGGCAGCTTGTGCATGGTGGTGGATTTCCAAGCGGAGCCGAGCACGCATGCATTGGACCCTCTTCCCAAGGCTGTTTTACCACTTTATTAGCTTAGTTAATTTGCTTAACTAGTTAAGTGGTCTGTAACTATTTAATTAGCTTGTTAGTTAGTTAGTTAAATTTGTATTATTCTTTTGGACCCTCCGAGCGAGGGCACAATTGTAATAAGTGTTCGTGTGTGTGATGTATGTCTTTCAACCCCACATCTTTCTCCTTTTTATTTACCAGCCTATGATGGTTAGATTCGGGCATGTTTCAATTAGCATACTTATGCTTGTATGTTTGTATCATTCATATGTATTGCATGCACCGAGCTCGGTGCATCATACTAACTGCATTGTATTCCAATTCCAAGTTGAACACGTGTTAGCTGTAGCATCTCATATGCCATTCTTAGGATAGCCGAGCCTATTTCTAGTTGCATTTTGCATGTGCTGCATTAGCCATTTTAGCATGAACTAGGATCATGCATGATTTCTAACTAGTTTCTTGTTTTGGCTTGGAGTACAATGTGAGTGTTTATACTTTAGCATCTTACATGAGTGTGAGTTTTGCCATGTTAGCATGATTTCCATGAGGCTAATTGCTTATGTGATATAACTTCCTGAATGCCTGTGGGTGAAGGTTGGTTTACTTGAATTGAAATAATTCATCAAATCTGCATTTTAGCCTACTTGCGAGTAACAAACTTCAAACCATTTCCAAACAAACGGATATGCGATGCTTTGTTCCAAATTAGGCGATCTAGTCTATACTTATGTGTTGTGCGCATCACATAGTAATTCTAACTAATAACCGGAATAAGAACGCATGTGTTTTAAAAAATAAGATATCATGTTAGTAAAGGCCGATTTTTGATCGGGCGAGCGGGGGTGCTCACGAAGTGACCTTCCCCAATCGTACCCAAGTTCCCAAGCCAAGGCAACTTTGGTGATGA
>NW_021025260.1:2854644-2940297 GCF_004153795.1 Camellia sinensis
GGAATTTAGGAAACCTTGACTCGTGCCTAAGGCCACATGTCCGTCATCACCAAAGTTGCCTCGGCTCAGGAACTTGGGTACGAGAAGGGAAGGTCATGCAATGAGCACCCTCGCTCGCCCGATCAAAGATCGGCCTGTATAGCATGATATCTTGTTTTTGAAAACACATGTGCTCTTATTCCGATTAATTAGCTAGTCTTACTACTTGATGCGCACAGCAAACAAGTATAAACTAGATCGCCTAATTTGGAACGAAGCATCACATATCCGTTTGTTTGGAAAATGGTTTGAAGTTTGCTACTCGCAAGTAGGCTAAAATGCAGATTTTCATGAATTGTTCCAATTCAAGTAATCCTACCTTCACCCATAGGCATTCAAGCGGTTAATCACATAAGCAGTTAGTCTCATGGCAAGCATGCTAACATGGTAACATTAACACATGGAGTATGCTAAAGCGTAAACACTCACAGTGTACTCCGAGCCAAAACAAAAAACTAGTTAGAAATCATGCATGATCCTAGTTTATGTTAAGATGTCTAATGCAACGCATGCGAAAATGTATCTAAGATAGGCTCGGCTACCTAGAATGTCATGTGAAATGCAACTTGATGACATGCTGTTAAACACGTATTCAAGTAATGTATTGAAAGTACAATGCAGTTAGTATGATACGCCGAGCCCGGTGCATGCAATACAGATGAATGGATGCACGCATGCGAGCATAAGGTATGCTAAATGAAATATGCCCTAAAACTAACCATCGTAAGCAGTTAAGTAAAAGGGAGAAAGAAATGGGGGTTGGAAGACATACATCACACACACGAACGCTTATTACAACAATTGGCCCTCTCGAGGGAGAAACCGAATAAGAAGCTAATTAGCTAATCTAAGTTAATTAAACTAATTATTACAACATAATTAATTAACTAATCCTAATTAACTAATTATTACATAACGAATTGAATAGCTAACGTATTAACTAATTAAAGTACAAACCAAAGCAAAAGCTAGCTATCTAAGCATGGCAGCTAAGGAAAGCAGTAAATCAGGAGCCTCAGAGGGAGAGGAATGCATGCAAGCCCGGTCGCCTCGTCAGAAATCCAATGCGATGCCTCGATTTGCCTCTGTTTTCATTTGTCCTCAGAAACTTGCACCAAGCTCTATAAAGATGAAACTCCACCTAGGGAAACCTGTGGGAGGGTGGCCGACCACTTTTGGTTGTTGAAAAACCAGAAAAGTGGTCGGTCGGCTAGTTTTTCTGGCTGGCTGGCCAATTGTTGCTGCTGAACTGCATATTACTGCAACAGAGAGCAAGAAAGGGCATGGCAATGTATTTGCAAGATATGTGTGCACAACCACCCTCCCTATCATGTCATGAACTCAAGGGGGTGTGGTTCTTGACCCTTGGGCCACCAATCGTGCATTTCAATGCATGATGGCCGAGAGGCGAAGTTGCACAATTCAGTGCGAAAATGAATGCACAAGTAAACACATAAGGCCTAGAACTCTATCATGTATGATCAAGAGCGTCGGCAACCGGGAATTAAGGCACGATTCATCACTTTAAGTACGAAACGTCCCTCTTTTTCTGTGTTTGGACTAACACCTATTACAAACACAATGCAACACATAACATGGCATACACAATGTAAGAAACAGGCATTCAACAACATGCAATACAACATGATCAAACTACCAATGCAAACGGCATGCAAACAACGCTAACACATGCATGCACAATGCAATGCTACAAGAGCAACTTAGCAATGTTAGGGACATGCATACTCAATGTAAGGAACAACTTGGCATACGGAATGCAAATAACCACATGGCATGCACAATGCAATGCAAGATGGCATACCTAATGCAATGAAACAATATGGCATACTCAATGCAATATACATGGCATAATCAATGGATAATGGACTTAAACCAAAATGGATAGGCCTCAGCCATGCCCAAATTAGTGGCCATTGGTGATGACATTAAGGCACAAAAGGCAAGGTATGCATATACAATGCAATGGCCTATCAAAGAGGCCTAAGAGCGCAACTCTCAAGAGTGCTCAAAGAGTGACAAATGTGCAAGCGTGACAACACTAAGTGCACTGAAATGAGATAAGAAATGATGCCAAATCATTCAAACAAAGCAAGTAAAGCATGCGATGGTCCTAAAGCATGAAAGCTAACAAGGAGTATTACTCTAAGGACATGCAATACATGGCACAAATGCATGAACCAACCATGGACAGAGCTTAATTAGGTCAAAACAAGGACCTAAACATGCTAAGACGAGGGCTCAAATACCTAGGCATGCAAGCATACAAGCTAAGCCATAAACTAGGGAACAAATGCACAACCCTTAGAGGCACTCAAAGGGTGAATGAAGTGAGAACATGGCAAGTCTATATGCTCTGAAATTTCATGTTAAGTAATGCTAAATCATGTACATAACACAAATGAAGCATGCAATGGTGCTCAAAGCTTGAGGCAAGCAAGAGCATTTGTACTACAAGTATACAAAACATGAAGCATGTGACCAAGGCAACCCAAAACAGTCTTAGAACATGTTAAAATGAGTCTAAAACATGCATGGAAAGAAGCCAAAACAAGTTATCATGAAGGGCATAAGGCATAATGCATACAAGGCAAATAAGGTGGATTACACTACACCTATTAAGACCAAGCATGGGATGACTTAAGCAACAAAATTCAGAGTTATATCATGGCATAATAACCCCAAATAAGTACTGAAATGATGGCTCGCAAGTTATGGCATGAAGGCATACGCAATGGCTCTTGTTAAGGCATAAAGGGGCCAACCCTCCAACGCATTGAATGAGTGATAAATGTGGATGCATGGCCATGAAACATGGACTGAAATCACATAATAAATGATGCCAAATCATTAAAATAGTCCAAGTAATGCATACTAGTGGACTCAATACGCAAAGCTAACAAGCTAGATTGAACCAAGGCTATACAAAGCAAGTCATGCATGAACAAAACAACACAAATCAGACCTTAAACATGCTAAAACATGAACAAAGTCTTCTCAGAGCTAAGCCAAAAGCATGCTAAAATGACATGTTACAACATGATGCATGTTAGGCTATTTCATGGAATTGCACTACAAGTGCAAGGAGCAATTTACACTTGTTTGAGTTATTATAAGTTTGCCACCTAGTGGCTTGAGTCTAGACAACCCTTATTTTGCTTTATAACATATAGGATGCATCTTTGCTCATCTTTTTGTGACCAAACCGACTAGAGAGAGAGAGAGTTAGGAGAAAATAGAGTTCATCAAGATTTGGCTTGGAACTTAGGAAATTAAAGAGGCTTTGCAAGTTTGAGCTCCTAGACTTGGAATTCAAGGTTTAAGGTAGGAGATTCCCCTTTCAATTGTGAATATAAGATTAATTCTTGCATGGTTCATGGAAGATTAGAGTTTAAAGTCAAGAATTGATTGTAAATGTTGAATTGAGGATTAAATCATGCATGCATGTCTACATTCTTGAACTGTGAGGTTGTTCTCATAGAATCCTCATATGCATGTCCATATTTTTGTTATAGTCCATGAATTCATCATATTCTTGAGCTTAATCTTTCTTTGGATTATGTTTTAGAACATTAGAAGTCATGAGAATTCATGCATGTTACATTTAAGTTTTGTTCTTGAAGTTTTATTTGAAATTGTGTTTAACTGACTCACCTTTGGGCTTGATTTACAAATTGATCTTTGAAACATCTTATACTATGAGTTTGCAAGTGTTTTCCAGAAAATGGGCCCAAGATGGCGAGTTTTGAGCTGTTGAATGCTTGGTTTGAGCTTGGGAGACAAATCTGGAAATTCCAAAATTTGGCTTCCTCGCTCGAGCTAAGAATTCCACGCTCGAGCGACCATCGTTTGTTCAGAGCTTCGCTCGAGCGAAGGATTGGTGGCTCGAGCGTAAATTGCAAGCTCTCAGGTTTTTGGTGCACGCAGACACACGCTCGAGCGACGAGACCTACGCTCGAGCAAAGAGCTGTGTCTCACGCTCGAGCGGGTATCGAGCGTAAAATTTTAACAACCAGTACTTTTGCATTTTTACAGACCGCTCGAGCGAAGGAGTCTACGCTCGAGCGACCCCTCTGTTTTGATAAGCTCGCTCGAGCAAAGGAAGCCACGCTCGAGCGAGACCCCTGGTTTCAGCAAGTTTTGAAAAATGTTTTCCAAGGCATCTTTGCATCCTCATTCCATCATAGGCATCCCTAGGCCATGTTTAAGACTATTTAGTGAGGATTTAAGGTTAGAAACACACTATGAACCAACGACGTAAGTTTTGTGTAATTAGAATGTGTGTTTCAAGTGTGTGTCTGTTATGTGTTATGTAGGTCACGTGCCGCGTACCGTGTGATCAATCTGCTCCGTCTGTCTGTTTCAAGGCCAACTGTGAGTAATAATTTAGTAAAGTTATGTTCAAACTGTATTTACTTTCTATGTGATAAAACAAGATCTGTCTTCTGAAATGATATGTTCTGTACAATGAATGATTGTTCAATTTCTGATATGTATTCATGATATCCTTAGCATCATGTGATATCTGTTAACTGTTACCCGGTATCGGAGGTTCCTTTATGGAACTTATTTTTGTCTGCATTCTGTTAGCCGTACCGGAGGCCCTGTCATGGGGGCTAAGCTTCTGTTCTGTTTGTTCTGTTGCCCGGATCCAGAGGTTCCTTTATGGAACTGATTATTCGTAACCTCACGTGTATACGTTCTATTCTGTTCTATTCTGTTAATGCTAATGCATGTATCACGTAAACTTAATCATGACTTATGATTTCTGTCTGTATATGATCTAGACAAATGATGAATTTGATACAAATCTGAATTATGATTTCTGAATCTGTACGAACTCATTCATTGAAACCCTTTACTCTATTATTATTCACTGGGCTTTCGCTCATAGTTTGTATTATGTATGTAGGTGAGCTGGCACATGACCAGGGCCAGAGTTGACGGCCTTCTATTTTTTTTTTTTTGTCATCCAACTGTTGTGCCTCCCGAGGCGGTTCCGAACGAAGCCTAAAGCCATGGCTATTTTTGTATTAATGCTAGTCTTTGTGTATGCTCTGTAAAGTCAGGTCTTGGGAAGTACATTCTGTAAATACCTTGTAAATATTGTGTATCTGGACTGGTATGTTTATGTATATATAAATAAGTTTTAAAATGTTCTGTCCCATGTACGTTATCACGGCTCATTGGACCTTGTCTATTTTGTATTATTGCTTCTGCAACCCCTTATTATTTGCTAATCTGTTCAGAGGCCTTTGGTAATCCACGGATTACTGGCCGGTTATGGTGCTAAACCTGCAGGGGCGGGTTTGGGTCATGACAGAGTGGTATCAGAGCACGTGTTCTACTGCACACACAGGTCCGTATGAGCTTAGGATATCCTAGTAAGAGTTAGGGGCATTCCATCTACATGTGTGAGTGTGTGGTAATGCAACTGAAGATGAAAACTGGGTGTACATTTGAATCAAATGAATTGAAGGAAACGAATAAGATTATGCCTGTGTTTATTATCATTTGATGTCTGTATAGTAAGATGGAGAATGCAAGGGAAAGTGGTGAAAGTGAATCTTTAGAGGCTCACATGGGCCGAATGGAACAGATGTTAGCAGCATTGACTGAAACCTTGACACAACAACAGAGACAACAACCTTTGCCCCCTACGCCTCCACCGGCACAAGCCGAGGCAGATAATAATGACATCATCAATCTGACACAGAAATTCATGAAAATGAAACCGCCAACGTTCTATGATGGAATTGAACCTTTGAAAGCTGAGACGTGGTTGCTTGAGATGGAAAAATTGTATGAAGTATTTCCTTATTCTAAAACCTAGAAAGTCCTCCTAGCCACCTACACTCTGAAAGATGAAGCCCACAGGTGCTGGTTACTGATTCGAAGTGGCAATGGAAATATGACGTGGGCACAGTTTAATGCTATCTTTTACGACAAGTATTTTCCCCAATGTTTCAGGGATCGGAAAGTGTCTGAATTTCAAGAACTCAAACAGGGAAGAATGTCTATGGCAGAATATGAAGCTAAATTCACTGAATTGGCATGGTTTGCTCCACATATGGTGGATACCAATTACAAGAAAGCACGAAAGTTTGAAGGTGGATTGGATCTAGACGTGTTTGATCGAGTGGTTGTCCTGAAATTGCCTACTTATGTGGAAGTTCTAGACAGAGCCTTAATGGCAGAGGCCACCCTAGCCACCATGAAACAAAGTAAAGCCCCAGCAACTACAACAACTGAGTGGAGAGGAAAAAAATCCAAGTTTGGTTTTAAAAGAGGCCGGTCCTTTGTCGATAAGAAACAAAACACAGGGACTTCGAACAGCTCGAGTCAAAGTAGTGGGTCTATTCCGGTCTATTCTGATTGTGGTAAAAGGCACAGGGGTGTGTGCTACCTAGTGTCCGATGCTTGTTTTCGGTGTGGCCAGCCAGGTTATGTAGTGAAATATTGCCCGCTCAGGTTTGAGACTATTAGCCGTCCTGCAGCAAGTTCAGCGGGATCCGCTTCTGTGGCCAAAACAAATGCAAAAGACAATACTGGGAAAGAACCTCTGAGACAAGGCCGAGTGTTTGCCTTAGTGCTCGGTGATGTACCAAACACCTATACTGTGGTGTCAGGTACACTCCCTATATGTTCTCAAAATGCATGTGTACTGATAGATTCTGGTTCTACACATTCCTTTGTATCGCATGCTCTTTCTCAAAAATTGACTAGACCATTAGAACTTATGACCTATGTGTTATCTGTGTCTACGTCGTCTGGGGATTCTATGATGTGTGCTCATGTTTATCCTGCATGTGATGTTATGATTGGCGATATGATGTTATATGTGGACTTATTACCCTTGGACATTAATCATTTTGATTGTATTTTGGGGATGGACTGGTTGACTAAATATTGTGCTACCATTGACTGTGCAAATAAAACTGTTGTGTTTAGACCATCGGATATGCCTGAATTTACTTTTATTGGGAATGGGGTAGTTCCTCCCCCATATTTGATTTTGGCTGTGAAAGCTGTAAAACTCCTTAGAAAGGGATGTAGGGGTTATCTGTATTGTATATTGACTGCATCATCCGACAGTACTACTGTAGAAACAATCCCTGTTGCTTGTGAATTTCCCGATGTGTTTCTGAATGACTTACCTGGGGACTTAGTTGATAGAGAAATTGAATTCACTGTTGAAGTGTTTCCGGGGACACAACTTATTTCCAAGACTCCCTATAGAATGTCTACCTCTGCATTGAAGGAATTGAAAATCCAACTTCAGGAACTGTTAAATAAGAAATTATTCGTCCGAGTACTTCACCTTGGGGTGATCCAGTTTTGTTTGTCAAAAAGAATGATGGATCTTTAAGATTATGTATAGACTACCGAGAACTGAACAAAGTGACTATCAAGAATAAATACCCTCTGCCCTCAATAGATGACTTGTTTGATCAACTTCAGGGTGCCCAATTGTTTTACAAAATTGACCTCAGGTCCGGGTATCATCAATTAAAGGTTAGAGCTGAGGACATAGAGAAAACTGCATTTCGAACTAGATATGGACAGTATGAATTTTTAGTAATACCGTTTGGGATGACCAATGCACCTGCACCTTTCATGGATCTTATGAATAGGGTGTTTAAATCATATCTGGATCACTTCATTGTTGTATTTATTGATGACATTTTGATTTATTCTAAAGACAGGGAAGAACATGAGAACCATTTGAGAACCACTTTGTAGATTTTGAGAGAAAAGAAATTGTATGCTAAATTGTCCAAGTGTGAATTCTGGCTTGACAGTGTGGCCTTTCTGGGACATGTAATCAACAAGGATGGTGCTTCTGTTGACCCTCAGAAAATTGAAGCTGTCGTGGATTGGCCTAGACCAACAAATGTGACAGAAGTCCGAAGTTTTCTGGAACGTGCAGGTTACTACCGGAGGTTTGTGAAAGACTTTTCCAAGCTTGCCATGCCATTGACTCAGTTAACTCAGAAAAATGGGCCATTTGACTGGAATGAACAAAGAGAGGCAGCTTTCCAAGAGTTGAAAACCAGGTTAGTGACTGCACCAAACTTAACCTTGCCTAATGGTACTGATGGGTTTCAAGTGTACAGTGATGCTTCCTATAAAGGCTTGGGGTGTGTACTAATGCAAAACGGAAGGGTGATTGCCTATGCTTCTAGACAACTTCAACCTCATGAAAAGAATTACCCAACATATGATCTTGAATTAGTGGCTGTGGTGTTTGCTTTGAAAATATGGCGTCACTATTTGTATGGGGTAACTTGCGAGGTGTATACAGACCATAAAAGTTTGAAATATTTCTTCACCTAAAAGGAATTAAACATGAGATAGAGACGATGGTTAGAACTAATCAAGGATTATGATTTGCAAATCTTGTATCATCCAGGAAAGGCTAATACCATAGCAGATGCCTTGAGCCGAAAATCCAGTGCGAATTTGTCATGTTTGCTATCCAACCGAAAAGAATTGTTGACTGACCTAGAACAAGATGGGCTATTAACTGCTATTGCCGCCCAACCTACAATTCTTGACGAGATCAAACAGAAACAGTGTAAGGATGAATACTTGAGAAAGATCACGGAGGAATTTGATTCAAAGCTGAGGCTAGGATTTGTGTTTGAGAATGATGTGCTGAAATTTCAGAACCGTCTTTGTGTGCCCGATTGTTATGATTTGAGGAAACGTGTTATGACCGAAGCTTACAGTAGTAAATTTGCTATGCATCCGGGGAACACGAAGATGTATCATAATTTAAAACAGAATTTTTGGTGGCCCGGAATGAAACAGAGTATTGCGGACTTTGTGGCTAGATGTCTACATTGCCAACAGGTTAAAGCTGAACACCAACGACCCGCTGGTTTGTTACAACCACTCCCAATACCGGAATGGAAATGGGAGCACATTACCATGGACTTCATTATGGGATTGCCTTGTTCTTCTCGAGGTATGGACTCTATCTGGGTTATAGTTGATCGTTTAACTAAGTCTGCCCATTTTCTGCCTGTCAAAACTATTTATAACGTTGATAAATTGGTCAAAATCTATATGACTGAAATTGTGAGATTGCATGGAGTGCCAGTATCTATTGTGTCTGACAGGGACTCAAAGTTTGTATCGAGATTTTGGCAAAGTTTGCAACAGGCCTTGGGGACTGAATTGAGACTGAGCAGTGCCTATCACCCATAGACAGATGGCCAAACTGAACGAACGAACCAAACTCTGGAAGATATGCTCAGAATGTGTGTGTTAGACTTTTAAGGGAATTGGGAGACCTACTTGCCATTAGCTGAATTTGTGTACAACAACAGTTACCATTTAAGCATTGGAATGGCTCCTTACGAATCTTTGTATAGAAGAAAATGTCGTTCTCCGATATGTTGGGCTGAAGTAGGTGATAGACCTTTGTTGGGACCGGAACTTGTGCAAGAAACAACCGAGAAAGTGAAACTGATACAGCAGCGTCTGAAAACTACACAGAGTCGATAGAAGAGTTATGTCGATGTTCGAAGAAGAGAGAGTGAATATGAAGTTGGGGACCACGTGTTCACAAAGGTGACCTCGATGAAGGGTCAAACTCGGTTTGGTGTTAAGGGAAAATTGGCGCCAAGATATGTTAGACCTTATGAAGTCCTCGAAAAGATTAATCTGGTATCGTATCAGGTAGCCTTACCTCCAGTAATGGAACATATGCATAACGTCTTTCATGTATCGATGCTACGAGAATATTTGAGGGATCCATTCCACATCATCGAACCGACACATGTGCTTTTGAAAGATGACTACACTTATAAGGAAAGACATATCCAAATTGTGAATCGCTGGATCAAAAAGTTGAGAAATAAAGAAATACCGTTGGTAAAAGTTGATTGGCAAAACCACGGAGGAACCTATGTAACTTGGGAAACCGAGGAAGACATGATGAAGAGATATTCGGATTTGTTCCCATTAGACCCAATGCTGATTCCAAATGAAGGTAATTCGAGTTTAGAGGACCAAGCTCTGTTAAGGGGGGAAGACTGTAATAACCCCAACCTCTGATTAATGCTAAACCATGATTATTTATGCCTAACAGTAATTTAGAAGGAATCTGGAATTAAATTGCATATGTATTACATTATCTTTGTGTTTTTATCTATTTTCCATAAAATGATCTGTTCACGTTTTAGTTCCGGTTTGCCAATTGGAAGCCTTATCCGCATTCGAATCAGAAATTGACTTGATTTATGGGCTAGTTAGGATTTATAGAATTTTATGGTAGGTTTAATTAAAATTTGGTTCAGAGCGATTAAATTAGATTAAATCATGTTAATTTACACTTGTTTGAGTTATTACAAGTTTGCCATTTAGTGGCTTGAGTCTAGACAACCTTTATTTTGCTTTATTACATATTGGATGCATCTTTGCTCATCTTCTTGTGACCAAACTAACTAGAGAGAGAGAGAGAGAGTTAGGAGAAAATAGAGTTCATCAAGATTTGGCTTGGAACTTAGGAGAATTGAAGAGGCTTTGCAAGTTTGAGCTCCTAGACTTGGAATTCAAGGTTTAAGGTAGGAGATTCCCCTTTCAATTATGAATTTAAGATTAATTTTTGCATGGTTCATGGAAGATTAGAGTTTAAAGTCAAGAATTGATTGTAAATGTTGAATTGAGGCTTAAATCATGCATGCATGTCTACATTCTTGAATTGTGAGGTTGTTCTCATAAAATCCTCACATGCATGTCCATATTTTTGTTATAGTCCATGAATTCATCCTATTCTTGAGCTTAATCTTGCTTTGGATCATGTTTTGGAACATTAGAAGTCATGAGAATTCATGCATGTTACATTTAAGTTTTGTTCTTGAAGTTTTATTTGAAATTGTGTTTAATTGACTCACCTTTGGGCTTGATTTTACAAATTGATCTTTGAAACATCTTATACTATGAGTTTACAAGTGTTTTCCAAAAAATGGGCCCAAGAGGTCGAGTTTTGAGGTGTTGAATGCTTGGTTTGAGCTTGGGAGGCAAATCTGAAAATTCTAGAATTTGGCTTCCTCGCTCCGAGCGAAAAATCCACGCTCGAGCACCATCGTTGTTCAAGCTTCGCTCGCAGAAGGAATGCTGCTCAGCGTCAATTTGCAAGCTCTCAGGTTTTGTACATCGCAGACGCACAGCATCGAGCGACGAGACCTACGCTCGAGCGAAGCAGCTGTGTCCTCACGCTCGACGAAGGAGTCTACGCTCGAGCGACTCCTCTTTTTACAAGCTCGCTCGAGCAAAGGACAGCACCTCGAGCGAAGAACCCCTGTTTTCAGCATGTTTTTGAAAAATGTTCCAAGCATCTCTTGCTCCTCTTTCCATCCTAGCATCCCTAGGTCATGTTTAAGACTCTTTTAGTGAGGATTAAGTTAAAACCACTTACGAACCACACGAAGTTTTGTGCAATTAGAATGTGTGTTTCAAGTGTGTACCGTTATGTGTGTTGTAGATTCACGTGCGCGTACCGCTGGATCAATCCGTCTCCGTCTGTCTGTTTCAAGGCCAACTGTGAGTAATAATTTAAGTAAAGTTTTATGTCCAACTGTATCTACTTTCTTGTGTAAAACAAGTACTGTTCTTCGAGCAATATATGTTCGTACAATGAATATTCGTTCATTTCTTATGTATTCGTGACATCCTAGCATCATGTGATATCTGTAAACTGTTACCCGGTATCGAGGTTCCTTTATGGAACTTTATTTCTGTCTGCAACTCTTACCCCGTACGGAGGCCCTGTCACGGCTCAACTTCTGTTTTTCTATTCTGTCCGCTGTCCGAGAATGTTTCTTTATGTGAACTGGTTATCGTACCTCACGTGTATACGTTCTGTTCTATTCTGTTAATGTAATGATGTATCACGTAACTTAATCATACTAGATTTCTGTCTGTATATTATCTGAAAATGCATGAATTTGATACAAATCTGAATATGTTTTCTGAATCTTACGAACTCATTCATTGAACCCTTACTCTATTATTGTTCACTGGGCTTTCGCTCACAGTTTATATTATGTATGTAGGTGAGTCGGCATGTGACCAGGGCTAGAGTTGACGGCCTTCTGTTTTTTTTTTGTCAGCCAACTGTTGTGCCTTCCGAGGAGGTTCCGAACGAAGCCTAAAGCTATAGCTGTTTTTTGTAATCATGCTAGTCTTTGTGTATGCTCTGTAAAGTCAAGTCTTGGGAAGTACATTATGTAAATACCTTGTGAATATTGTGTATCTGGACTGGCATGTTTATGTATATATAAATAAGTTTTGAAATGTTCTGTCCCATGTACGTTATCACAGCTCATTGGACCTTGTCTATTTTGTATTATTGCTTCCGCAGCCCCTTATTATTTGCTAATCTGTTCAGAGGCCTTTGGTAATCCACGGATTACTGGCCGGTTACGGTGCTAAACCTACAGGGGCGGGTTTAGGTCGTGACAGATGTAGATATCGTAGGGCTTTGGTTTCTCTTCCTCCTTCTGTGCAGCTGGTGTGGGGTTTTGGGGCCCCAGTTGGGTTTCTTTATGTTCTCCTGGACACCCTAAGCCACGGCTCACCAGAGCCCGCCTTGGGATTGCATTAGGAGTGAACTCGGCCACAAAGTCGGCCAAGACCTGGCCCTTGATTGCTATTCTAGGCTTGAATTCCAAGTCATATTGGCCTAGCACCACTGCCCATCTAGCTATTCTGCTTGTCAAGTCCCCATGCTGCAACATGGACTTTAGGGGATGCTCTTTCAGTACCATAATCTTGTGGGCTTGAAAGTAGTGGTTCAATTTTTTTGAAGCCATTACCAAGTCAACTGTCAATTTTTCTAAGGGCAGGTACCTGGTCTCGGCACTTGCCAAGGTCTTGCTCACGTAGTATACTGCCTTCTGCTCTCTATCTTTTTCTCGGATTACCACCGCACTCACGGCATAGTTTGAAACAGCTAGGTATAAGAACAGTTCTTCTCCTAGTATTGGGTTCGACAACATCGGTGGGGTTGTTAAGTATCTCTTCAAGTCGGTCAAAGCGACTTCGCATTCCTCTGTCCATAGAAAATCTGTGGCCTTCTTTAGTAAACTAAAAAATGGTTTGCACTTGTTTGAACTTCGGCTAATAAATCTGTTCAAGGCCGCTGCTCTCCCAGTCAACATCTGTACTTGCTTGCTTATTGTCGGGCTCTTCAAGTCAAGGATAGCCTTGATTTGATCTGGGCTTTACTTCAATGCCCTTTCTTGTGACCAAGTATCCCAGGAACTTATCAGATCCAACTCCAAATGCACATTTTGAGGCATTGAGTCAAAGTCGATATGATCTCATGAAGTCAAAGACTGCCTTCAAGTCGGTCAGATAACCCTCAGGTTCCTTGGTTTTCATAACCATATCGTCTATGTAAACCTTTACCGTCTTCCCAATCAATTATTTGAACATTCTGATGACCAGTCTCTGGTAAGTCGCCCCTACATTCTTCAACCTAAAAGGCATTACTCTGTAACAATAGAGTCCTTTTGGGGTGATGAATGTCGTCTTCTCTTCATCTGGGGTAGACATTGTTATCTAGTGTTAGCCTTTGTATGCGTCCAAAAAACTCATCCTCCTATGCCTTGAAGTGGCATCTACTAGTTGGTCAATCTTGGGTAGTGAAAAACTGTCCTTAGGACAATCCTTGAGGACAAGCCTTATTTAAGCTTGTAAAGTCCACACAGACCCTCTATTTCCTATTCTTCTTCTTCACCATTATTGTATTAGACAACCAGGTGGGATAATTTACCTCTCTAATGGCATGTGCCTCTAGTAGCTTGTCTACATCTTTTTTAATTACCGACACATGTATCAATATCGGCCTTTTCGCTCTCTGAATGACTGGTTTGGCCGACCTGTCCACGTTAAGTCTGTGACAGGTGACCTCAAGACTGATTCCCGACATTTCATAAGGTGTCCAAGCAAACACCTCTATGTACTTCCTTAAGAAAGCCTCCAGCTCTCTTTCTTACTCCTCAGTTAAGCTAAATCCGAGAAGGAAGAAGCATTCATCGTCTTCTTCCTGCACCAAAACCTTCTTCAGTGGTTTTTCACTTTTCTCGGTAGGTTCTTTGCCGACATCATCCAAGACCTCATGGTCTTCGCTTTCAATTTCTACACTTTCTACCTCCCTTACATTACAAGTGTACTTTATTGCTGCCGCGGAGAAATTCTTCGCTTGTACTTGGCCCCCCTTCACTTTTTCAATCCCCTGATCAGTTGGGAATTGCTACAGTTGGTGCAACGTGGAGGGAACAACCCTTATTGCATGCAACTAAGGTCGTCCAAAAATTATATTATACGGGAAGGGATTGTTTATCACAGTGAATTCAGTTGTTACCATTTTGCTTCCTACTTACACTTCAAAGTTCATGGCTCCTAGAGGCCATGTTGGCATCCTGTTGAATACGACCATGGGGCTGTCAAACTACTTTAGATCATCTGGGTGAAGGCCAAGCTCCTTGTAACATCTGACATGCATGATGTCACAAGAACTGCCTTGGTCAATCAGTATGCGCCTCACATGGCACTCTCCAATCTTTAGAGTTACCACCAGGATATCGTTATGCGGATACTAGACCATATCCAGGTCTTTTGGAATTTTAAGTAGGAGATCATATTTTCTTGAAAGTTTCACCAACAAAAGAAGTCATTTGGTTTGGAAAACGAGGAAAATTGAACCCGTGTTACGTCGGACCATTGAGATATTAGAAAGAATTGGCCTTGTGGCTGTCTTGCACTACCACCAGAATTGTCTAATGTTTACAATATGTTTCATGTTTCAATGCTCCGACGATATCTTCGAGATTCAGAACACGTTATTGATAACAAAAACCTGGAAGTTGAAAAAGATCTCTCTTATAAAGAGCAATCGATACAGATTCTCAACTATCGTAATCAGATTCTCTAGAATAAGACTATACCTCTTGTACAAGTCTTATGGCGAAATCATCGTGTCAAAGAAACTATGTGGGAAACTGAGAATCAAATGTGAGTTCGATATCCATATCTTTTCGAAAATCAAGATACGACAAGTTTGGGGACAAATTTCTATTTAGAATGAGAGAAATGTGACACTCCAAATGTTTAATTAATTTTAACACCGCGTTAATATCAAATTAAACATAATAATAAAATAAAATAATAGTAATATATTTAATTTTATAATTGTATGTGCTAAAATGTAATTTAATTTTATACTAGGAATCATTGTGTATTACTATAAAAAAAAGAAAAGAAAAAAAGAAGAAAGAAGTGATAATGTTATTACTTTGGTGTATGGGCCAAGGTGTAAATAGACATTAAACCTAAAGTTAATTTGCTTGCTTGGGGATAAGCTTCTAGGAAAAAAGAAATCTAGGAGCCCAAAAGGTGGCAGATTGTTATGGTTGCAACGTGTATCTCCCTGGTATTGATTTGCTCAAACCGCTCAAATCGAATCGAACCGGTCCGATCCAATTAGCTGTATTTTGGACGGATCAGTAATGATCAGTGTACGGTTATAGATTAATTTTTTTTAACTTACCTAGTTTTGAATAGATGGCGGATTTGAAATTCCTTTGATTGCAATTGAACCGCCAAACCACAAACACCCTAGTAATTTGTAAGATTTTATGTTTTTAATTTTTTTCTATTTGTGTTTTAAATTAAAAAAGAGTTTAAATATTCTGTTGAAAAAGAGTTTTCAACTTGAATATATTTTTTGAATTGAAAAAAAATAAATGTATTATTTATCTATATTTTGTAGTTTTTAAATCTAACTCTAAAAATAATAAAAAAGATAATATGTGCTGGTTGGTTTTTGTTTTCAAAAATAGATATAGATGTAACAATACAGAAGCATACAATCACTATTACTACTCTATTCATGGTTTTGGTGGTTTGAATTATTTTTATATTTTAAGAATTACAGATTATAATACTTTATGTAACATTTTATGTGGATGAGACATGCTGTGATTGTAATATGTGGATGAAGCATGCAGTGATTGTAATATTCTAAAATTTCAAACTTTCTTTCTTTGAATGAGGCATGCAGTGATTATAATACTTTTTTAAGTAATTGACTGTAATATTTATTTATTTATTTATTTATTTATTTTTTATTTTTTTTTGTACAAGTTGAATTATGTTGAAAATTTATAAAATTTTAAATTGCCAAACCGATTTGCATTCATCCGCCAATCCGCTCAATCCACTTTCGCCGGATTGGCGGATGGACGCGGATTGATTTTCTCTAATCCACCAATTTAGCAAACAGATGGCGAATTGGAGGTTCCGTGGCCGCAACCAACCTGCGCCTACCCCCAATATAAATAGAAGAATAGTGCTAACCATTTGAACATGAGCAAAAAAAGTAAAGAGGGCATTAGCAGAGTAAGGAATGAAAAAGTAAAAATTGACAATCGATATTAAGGTGAGTTATATTATATCTTGAGTAATTACGAATTATTTTATTATTTTATGAATTATTTTATTCAAATCATGCCTTATAAAATTATATTAATATTTCAATTATGTCATTTATTTTACGAACCTTATTTTCTTAAAAAGGAAAATCCATGGATATAAACTGTTTATTAAATCTGATTTTGATTTGGTATTTGATTATGTATTTTGTAAGTACTACCACAAAAGTCCCATGCCTTGGGGACTTAAATAATTATTGGCCCTTTGAATTGTCACTTTAATAACCCTTCAATGGTCTCATACCTTGAAGGACTTAAATAACTATTGGCTCTCTGATTTGTCATTTTAGTAACCCTTTGATTGTCGCTTTGGTGACCCTCTAGTGTGGAGCAAAGTGTTGTGTGGAGCTTAATGTTACACTAGTGTGGGAGCCATCTCTAGAGTCCGTCCAAGCCATCTCTAGAGTCCGTACGAGCTACATCTTAAATCTATATATCTATATCCATTGACCATCTGTTCTGTTCTATACCGTGATTATAATTATTTTACTTATATGATTTCTGCATTATGATTCTGTCATTTAAAATAATTTATTTATTCGAACCAAACTATCTAACCTAAAAAAATTATCCATTGTGACTTTTATACCCTTATATTTTCAGTATAATATTTCTTACGCTACCATATACTTATAGCTGCTAACACTTTCAGGTGATGAAGTTTAGAGAGAGGTTTTAACCCCTTATTCATAAGTTGGAAATAGCAGGACTAGAGTATGGAATAGGCACAAGGCACTTTCTAAACTAAGGTCTCGCTTGGCATGTGTTTGTTTTGGCCTAAAAGCTAAAAAGTTACTACAAAAATTAAAAAACCTATAACTTATACAAAAAAAAAAAGGTCAAATATTCTCTTTTCTCTTTACTTTTTGCACATATTTTCATAAAAAATTAGAAAGTCATTCCAAACATACTAATTTTTTTTACCTCATATTTTAGCCAAAAAGTTAGAAAGTTACTAAAATAGTCTGTTTCCAAACGAGGACTTAGTCTAACTCTAGCAATATAAATAAATAAAAGCTTCAATGTATGTTTAAAATAAAATAAATATTTGGGTACCCTTTATTTATTCCACTGTGTTATTAATTTGTTAAAATTTTTGAATTGGCCTTTGATGACCTCATTTATTAACTTGTCGCAATATCTAAGCTTTGGGTACCAGGGTTGGGTCGTGACAGTGGAGATGAGAGGAAATGAAAGGATCTGAGAGCTGAGAGGCTCGACGGCGTTGCTGCTTCAACTACAATAAGAGGACGGTGGTGAGACCGCAGATGGTGGAGGTGGTGGTGGAGGCAGATGAGAGAGATTGTCAGCGGTGGAGGCAGATCTCTGACTGTGGAGACGGAGGAGGTAAAGTGAAAAACGATAAAGAGAGTGAAAGAATGGTTTGTTATATATATATATATACATGAATAGTTTAATTATTTTGGATGAGATTGTCTTTATGGATAAAATATTTTAGAGTGTGGACCTTTGTATAAAGAAAATTCAAAATTAAATTTATGGATCAAGTATCCTAATTTTTTTTACTAAAAATTATTTAAAAACAAATAAGCATGTTTGACGTGGATTTTTCATAAAAATAATGTATGTGTTTGGTTTGATTTTTTTGGATTAAGGGCTTGTTTGGTTTGCTTTTGGAAGAGTTGTTTTTTGAAAAAAATCTCCAAATTTTTGTTTGGTTTGTGATTTTTCTCAAAAAATTTTCAAAATCACTTTCTTTCTCTTACACATCAATCAATCACTTTTTCTCTCTTTTCTCTCATTTTTAATAACTTTTTCTCTCACACACATCTACTCAATTACAACAAAATTTCAAATCATTCCAAAACTACTTTCAAAATATACAACCAAACAAACCAAAAAAATTTCTAAACTCTGTTCCTATTTTTTTTTTTTGAAAATCACTCTCTCAAAAGCAAACCAAACACCCCTAAGTTTTTTGAAAATTAAATTTTTTGTTTTTTGTTTTTAGTGAATATTTTTAAAATTTTAAGCATTTGCTTTACTCTTTTAGATGCACATACTTAGATGTATCTAAACAATAAGAAATTTGTAAAAAAATATTTTAAAAAATTAATAAATACATAAAAATATGAAAAATATACTGAATTCTAGTATTTTTTATATATATATATTTGGTCTTTAGTGAATTTTTAAAAGATTTTTTTTACAAAAATTATACTTTTTATGTGTATTTATATTAGGTGTGTCTAAGAATTAAAAAAATTACATAAAATATTAAAAAAAATAGTAAAAACAAAAAAATAAGAAAGCAAAATTTTCAAAAAAATGTTTTTAAGCAAAAAATTTTGTTAGCAAATTAGTGAAATTTGATTTTACCTTTAATATTTTTCAGAAATTCCACCATACATTCCCATAAAAACTCCACAATACTTTACAGAAAAAATAAATAAAAATAAAAAATTTTTATTAAAAAAAAATGGTACTTTTTAACAATTCCAACGGCATTTATTTTTATTTTTTTATTTTTAAAAAATTAATAATTATCGAACCCAACCTAAATATTGGTCATAGATAGCACATGGATGGAAAGTGTGGCAATTTGCACCAGATAAAAGGAAAGTATCCTCTCACACGAGGGTGCGCGTTGTGCACTCCCTTCTGATTTAAGTTTGTGTCCGCCCTTTCTTCGTAATTTCATACTTCACACAACAGCGACAATAGTATTCCACACGCGTATACCCATTCCATCAAACAAACAAACTCCCAATCAAATTCAACAATTCCATCCCCAAAATCAAACATTCATCAAATCAAATCGATGAAACCCTCATCGTCATCGATGACTTCCCTCTCCTCCATCTCCGATCATCATCATCATCATCAATCCATCTCCCCCCGAACCTCAATTTCCAGTTAGGGTTCGCAATTCATCAAAACCCCGCCTTACTTTCTAGGGTTAGTTCGTTTTCGTTAATTGTTATTTGATTTTCATATTTACACACGTATATATATGTGCGAAGATGTACAGTAATTTCAAAGAGCAAGCGATCGAGTACGTGAAGCAAGCGGTGCAAGAGGACAATGCTGGAAACTACGCCAAGGCCTTTCCTTTATATATGAACGCTTTGGAGTACTTCAAGACCCATTTGAAGTACGAGAAGAACCCTAAAATCAAGGAGGCTATTACCCAGAAATTCACCGAGTACTTGCGACGTGCTGAGGAGATCAGGGCCGTGCTCGACGAGGGTGGCGCGGCTGGGCCGGCGGCCAACGGTGATGCTGCGGTGGCAACGCGGCCGAAGACGAAGCCCAAAGATGGGGGAGAAGGTGGTGGGGATGGAGAGGAGCAGTCGAAGCTGAGGGCAGGGCTTAACTCGGCGATTATTAGGGAGAAGCCGAATGTGAAGTGGAATGATGTGGCGGGGCTTGAGAGCGCCAAGCAGGCGTTGCAGGAGGCTGTTATATTGCCGGTTAAATTCCCGCAGTTCTTTGTTGGTTAGTGCTTTTAATTTTTAATTTTGGTTTTTGGGATATATGAAATTGATAGGAACTGTGTTATGCATTCTTTTTAACTTGTTAAGTTGATTGCTATGTGTTTAATCTGTATGTAATTTGATTGGTTTTGTGATTATATCTTTCTCCTCTTTTGAATTCATTGATTAAGAGTCGGTAATTTGGGGTTAGCTCATCCAACTGAAGTATGAAAAAGATAAATTATAGCCTCTGATTGGAAATAAGTTCATTTTTCAGCTACATGAGAGTGTGTTCTAAACTTGTAGGTCTTGTATGAGGACAGAGGGGAATAGATATAGATATAGAAATATAGAATAGCTATAGAAATAGCCATATATATAATCACAAAAGAAATAGAAATATGGATCCCTTTTGTCCATGTTTGTTTTGAAATAGATATAGAAATATATAATACCAATTATATGTATGTTTTGGGATATTAATTGTAAGATTAAAAAATCTATCAATTTTATTTGGATAGAATAGCCATTTGAATCTAATCGGAATACTAATATTTGTAACTAAACAATGGAATGTGAGTTCCATATATTAATAATCATAATCTTATGCTGTAGTTCGCCCAATCAAACAAGCCCACAAAGTACATTCATAATACACACACATGTATATTCTTATCTCTATATGTTAAGACTAACGCTCTATTTGATTCACTGGAATAAGTTGGAATGTAATGGAGTGGAATGGTATGATCATTCCTTAGGCTCTTATATGGAATGACCATTTTCTTGAAATGATGAATGATGATTCCATTTGTAATGCATTTTATCATTGTTCTTTTGGTAATAAATATTTTGATGGAATGATCATTCTATTCTGTTTCATTCCAGTGAAACAAACACTTACCTTATTATCTTAATAATACAAGGCGATCACATGGTTGTTTTAGGATAGCCATGGCAGATATGGATTTTTGTGTGGCATTGTGGTTTTTACATTTTTTTAGGTTGCAAACCTAGTGGCATTTGTTAATTCATTCTCCTTAGATTTTGTTGTTGGCTTTGGGCTCGCAAACAATTGCGTTTTGTTTAGACCCTCACTCACATGACGCGACATCTCCTTTTTAAAGGTCAGACGGCCATGTCAAGGGTTCAGTACTCTTAAGTCTTCAACTTGAATTTATCCCGTGGCATAATGTATGAATTTGTCATACCTTTCTCTATTGTCTTCTTTGGTTGTCCTATTCTACCTTCAAGCCAGGACAGCCTTGCCATTTCTCTATTTTTGTCTGGTATTAGTATACTCTGTATCCACACTTCTCTCTTGATTCTCTTGCCTCATATTGCAAGGAGAAAACCACTTTGTCTTCTGCTATTACCTTAAACGCTTGGCTTCCATTACTCATTAGGTAAATGTCATGAACTTTCTAATTTTTAATTTTTTTTTTTTTTTTTAAAACTAAAAAATCCTACTTGCCAACCCTTTGGGATTTACTCCTCCACCCCACAGGGGCTTTAACACCTTGCCTTATTGTTTCACTTTTAAGATCTATGGGCTCTTAACAAGTCAGTATAACAGAGGTTCAAAAATGGTGTCTTAAGGTGAATCTCTAACTGTGAAAGGAGGTGAATGAAGCTGCTATATGGACGGAAATAGGCCTGAAGGTGGCATCATGATGGCCGGTTAATTCTTTATTGTACAAGATAGTGAAAAGGCTGATTTTTGGAATGCCTTTGAAAGTACTGCTCTGAAGCATCATGTATACACTTACGTAAAATATGCTTTCCTTGTTTATATGGAGCATCATTACCGCTGTGTTGGACCTGTTGGATTGATGTGGAGAGGGGACTAGGAAAATTATATGCTTATTCTATTGGTGCCGTTCTATATTTGTTTAATTCTGTGATAATGTTGAAACCATGGTTTCATTGTTTTATGTGATTCAATCTTACAATATTACTTGTTTGTGTGGTCCCTTTCAGGAAAGAGGAGGCCATGGAGGGCTTTTCTTTTGTATGGTCCACCTGGAACAGGGAAGTCATACCTAGCCAAGGCTGTTGCAACTGAAGCAGACTCTACCTTTTTCAGGTAAGCTATCCGTCGTCATCAAAAACTCAACTTTTGGCTTGTCTGCAGTAAATTTCCACTTTTATTTTTTATTTTTAATGGCATCTTGATGCAGCCTTCACAGTTAGGCTTGCTTCTAGAAAACCTCCTCTCTTTTTGTCTTACTTTTTTATAGTCTTGATGCAACAGTTGCAGCTAGCTTTTAAATGTCTATTCTCTTCATTTACCTCACATCTTCTTCCTCCTTTGGAGGTCTGAAATTTTTTCCACTGGCTTTCTTTTAAATGTTTCTTACTTGCAAGGTTCCCTTATTTACTTGCACTTTCTTAGTAGCTTCAATGGTTTATTTATCACTACTCTGAGAAATTGCATTCTGTTTGTCCTTTTAGTCTCTGGCCACCAAAAAGTACACAGCTCCCATCTGTAGTGGAGTTGGTTTTCTTTTATGTATTTATACATTTTAGCTAGTATTGAATTGATGATAAATTTCCATAGCAGACAATAGTTTGGTAGCCCCATGGTATCAACAAACTGATTCTTTTTATTTTTAACCCTCTCTTCGTTTTTACCTTTTCCTCCTTTGCCTTTGCCAATTTTTGTGCATTCTTTGATGTTATTTGTTTTTTTATCCCAAAAAAATATATATATATATTAAAAAAAAAAGAAGAAGAAAAGAAAGTGCTTAAATTTTTGAAGAAAAGCATGAAGTCCATTTTCTGGTTTCTCTTTTGCCTTATGTCAAGATTTTGAAAGTCTCTCATTGGGGTTAGTTTTGGTTGTTGGAGTCAATTGCTTTCCACAAGACAGTTTCTTA
Organism: Camellia sinensis; assembly: GCF_004153795.1. NCBI lineage: Eukaryota > Viridiplantae > Streptophyta > Magnoliopsida > Ericales > Theaceae > Camellia > Camellia sinensis. The sequence continues at coordinate 2,877,526 of NW_021025260.1, forward strand.
GGGCTTCCTTGCACTTGGTTCATGGTACCCAGTACCCACCTCAGTAAAGCTCCTTTCAGTTTTGATGCTTGTCTATTTATAGGTAATCTAGGACAAGTTGGCATTGAAGAAACCTTTAAGGATCAATGAGGCAACTTTAGGTCTTTCCAAGTTAGTTGGTGTAAGGCTTTGCTATAAAGTGGAGATATTTGCTGCCTTTGTGAGGCGTCAGAATACTGCCACTTTGTTACTTGGTCACTGTGTTGTAGGAGGAGATTCTTCTGCAGTTGTTAACTGACTCAATTTGAGGAGCTGAGTTAAAAGGTTTTTCTCAGGAACACAAGAGATACCTTGATGAGAAGTGTACACGAAAAGCTTTGAGGTACTTAATTTTGAATGGGCCTCCTTTGAGTTGTACTTTTTATCCTCCTTTGAGCTTTTCCCTTTATTGGGCTTGGCATCACTTGAGGTGCAGAAAGTTCTTGATTGGTCTTCACTTTACTCATGGAATACTGATGGATTTCCAGGTCCAGCTATGAGGAGGCTGAATTTATAGCCAAGTGTGCATTTTAGCCTTGGAATCCTTTTTAAAGACAATTATTAGCCTTCTTGATTGTATGTGATTTAATGTTTTAACCTTCTCTTTCTCTCCTTTTTGCTGGGTTCTGTCTCTTTTCACATTTGGGTTTCTTGTCATGTTTCTGTATTTCCTTCAACTTAACATAAACTGTTATTTCATAGCCACATTTTTAGCTTTATTCAAACTCCAAAAAATAAAAATAAAAAAAAACCCAAACTTTTGAGGTTTTTTTTATAATTTTTAATTTTTTATATTTTTTTTTATAATTATTATTCTAAATTGGCTGTGGGCAGCTAGAAAATGTGGTCTTTTTTCCTCTTTATAATTGCATAAGAAGCAATCCTGATAACGTCACCAAGGCTGATGCAGACTCAGCAAGTATCTTGTTGGAGAGGATTTATTTATTTTATTAAATTCTTTTGACCTTGAAAGAAGATAATACAGAAAGTCTAAAAAAACTTGGAGCTTCCTTGTTTGATGAAGAGGTTGTAGATTGTCAGATCTATTCGTATGTGGTAGGACTGCAAGTTTGGTTGGGTTAGTCTGTGTGACACGAGATCAGCCTAGAGAATGGACCTTCAAGTGCCAAATAGCTGCAACTGACATTGTTGGCTGTACTATACCACTTTTTCTCCTTGATTTGAACCCTCTTTTATGTTTTTAAATGGGGGTGGGAGGTGATTTCGGTTTGGTTGAGTCAAGGAATATGCTTCCAGTACAGTAGAGCAATGCTTAATGTCTTGGTAGTTCAGATTTATTTTAAAAATATTTTGATTGACACTTTGTTTCTGTGCTCCTCAGTAAAGGGAATTTGAGACCATTTAATCAATTCATGATTGTTTACAACTAATTCATTGCAGATACAAGTCACAAGAATTTATGTGTCATTTTCTATTCATACCCAAAGAAAATAAAAAATAAAAAAGGAGTAAAAGAAAACACATATTGCCTTGTCTATCAATAATTGTTTGTATGCTTTACTAGTGTTCACACAAATGTTGCTTTAGTACAAATGCTCCAACCATGCTTTTCATTTGCCAATTCATAGTCATGATACTAAGGCCTCGTTTGGGAACAGGCTAATTTAGTAACTTTTTGGCTATTTGGCTAAAATGGTAGGTAAAAAAAACTTGTATGTTTGGGATGACTTTTTGGTTAATTACGAAAAGATGTGCAAAAAGTAGAGAGAAAAGAGAATCTTTGACTTTTTGGTATGGGTTGTTGGCTTTTTGGCTAATTTAATAACTTTTTGGCTAATTGGCTAAAATAGCCTCTTGCCAAACGAGGCCTAATATTCAACTCTGCTGAAACATTTGTGCCTTTCTGGTAGACTTGCAATATCATTTTTATAAATGTGTTTCATTTGTCTGTGTCCATCTGTCTGCCATACAGTGTGAGCACACATTTGCAGTCTGGGTTTCTTTTTCTATTTTTATGTTCATGAACTCAGGCTAGCTAGTTGGCAAGTGCCAACTGCTGTTTTCGTGCAGTATTTCTTCTTCAGACCTGGTTTCAAAGTGGATGGGTGAAAGTGAAAAGCTAGTTTCAAACCTTTTCCAAATGGCTCGTGAAAGCGCACCTTCTATCATATTCATCGATGAAATAGATTCCTTATGTGGTCAGCGTGGAGAAGGCAATGAGAGTGAAGCTTCCAGACGAATCAAAACAGAACTTCTTGTGCAGATGCAGGTATTTTTCAGTAGTGTGAAGTTGTGAAGTCAACATTCAAGCTTCACAACTTAAAATATGTAGATATCATATCACCACAAATTTAGCTTCTAACATATTCATTTTATTGGGTTGAGAAGTTACAGCTCCTAAATTTTCATTGGAGCATTTAGAACAAAGTCTTGTTCGTTGCTATATAATGTTTAAGAAGCACAAACATTTTTAAGGGTGGCGTGTCTGTGTTAGACACCAACACTCGTTGGACACTTGTTGGCGTGTATCAGACACATGTCCCAATGTGTCCTTTATGTTCTTTTAGACCTGGGCAACATTAGGATGCATGTGGTCATCATTTAGATACACATGAAACACTTTACAAGTTTAAACAAAAATAACTTAGGATCCAATGATTCTTGTGTTAGGCCTAAAACAAGCTATTTAACCTCATTAGTAACATGCTTTTTCTTTTGTTCTTTCTTGTGCCCTCTCTCTCTCTCTCTCTCTCTCGTATATTAAAAAAAATGATAATTTTATATGCCATAACACGTTCGAATAAATGCTTGTGTAGACTTTGGATACATCACAGGTGTAAGCATCCTTCATTTTATTAGGTTGAGAAGAAGTTACAGCACATAAATTTTCATTGTAGCATTTAGAACTAAGTCTTGTTCATTGCTAGATAATATCTAAGAAGCACAAACACTTTTATGAAGGTGGCATGTCCATGTTGGACGCTGACATCACTTTCCGCCATGTATTGGACACATGTCCCAATTGTGTCCTAGTATTTTTTTTAGACACATAAAATAACCAAGAATGTAGATTTATACATGTGTCCTAAGAAAAGTTTTAAGCAAATACATAGGGAAAAAAAAATGTTTGGATCACTAAATTAACAATAATGGAACGAAAGTGTACCATGTTTTGGAACAAAACGTAAAGTGCTAGGTTATTAGCATTGTTTGGTAACACTTGGCTTATAATATAGAAAACAGTTGGTTTCTTCTCATTGCATCTAGGCAGTGATGCAAGCCATTGCTTCAATTCTTAGCTGTCCTTGTTTATTTCTATTAGTCTAGCGGTTACCTTTTTAGTGCCAAAAATGAGCTTTCACTTAAAAACTCATTTGTAACAATTATTTCTTTTTTTTTTTTTTTTGGATCTTTCTTCTTCGTGGTTTCTTTGTGGGTCCTTTTTCTCCTGAATGCTGTGCCTTATCATAATCAAATAATATTTTTAGGGTGTAGGACACAATGATGACAAAGTTCTCGTTCTCGCAGCAACAAATACTCCCTATGCTCTGGATCAGGTAAAGGGGATTACAAATTGATTGTTTTGTTATTTCATCTGTGACATCTAGATTGTCATAATGATGTAGCTAATAGATAATTAATTATTACAGGCCATTCGGCGGAGATTTGACAAGCGTATATACATTCCTCTTCCAGATTTGAAAGCACGGCAACACATGTTTAAAGTAATCAACTTGTCTCTTATCTCCTTTACTGAAAACAAAATACAAAAGCTTGGGCAACACGGTCATCTCATTCTATTTGTTGCTACTTGTTTTATTTCTGCAGGTGCATTTAGGAGATACTCCTCACGACTTGAATGAAAGTGACTTTGAAAACTTGGCTCGTAGAACAGAAGGTTTTTCTGGTTCGGATATTGCTGTCTGTGTAAGTGCAGGGAATGATATATTATACTATTTCCTAAATTCCCCCAGTAACATATCTTTTATATAGGGGTGACCATTGGTTCAATGGTTAAGACTTAGCCTAATAACCTTGAGGTTACGGGTTCAAGTCTTGGGGCCACCACTTTGTGCATTACGCCAAAGGTTATGTGTGTACTCAATCTTTCTCCTCCCAAACACACATTAATGTGTACTAATTGGGCGTTGTTTTATTTAGCATATCTTTTATATGAAGGAAGATTTTAGATTAGCTTTAGCTTTAGTGTTTTATTTTTGTTTTTTGCTTTATTAGGTTAAGGATGTCCTCTTTGAACCTGTACGTAAAACCCAAGATGCCATGTATTTCATAAAGACTGAAGATGGTAAGTGGATGCCGTGTGGACCAAAGCGACCTGGTGCAATCCAGACAACTATGCAGGACCTTGCTGCAAAAGGACTTGCTTCAGAGGTATTGCTGATGGTTTGCTTTCTTTTTGAATTGTTTTGTTGGGGCATTGAGATCTTATGAAATCGAATTTATTTACTCTATTAGATTATATACGAACAACTTGAAATGACATTGGAAAGTGCATGGTAACAAGTAGACTAACACTATGTTCAGATCTTGATTTACAGTGGGAAAGGAAAAGAACATGGAAAATAAATTACTTATTTTAGTCATTTTTATTTTGGGTAATTAAACCACCACAAAAAAAAGGATATTTTTTTATTTGCAAATACCCATTTATATTCTTTTCATGTCTCAAATCAATTTAACAAAAAACAAGTAAATAGCTTCTCTATCTTCTTCCTATTGATGGTTCTCCTCCCCCCCCCACCAAACTGTTAATTTCTATTGATGAATGGCTGTGCAGATCACTCCGCCACCCATCTCAAAAACAGATTTTGATAAGGTCCTTGCCCGACAGAGGCCAACTGTGAGCAAAGGCGACCTTGACGTGCATGAGAGATTCACAAGAGAGTTTGGAGAGGAAGGCTGATGAAATATTGACTCAATGTTATCCATTTGTGGAATTGCTGTCATTTGTATTTTATAAATATATGTCGCAGCTGGATTTGGGAATGTATTTATTAATCTATTTTAAAGCTTCTTCTTCCATTTCTAAAGGTGATACAACAGCTTAGGCTTTTCTTCTGTATTGAGGTCTTATTACTTTTTTAAATTTGTTAATTGATGTAAAAAACAGATTCTGTAGTATTGCTTCACTAAAAAGCCTAGCCTTGCTATTTGCCAACTTGTGAGCCTCTTTTACTGGCATTGGTATGCTTGTGAAAACTCTTAGGTAGTGTTTGGGTTTTTCATTTTGATAATGCATTTTTTTTAATAAATTTTTTTTTTTTACTGAATCAAATGTTAGAGTAGACATCTTTGATAGAATGAACCAAACATTCCAATGAAATAAACATAGTATCCAAATTTAGTGAAAATACCATTCAATGGTAAATTACAAAAACAATCAGTTTGGTTAAAAAAAAAAAAAAACTCTTGGATAAATTACAGAGGTGGTTCTTGTGGTTGTTCGTTGCGGCAATTTGGTCTCTTCATTTTCAATTGCATCAATTTTGTACTAGAACTTTGGTTGTAGCTTACGTGGTCCAAATGCTAATTGTCGTTGCATTTGTTGATGGAAAAGTGGCTTGGGCATTGCACATGCTATACTTGCAAGGGCAAAAATATTAATTCTACAACCCCCACTAATATTCCCACTCTAATTAAAATCCCACACATTTTGTATCTGTGGAGACATTTTTAAGGTCATATCACGTGGCCGAGGTGTTGGCCAAAGTGCCATGTGCACAAGTCATGATGTTGAGATTGTCGTGATATTGCCAAGATATGGTGAAGTAATATCGAAATCTAAAATATTCGGATAGAGGGCATGAGTCTTAGATAAGTTGAGGCGCTCAGTTCTGAAAAAGATGAGGCTTTAAGTGGGATCATTCTTATCTAACTGAGAGTTTAGAATAAGTGTTGTGCATAAGTTCTATGAAGTAAGACTTCTAGGAGACGAGAGTGTTGATTAATATAAAAGTAAGGCACCCTCATAAGTCTAAGGTATGCTTTTACTTATGCACTGTTGTTTGAGTTGATATCTTTGAGAGATATTTTACTGACTTGATCGTTAGAGTGACTTTGGGTGGACAAGCAACTATGGTATTTCTTATCTTCTTGTGTGCAGGTGTTTGGCTTAATCTATTTTGTCGCGTGTTCTTCAGCTAAGTTCTTTAGATCTATGCAGAGAGATCTATTTGGTTATGAGTTCGGAAATCAACACCCACAATTTATTTGGCGCCGTCTGTGGGAACTTAGTAAGAATAGATAGCTAATGCCGGATAAGAAATGAGAGTCGAAGACGACATACATTGTGAGGATGAGGAGTATGTTGATCCAAACGTCGGAGGAGAAAATAATGAAAATGAAGTACAAAAAGTGAATCCAGAAGCAAACAATGCCACCAGGAGCTATAATGGCCTAAGGAAGGGTAATTGAGAGGAATGCTATAACAAGAGCGATTCCCAGGTCTGGAAGGACGGGTGCCTGAAAAGAGACGATGAGGTGAATGAACTGGCAAATAAGTTGACGGACTTGCAAACTGTGGTGAACTTCATGATACATAACAAGGTGATGCAACTTGCGTTGCCATTACCGGCAACACTGGACGCCAGCTGCAAACGCCGGCACCCAGAAGGGAGGACGGACAACGGTGTCGACCGTCTCATAGCACAAAAAGAGACTTGGGAACTCAAATCAGTGATCGCAGAACATCGGGCAAACAGAATCACAGTGAGGAGAATCTCATAGAACCAAAGCGACACAGATTAGGGGATCTCGGTAGATCAATGGAAAAGGCCCCTGCCTCGACGAGATAGTGGACGTGGAGAAGTCCAAAAGAACACATCCTAGCATGGGAAGTAGCACGTTGAAGCGATTGAAGCTGGTCGATAGCCGTGCTCCAGGACGGATAAAGGAGGACCTGAGGGATTACGTCCAAAAGAAGACGAACGGCACCGAGGTTATGTCCACGCCGCAGTTAAGATCGTCGTTCTCAGTGGAACTGGATGCGTCAAGGCACCCAAGAGATTCACCATACCGAGGCTCCAGATCTACGATGGTAAGTCTGACCCAAACTTTTATGTTAGTTTATACTTGAATGTAATGTTTTTGTGGAGTGGGAACGACCAGTTGTTGTGTAAGGTGTTCCTGTCGATATTTGGGGAAATAACATTAGATTGGTTCCTCAAATTGTCGAAGGGATCTGTCAAGAGTTAGGAAAGCTTGGACAAGATGTTTGTGACCAGGTTTGTTATGAACAGATTGCAGCCATTAGGGGTTGATTCCCTATTAGCATTAAAGATTGATGATGACGAAAGCCTTAGGGCTTACGCCAAAAGGTACTACGAGCTTTACAACCTGGTTTCGGCATATAACCAGGAGCTTGCAGTCATGTCTTTTAAGAATGGCTTGGAGAATGATTGCCCACTTGCAATCCCTTGCAAAGACCCTTTCGAAAAATAAAGAGGATCTTATAGTAAGGATTGAAAAGTACGTAATAACAAAAGAAGACAAAAGGGCAAACAAAGAGAGTATAGTGAAACATGAGAAGAGAAACGTCTCGCCAAAGTGTAACTGAGAAGGAGCCATCACTGATAAGCCAGAGTTAAGGTTGAAGGTTATACAAGCTGTAAGCACGATCTTCGAGATCTTGATCTACAGGATCTTGGAAAGAATTAGGAATCGGCCTTACTTCAGGCCTTTGTAGAAAATGCCCAGGGAGTACATCAGAAAATCCCTCGGGAAGAATGGTGCCTACCACGATGAGCAAGGGCACATGACACAAGGACGTCGGGTTCTAAAGTAGCATCTAGAGGATCTTGTCAAGCAAGGGCACCTAAGAGACTTTATAGACAAGGAGGAGACGAAAGAGAAACAAGCGAAGTTGGCCTGGGCGCCGGCAACAACACCACTACCACTCCCAGCGCCACAGGCAGATGGACCACAGGTCATCAACGTGATCCACCCCAAGGTCAGCGCAAATGAAATCCGGGAAGAAACACAAAGAATAAGACATCTGCAGTATGTCTTCCAAGTTCAACAAAAGAAGCCCCGGACGAAGGAATATTGGGGGCCGATGATCATGTTCATAGATGAAGATTTGGAGATGGTCTAGCGTCCATACAATGATGCTTAGGTAGTAACCTTGAAGATCAGGGAATGCCAGGTAAGAAGAATACTCATCAATTAAGGCAGCTCCTGTGGCATCATGTACGTTAGATGTTACAAGGAACTTGGCCTTCACAACGATGACCTAAAACTATCTGACAGCCCCATTGTCGGATTTAATGGGACACCGACGTGGCCCTTGGGAACCACATGTTTGGAGATTCAGGTGGGGACGAAGACTATAACTACGGAGTTCGCCGTAATTGATACGCCTTCCTCATACAACATTGTCCTGGGAAGACCTTGGCTACATGCCATGAGAGTTGTTTCCTTAACCTTGCACCAACTGTTGTGATTCCTAACCGAGTTTGGAATAGAGGAAGTAAGAGGAGACCAAGTACATGCGAAAAATTGCTCCATGGCAATAATGAAGTACACCTATAATGTTAGAGAAATAAAGACAACTAAAGTAGAAGACGAAGACCAAGAGGTCTTGGACGATGTCAGCAAAGAAACTGCCGACAAGAGCCAAGAACCTTTGAAAAAGATCCTGGTAAGGGAAGGAGACGAAGAGCGATTCTTTCTCCTTGGCTCAGGATTAGTCGAAGAGGAAAAAAGGGAATTGGAGGCATTTTTAAGAGCAAACATAAAGGTGTTCGCCTGGATGCCATACGAGATGCTAAGGATTAATCTCGAGGTCACCTACCACAAACTCAATGTGGATAGGTCTACTAAACCAGTGATTCAGAGAGCCAGGCAACTAACTTGGTCCATATGGAAGCTGTAGAAGAGGAAATAGAAAAATTGCTGGAGGCGCAAGCAATCCGAGAAGTGAACTACCCAACTTGGTTGTCCAACACAGTGGTAATTAAAAAGAAGAATGGGAAATAGAGAGTTTGCGTAGACTTTACGAGCCTGAACAAGGCTTGCCTGAATGACTGTTTTCCTGTACCCAAGATAGATCAACTGGTGGATGCCACTTCAAGACATGAGAGGATGGACTTCCTTGATGCATACAAAGGTTATCACCAGATAGCCATGTACGCACCAGATGAAGAGAAGATGACATTCATCACTTCAAAGGGACTCTACTGCTATAGAGTCATGCCTTTGAATTGAAGAATGCAGGGGCAACATACTAGAGGCTTATAACTACGATGTTCAAACACCTGATTAGGAAGATTGTGGAAGTCTACATTGACGACATGGTCGTGAAAAGCAGGGAACCTTCCAATCATCTAGCCGACCTAAAGGAGGTGTTCGACATCTTGAAGGTATATCGGCTTCGACTGAATGCCTCAAAGTGTGCTTTCAGAGTAGGATCTGGTAAGTTTTTGGGGTATCTAATAACTAGAAGGGGTATTGAAGAAAGCCCTGATCAGATTAAGGCCATCCTTGATCTAAAGAGTCCGATAACAACAAAAGGGGTCCAAATTTTGACCGGCAAAGCAGTGGCATTGAACATATTCATAAGCTGAAGTTCAGATCAATGCAGGCCATTCTTCCAGCTGTTTAAGAAGGTCACAAATTTCTTATGGACAAAAGCATGCGAAGTCACCTTGACATACTTGAAGAGGTATTTGACATCCCCACATGTATTGTCAAACCCAATCCCAGGAGAGGAATTATTTCTCTATCTGGCAGTCTCAGACCACACGGTCAGTGCAGTGATTGTCCGAGAAGAAGATGGAGAACAGAAGACGGTCTATTATGTGAACAAAATCCTGGCAAGTGCGGAGATGAGATACTTACCTTTGGAAAAACTGACACTCACTCGGGTGATGACGTCAAAGAATTGAATCACCACTTCCAAGCTCACAAGATTATGGTGATCACAAAGCACCCACTGAAGTCTCTATTGCAACACGAAGATTTGTTGGGAACAATAGCACAATGGGCTGTACTTCTAAGTCAGTATGACAAAGTATAGACTAAGGACAACAATCAAAGGTCAGGTTCTGATTGACTTTGTTGCTGAGTTTACACGCAAGCCCGAAGCCAAGATCCATGAACCTTGGCCTAGGATGCACAAAAGAACTGAAAAAACATAGCTAGTAGTACAGAATCCCAAGCCAGTAGGAAAGAAAGAAACTAAAGCCTTGTGATACTTACATCGGCAAGTCCTTCTGTCTCTTTATTGACGGCAGTTCAAATCGGCATGAAGTGGGTGCAGAAGTGGTACTAGTCTCACCGGATAAACAGATGCTAGAACAGTCCATCAGACTAGGGTTCAAGGTCTCAAATAATGAAGCAGAGTACGAAGCACTGGTTATCGAATTGAAGCTAGCAGTAGCAGCAGTTGAAGCCGATGAGGTGGTAGTCTACTGTGAATCTCAACTCATTGTGAACCAGGTGACCGGAGAGTACATCGCCCGAGATGAGAGAATGGTGGCCTATGTCAAATAGGTCGTCAAGTTGTTAGCACAATTCAAGAGTTGTCGGCTTCAGCACGTCGGTCGAAAAGACAACAGTCATGCGAATACACTGGCAAACCTTGCCTCAGCCATAAAGTTAGACTCCCTAAGAATGATCATGGTGGACTACTTGTCAGGCCCGAGTGTTGAGCCCCTGATACAAGAGTATGAGGCAATGTGCATAGAACTGGACCCAAGTTGGATAGATCTCTTAGTCAAATTTATCAGAGATGGTAGGCTTTCTGAAAACAAAAAGGAGGCATACAAGATTAGACTCAGGTCAGCAAGGTTCTACTTATCGACAGAAGGCCACCTCTACGGAAGGTCCTTCACTAGACCATTATTACGATGTGTGCATCCTTCTCGGGTAAAAGATTTCTTGTTTGAAATTCATGAAGGGGTATGTGGAAGCCACAGAAGAGGCATATCTCTTGCCCACAGAGCCATATCACAAGGATATTGGTGGCCATATATGTAGAAGGACGCATAATCCTATGTTCGAAAATGTGATAAGTGCCAAAGGTTTGCACCACTGATACATCAACCAACAGGGGATTTGAATCCAATGTCCAACCCTTGGCCATTTGCCCAACATGGCATGGATCTAATTAGGCAATTGCCCAATGTAACTAGACAGAAGAAGTACTTGCTTGTGGCTATAGATTACTTCACAAAATGGGTGGAGGTTGAACCTTTAGCCAAAATTCGAGATATGAACATAAGAATTTTCCTCTGGAAGAATATTATTACCAGATTCGGGATCCTAAGAGCCATTGTGGCAAACAATGTTACCCAATTTGACAACAAGTTGATCAAGAATTTTTGTGCGAAATACAATATCAAAAACTACTATTTAACTCCCATCTTCCCACAATGGTCAAGTTGAGGCCTCTAACAAAACCATCTTGGATGGCATAAAGAAGAGATTGGAAGCTACCCAGGCAAGTGGGTGGAGGAGTTGCCTAATGTTCTATGGGCATATCGTACCACGCCAAGAAGATCAACTGGAGAATCACCTTTCACCATGGCTTATGGCACCGAGGTTGTTATACCACTAGAGATCGACATTCCTAGAGTTAGAACTTAAGCAGTAGAGAATAGGACAAATGAGGCATTCTTAGCTCGAGATATGGACTTGATCGAAAAAAGAAAAGAACGAGCAACAATTCAGATGGGGGCATACCATTAGAGACTAGCCAAAGCATACAACAAAAAAGTAAACCCCAGAGAATTCCAAGTTGAGGATCTTCTCTTGAGAAAAGTCATCGGCAACAAGAAAGATTCCAAAGAGGGAAAACTCAGCCCAAACTAGGTCCATACAGAATTAGCTCAGTCACCGACAATGGGGCATACTGGCTAGAGGACAGTGATGGCAAAGAATTACCAAGACCATGGAATACTAGTAATCTGAAGTTTTTCTATCACTAGTTTCCTTTATTTTTAGTTTTGGTGTAATTAAGAAGATGTTTAGCCGAAGTATTGATTAATAAAATACTAGTTTGATTTTGTTCTTCACAAAATGTTATTGAAATTCATGCGTTACTTAGTTACTGTTAGATAAGACAGAAAGTCTTAGGCCGATGTTCCAAAGAGGAACAAGACATTTAACTTAGACTTGTCAGGATGGCAGAGTTGAACTACGTTAAAGAGATGTTTGAAAAAAAACAAGACGAAACCAACCACGATTTGGCTAGTTTGTACGAAAAGCTAAGGTAGTTAGTATTCTCGTTACACTAAGGTTGAGCTTTAAGTGTTTTGCTTAGATGAGCTAAACACGATGACTCTGGTCATGGATGTCTAAGTTGGACTTAGACAAGATTTAGATGATGTATCCTTAATGTGATCCTAAGTTATAACTTATGTTTCGGCATGGAGTCGAGATGAGATTCTCTTTGGATGGAACCGAGATGAGTGGCACTTTGGCTTGTGATTTGGAAAGAGTAATACTTGGTGAATTTTTCAAAAGTTTGTTATTCATGCCGAGATGATATCAAAGATGAGAAGCAAAGAACTAAAAATAGTGTAAACATACACGGCATATGAAGGTCGCATAAAGAAGCAATCATTCAACGCATAGTCAAAATAAACTTGCATTCATCAGAAGAAAAATTGTTTCAGTACATTAGAAGGCACTTCGGCTTGGCAAAAACAAAGATTGTTCAAAACAGAAAGGAAAAGTACAATTGAAAAGTAAAAAAAGAAGAAAAAAATTCTAAGTACTGGATGTTAAGGTAATGTTCTCAGTCTGCTCCACTTTGGCTGTCGGCGGTGTGTCAGCTTTGGTGGATAGTTCGATAGCCTTTTCAGCCTCGGCGTCGGCTGCGACTTCGTGGTCTATTTCTTTTAGAGTATCTTCAATGCTCTTGTTGGCTCTAGAAGCGTCGGCCTTCTTCGAAGAGGTACTCTTAGAAACCTCATCATCATCCTCCTCGGTCAAGTCTAGGACCTAGTTATTCAAGGTTGGGGACTTGGCTCCAGCGGCAACAGAATCTACACCTTGATCTTTCTTTTCTTCTTCTTCCTCCTCATTCCATCGGATTGGATGGGAGAAGAGGAAAGAGCAAAGCACGTCCAGTTGACCGAGGTCTCTGGGAGGAGAGTCATTGGGGACATACAGCTTCTTGAGTACCGCTATCCACCTAAGGTAATAGCCTCTGTTTTAGGCTTGATTCACCTGCTTTTTGTACTGCTCTCTGACGTCTTCCTGGCCTTCAGCATAGGCCTTTTCGTCAGCTTCCTGGATCTTGGCGTCTTTCATAACCGGGGCCTCAGCTAGTCCTTTCTCGACTTTGGCAACCTTTTCCTACGATACCTTTGTTGTGGCCTTGGCCTTTTGCTCGGTTTTCCTCGCCACATTGACTTTGTTGAGCATCTTTATCATCGTCTTCTCGGCTTGATTGAGTTGATGAAGGTAGTCAGTAGCCTCTTGTGTTTTGTTTGAAAGGTCCTTTTTCATTAACTTGGCCTTGTATGCAAAGGTATGAGCATGCTAAATAGTCTGCAGAGAAGGAAAAATGAGTTAGTACAGTATATGAATAATCCTAAGTGTACAGTGTTTGATCAAAAGCAAAACGGAGGCTTACTACTATTAAATTTCTCATCATGAACGCGAAGTGTTCATATTCATTATAATCACTAATGGCATCCAGGTTGATTGGAAGGAGCACAACGATTGATAAGGCAATAGCGATCTCGGGCTAGCAGGTGGAACTTTTCCTCAGCCTGATGGAACGACCATCGATCAAGATGTTGGGTATGAAGGCGTTCGACGTGTCATTGGCCGTAGAGGACTTTGAGCGTTTAGGTGGCAAGGCATTGGCAGAATCAGTGGTGGATAAGGAGTTGAGTGGATTGATACCATGTTAAGAACGCTCACGAGGAGGTCATCAGCAACAGCTAGTTTGCAACACATCTCTTCTGAGGTGACGGCAATGGTAACTTCGGTGTCGAGTCTGAAGGCGGAAAGAGCGAGTGGCGGATTGGAAGGGTCGTACGTTGGTATGTCGGAATATCTCAGTGTTTTTTTGCTATGGGTCCTTCTTGCCGAAGCGTTGGTAGGTCGGCGACAACATCAACGTTGAGCTGGAGGGATGTGGTGTGATGGAGCTGAGGTAGAAGGCTGATTTACTGGTTTAGAGGTAGAGGCCTAGTCTGTGTGTAGAGAAGATGTTACTGGTGGAATTGTTGCAAATGGTGGAGTTCTATTTACTGGTTTAGAGGTAGAGGCCTAGTCTGTGTGTAGAGAAGATGTTACTGGTGGAATTGTTGCAAATGGTGGAGTTCTACTCCTGGATAGAACGTCGGGCAAAAGAGATTAATAGGTCGGGACATAGTTGAGAAGTATGGGGGCCTTGCAATCTTTGATGGGCAAGTCTAGACAACAGATGAGAACCTTCCATTTGACATATGATTTGCGGAAGGACTTACTTGGCTGAGGAAGTTTTGCAAAAACAAGAGAAAAAGCATGAGAATTTGACTAAGCATGGGAAATGATATTGAAAGTGTGTGAACGTTTGAGGTAGTAGGTATAGTTGGTATAGTTGTTGAAAGTGTGTGAATTTTAACCAATGTTTGAGGTAGTAGGTATAGTTGTTGGAAGGTTTGAGGTTACACATGGTGTAGTAGTACTGGACGTTAGGCAGGGTGAGCCTAGCATTATGTCGGAGACATAACTCGACTATGCCATTAATGATCCTAAAGGTGTTAATTGCTAATTGCATGGGGTTAAGGTGGTAATAGTGCATTATCTCTCTAAAAAAGATGTCAAGGGGGAATCTGATTCCACCATTGATGATGGATACCACAGGAAAGGGCATATAGTTTTCCCCAAGCATAATGGAGCCGTTCTCTGCGTCTAGTTTAATTTGGACGTCAGCCGGTATGTTAAATTCTTGGCGGAAATACTCTAGTTTGCTAGGGGAGTCTACCATCTACTTGAACATTCCCATTATCTCTGCTAAATGTGTTGGATACCTAAGGTTTCCAATTTAGGCCCTAAAGTGTTTTGGGTTGAAGATTCTAGTAATCTACTGAAGAAGGTTTTGGGCACAATTTGTTTCAATTTTTCTAATATTCAAGACAAATCCCAGTCCTAATCTAAAGAATGCAAGAATGACAGAAATGTATAGGAATTGGATGAGGCAATTTGGAAACAAGTAAAGAAACAAGAAAAATGGATTCAAAGTCTGGCATAGAGACATAATGGGCATGAACCCATGGCAGTAACAGGAATAAAAATGCATAATCAAATCCAAAAGATGCTGTTAGGCAGAATTTGATGCTATGGGCAATAATGGAATAAATTTGGGTGCTAGTACATTGTGTATGCTAGAAATTTGTAGAATCTACTCAAGAATATGAAGAACAAGTCCATAGAACGAAAGAAACCAAAAGGATGAAGAACTTACAAGTTAGAAGCGGGAAAATGGACGCCGGAATTGTGCTCGCCAAAGTGAGATGCTTATGTTAATTGGAACAAAATAGCTGTCTGGTTGCCGAAGATAATGGATATAAGCAATTATAGGGGTCTCAAACAGGCACTAATGGCAGAATGTGTAGAGAGAGAAAGCTCTAAAGGAGTAGAGAGAGCGAAAGACTTTTGCTAGAATTCAAAAGGACGGCAAAGGAAATGACTTAACCGCCTAGGGAGATGTACCTTGCAGACGTCAGGCGGTGTGGTGCAGCATTGATGGGACGTGTTTGTTGACGTGACCTGCACGTTTGTTGACGTGACTTGCACGATCCAGGGGTAGGACGACACGTGGATAAAGCTGTTGGGGTTGTTATATGATAACAGCTCACAAGCACCTTGGGTTCTTGAAATTTTTGAACTAGTGGGTCACGATCTCGGCTAGTAGTGGAATCTCAAACGAGATGTTGGTTATTTGTTCTTGATGAGTGGACATTTGGGCCCTTATTTCATTAAGCCGGCGAGTCATGATCTCGGTCGAAGGAGTATCTCTAGTATATTATTTAGCCGACATGTTGGGAGATCAGACGATATAGGTTCCATCACCTCAAGTTACCGAGGTAATAGAACCTAAAGGGAAATTGTGGGGACATATTTTTAGGGTTGTGCCACATGGCCGAGGTGTTGGCCGAGGTGCCACATGAACGAGCCATGATGCTGAAATTATCGTGTTATTGTCAAGATATGGTGTAGTAATGTCAGAATCTGAGATATTCAGATAGAGGGCAAGAGTCCTAGATAAGTTAAGGCACTTAGTTCGGATAAAGATGAGGCTTTAAGTGGGATCATTCTTATCTAATTGAGAGTTCATGGTAAGTGTTATGAATAAGTCCTACGAAGTAAGACTTCTAGAGGACGAGGGTGTTAATTAATATAAAAGGTACCTCTGTGGGTCTAAGGTATGCTTTTTCTTGTGCACTGTTGTTTGAGTTGATATCTTTGAGAGATAAGTTACTGACTTGATCGTCAGATTGCCTCCGGGTGGATGAGCCACTGTAGTATTTCTTATCTTCTTGTGTGCAAATGTTTGGCTTAATTTATTCTGCTGCGTGCTCTCCAACTAACTTCCCTAGATCTTTATAGAGAGATCTGTTTGGTTGTGAGGTCAAAAATCAACACCCACAGTATCTTTTAACAAATTAAGGTTTGTTAAAAAAAGGGAATCCAAAATCCACAGAGCCTAGTCATAAAAAACAAAAGGGTTTTGAAGGAAATTTGAAACATCAAGCAACTCCATTGACAAGTAGAAAGGCAATTGTAAAGTAACAAGCCACATCGATGGCTCTAAGAGAGGCGTTATCTGAGATATCTGAATACAATATGCTAATTTTTTTACCAACATTTGATTGTTTATATATAGTCCCCTTCACTTTTGTCATGTTTGATGGTGGTGGAATGGTGATTTATATAAATATATGTGTGTGTGTGTGCGCGCGCGCGCGCGCGCCATTATATATACAATACTAACATTGACATGCTCTAACATGATAATGTATTTATATATGTGCAAGTTGCGTTTATTATGGTTTCCACAAAGAAAACTAATGAACCCATTTTATATGATTGCCACAAATCTAGATAGTGACTACTTCACTTTAAAAATGTATAATACGGGAACATTTATTTGTAATCTAAACAGGCTATATGTAAGGGTGTCATGACCCAAACCTACCCCTATGGGTTTAGCATCGTAACCGGTCAGTAATCCTGAGATTACCGAAGGCCTCTAAGACAGATTAACATAATATTAGGGGCTAGCGGAAGCAAATAACAAATATACAACATCTATTGAGTTGTGCAGACTTATATGAGACAGAAAAATTTTAAACTTTCTATACACATATCTACTCATCCTCCTTGCGTCATATTATATATATAGATGAGACAAAAAGGGACTTAGCCCTATTTACAAAATAAACAAAGACTTGTTTAAGCAAACAAGAAAACAAAACTTGAACTTTAATCACATAGCCATAATCACTTGACATATCAGGAACCTCCACGGGAGGCACATAGGTTAGCTGACAAAAACAGATTCCAGGCAGACGTCTCTAAGCCTGGTCACGCGCCTGATCAGGGTTTTAATGAATGATGTCCAGTGAATAATAACAAAGTAAAGGGTTTTAATAAATAATATCCATCGCAAAGTTAGAAATCAGAGTTTATATCAGAAACATAGTCTTATGCATATTCAGATTTCAAATCAGAAATACATTCATATAGATGTTCATATTCATATTCATATTCATGTTCATATTTAGATTTTGCATAAGATCATACATGGTACACCCATTAGCTGTCATATCAATTTGGTCCTGAGATCCACATGTATGGTCTGTATCGACGACCATAAAGGTCCATATCTTCCGCACAAATAGCCATGGTATTATTACCCCCAAGCGAGGGCCACGTGAACATAGGCATCAGATTGTTAGCTCTGGGCAAGGGCCGCATGAATATAAGCCACGGTATTGTTACCCCCGGGCGAGGGCCACGTGAAGTAAGGACGCCACAAATACTTTTCAATATATGGACAGTCATTCATTGTACAGAACATAACATTTCAAAAAATAGATCTTATTTCATCATACATAAAATAAATAAAGTTGAACATAGCTTTGCTAAGTTATTACTCATAGATAGCTCTGCTAGCAGATCAGATAAGGAAGACAAATCAGATAGATCAAGCCAATGATAGCGCGTGACCTACAAAAACACATAACATATACACATAAAAACACAATATTACTTCCTTGATCAAACTTGATTTCTCTTGTCTTCTATCTAACTAATCCGAAGGTCTACTACACTTATTCTTTCTTTAGTGAAATGAATTGGATTCTCATTTCACATATTCTTTCATTACTAAATCATTCTTTTCTAAATAACCAATTTCTTACTTGGCTTCTTAACCAATTACCACTAAGTTAATGACTTTTTTTTCATCAACTAATTAATGTTGATTGTTAGCTTCTTAATCTTTATTGAGCCATAAATCATGTCTAGAATCTTTGGGAAGAGATGAGAATAACAAAAATATGAGCTAAATGTAATTTTTCAAAATATGCTGAAAATATGCTTGAGCGGTCTATAAAAGACTGAATAAGTACTGGAAGCCTTTAATGTGCGCTGGAGCGGTAGTTAGCACGCTCAAGCAGTCTGTAAAATTCCAAAATTCAAAATTTTTCAAAAATAACTTCCCAGTGCATTTTCAATTTTTAAACCCATACTAATCTTGATCAAAACTTTGAAAATACTTTCCAAACCATAAACACTTATTTATTTATAAATTATTTGCTCAAAATCTTGAAACATAATATTTAAATCAAAACCCATGAACTCATGATTCTAAAAGTCCTTTTCAAAATCAAATTCACAATAAAATTGCATATAATTTATGGAGCTTGATTTTGTGATGACCGGTTTTACTTTACGTATTTTCGCTTTCATTTTTATTGGGATTGTTGTGTCCGTACGCCCCTTTCTTTTTATTCTCATACTTGTTCATTTTGAGTTGGCTTTTCTTTTGTTCCGGAGGGTCTTCTCAATTAAGTTCTTGTTCTAGTTTTGTCGGTGTTGAATTTCACTAGTTGCGGAGGATGCTCGGTTAAGTCCGAAATGCCCGGGGGTTTGAACCAGCAAAATTTGTGCTGCTGGGCCAGGGCTGCACGTGCGGGGCCCTAGGCCGCACGTGCCGCACGTGCAGGATGGGGGCCACACGTAAGGGAGGCCAAGCCGCATGTGTGGGGAGCAGGGGAGGTTGGGCAGTGCATACTGTAATAAATGCACGTGTGTGAGGGAGATACGGGGAGGTGCCGCACGTGCGGGAGTGATGGCCGCACGTGCGCGGGAGTGGGCTCCGCACGTGCGGAAGAGACCCAGATCTGAGGCTCTGTTATTTTCACCTTTTGGGATTGTTTGTATATCATTTTTATTGCATCTCTCTCTCTAAAAATATATATCTTTCACTTCTCTCTACATTTCTATCTCAAAAACAAGATCAAAACCTTTGATCCACTCTTGTCCATTGAGATTCAACCTTAGCTCCTTCATCAAAGATTGAAAACTTCTTAAGAACTACGTGGTGTACGGTGGAGATCTACTTCGACAACCTTTGATTTCTAGGGTTTTCTTCTTTCATCATCTCCATTTCTTTATCAAACTTTGAGGTAGGGTTTCCTTTGAGTTATATATGTGTTTATGCAAGTTTTGACTGATTTCATGAGCCCACTTTTGTCTATTCCGAAAAATGGGTTTAATGGCTCAAGAAATGGTTAGTTTTGTAGAAGAAATTTGTCCTTGTTTTCATTCAAAGATTTTTCTTAAATCATTGAGCCACATGGGTTGAGATTGAGATGTGTTATGAGGTTTTACAAAAGAAATGGAAAATGTTAGGGTTTTTGTGAAAATCTAGAAATTTGGGGGTTTCTTGAATGAAATAGGGCAAAGGCTCATGTTGATGTTATATTTATGCGTATATAAATATATATTTGTAGGGAAGTGGTTTTGGAAATACTTTTTTGATCCACTGGGACGCTTGAGATTCTCAGCTAACAACCTGAAAAGGAATAAACACTCCGGTCGGGGGTACTAGAATTAGCACTCCGACGGATAAGTCAGTCTATACTCTCTTGATTGCTTGTACCTTAAGTTAAGTGTACTAATTCTCACATACCTCTCTCTGGATGATGTTCTTCTATTTATATCTTTTCTTTCTTGGGCTTCAGCGCTGGGCCCACCTTCAATTCGTCGTATATCTATTTACTCGGCTCCTTTTGTTTCAAGCCGTCCTTCACTCAGCCTCTTACTCAACTGGTTATTTGACTGAATAGGGTACCTCTGGATTTGTGTATAAGACGGGACTGAATGCGATATATGAATTTTAACTCTCTAGGTCCAACTATTCGGCCTCTTTATGTCTCCCGATATTCGGCCCCCATAATTGCCCCCCAAACACTCCACTAACGACAGCTAGCTAGTGTGTTTGGTTTCAAACTCGAAAAGTCAGAGCCGAAATTTGGCGGTTAACCTCATTCCAACGCAGATGTCAGAGCACACGCCTTTAGGTCATCATTTCAACTTCCCGCCCCTTCGTACGCTTCAATTTATTGTGATTTAAAATTTTGTCGTCTTTTCAAATACATACACATTGTTGGATGCTTGAACTTTTTGGACTACCTTCCGACTCACCTCTGCAACTTCCTTTTATCCTTCATTGTCCTCTCCGTCTCTTGTAAGTTCTCTTCCTCTTTGCTTTGAATCCCATTTTCCTGGTTTGTTTTTAGTTTAGCATATTCCTATAGGCTGACGAAAATGGCAAAGCATTTGAAAGACCTCCTCTCTGCGGATCAAGTCTCTAGCTTTCGACGCCATTTTTCTATCTCTGATGACGTCCGTCTGTCACTTGTGACAGACGACACTCTTGATATGGAGAGGGCTGATGAAAGCACAATCGTCTTCTCCCTCTTATCAATTGCAGAGGGCGGAGTCCGTTTCTCGCTTTATCCACTCCTTAGGGCTGTCCTTCGCCATTGGGGTCTAATCCCTTCCCAACCCAATGTCAACTTTTTTAGAATCGTAATGGGGATTATAGAGTTAAACCGTCGCCTTAAGATTAACCTCGGCATACCTGCTATTTGGCACTGTTATGCCTTGGCCAAGTCTTCTGGCCGGCATAGACGCTATTTCCTTAGGGCCAAGGACACCTACAATCAATTAGTGACTATGCTTTCCAGCTCGGGTTTTGCAAAATTTTGATCAATTGAGAGAAAGAGAGGCATGCTAAGCCCTTAATGATGGAATCATGCTTGTTAGCGTGAGTACTGAGAAGGACCCTGGCTTGATCCAGACTGGCTTCACACTATCTTCAGCACGAGCGATTTGTCGCTTTCTTAAAAATTTTCAAAAACAAAATATTTTGCGCGGTCCCGCGAAGACCTATGTGGAATCGCTCCTGAGATTGTGCAGCTTAGGATCGCTCTCAGCCTCGAGACTTGAGTCCTTGCTTTCAAACCGTGGGCCCATTCAGAACGTTCAACGGTCAACTACAATGTGAGGCCTGTGTGGCCAGATTCAAAGCAGCCCTCGAACAAGAGGCAAGGAAGTCGGGTCAAGAAGATCAGGTCTCATCAGAAGAAGCTTACGAAGCTAGAACAGCAGCCATTCTCCTGGTTTCAGATGACTTCGGGATCTCAAAACCATTTGACATGGACAAAGCTACACTTTTACCCTTTGAGAGGCTCGCTGGGCCGAAAACCCGGAAGGGCGGCCCAGGCGAAAGTTAGAGCAAGAAAAGAAGAAAAAGAACAAAAAAGAGAAAAGAACAAAAGAACAAAATGAAGAAAAATGCAAAGAAAAGAACAAAAAAAGAAAATCAAAAATCAAAAGAAATGAAAAGAAATGAAAAGAAAAGAAAAGAATACAAAAATTGAAAAAAGAAGAACAAAGCTCGCAAGGTCGAAAACCCGCAACGGGCGCCTTGGCAAAAGTTAGAGCCTAAAAAGGAGAGGTTAATACCCGAGTGTACCTTAACCCCGAACTACGTAAGGCTTGATTCCCATCTTTGGGATACGTAGGCAACTTCATTCTGGAGTCCAGCCGTAAAACACTTCAAATTCGACTGTGTCCATGTGATGGTTCTGGTCATCTTTGTCTTCTCTATATCTGAGGATTTGGTTATGTTCGTCGCTCTGAGGACTGCCTACAATGCGCTGCGGTGCCATCCAAACAAGGGGCAACTTTCCGTTGCCATTCGACACACTGCGGTGCCATCCAAACAAGGGGCAACTTTCCATTGCCGTTCGATGCACTGCGGTGCCATCCAAACAAGGGGCAACTTTTCGTTGCCATTCGATGCGCTGCGGGGCCATTCAAACAAGGGGCAACTTTCCGTTGCCATGCAGTGTCTTTCAGACAAGGGGCAATTTTCCTCCAAATCCGAGGTTGTGCGTCTCGAGAGTAGGTTCCGTACTCGTTGAGCAGTGGTCATTTGCAAAAATAGTTTTTGAGAATTTTTACTAAGGTTGACTAATCTTCTCGAAAAGTATTCCATTTTTAAAACTGGACCATTTCTTGGACCCAAAAGAGGAAAATTTTCAGTGCTCATGGCTTGATTTACATGATTTTAAATCAGAAAATTGAACAAGCATGTTAATCTAACTCTTATTTTGGTCAATTTTTTTTAGGAGAAAACTAAAACAAAAAATGGTCAAAATAATGAACTAGGGGCACAGTTGAGTCAGGCTTCCTGTCTTTCCCATTGACAACATACTTGCCAAGAAGTGCACTCTACTTGCCAGAAAAGGGCACAACTAAGGGCAGAAAGCTCTCTCATCCTCCAAGCAACAAGGTATCAAGCCAAGTGCGAAGCACGAATCGGAACGGGACAAGATATTCCACTCCTTTATCTGGACAAGTCTGATCACGTCCAAACTCCCCAGCAGAGCATCGTCAACCGATGTCAGCTGCAGATTTGCTACACACCCAATTGTGGCACAGCCCCTCTGTAGAAGAAACTCACTGTTGTGAATAAGAAGAAGAATCTGGTAGAATACCAGGGCCACGAGCCCACAATTTGCTGTTCGTCCATCAACCACCCAGGGGAGGGATGAAAAAATGAGAGATTGAAGAATAGAGAGATGTGCGATGAGAGAAAAAGTGAGAAAAGGGCTTTTTCAGAAAATAGAGTTTGAGGGCCGAGTGATGCGAGGATCACAAATGAGAGAGGGTGGGAAACACTACCCGGTGAAACAGGCTCCATGTGCACATTTGAGTCTTGTGTTTTATTTTGTCTGTCTCATTTCTTGTTGTGAGTCGCTTCGAGTGTTACTCAATGTGTTTAGGTTGTTTACCTTTTGTTTTCCGTTGCTGAGTCTTTTTCACTGTGTGCAGTCGTAGGCTCAATACCCGGTTAAGAACTCATTTCTCAATTTCCATAAATCTTTTTGTGCTCAAAGTGCTGTGCCATTCTCCACATTTGTACAAAACAAGATTTGTTCTTTCATAAACTGCAGGGTCCACCCCCGATAAGTGTGAGCGGTAAAACAAGGACCTATCTGAAGCTATATAAGTTCCGGACTACGAAGCAAAAGAAAATAGGGAAAATTTTGAGCATCTGAGTGTGTTTCACCTTCAGAAAATTCTGAGATTGCATTCCATATGTACCTCTTCAGGCCTTGCCAGTGCCCTGAAGAATGAGTGTGCCTCTACCTCAAGTGTAAGCCTGCTTCAAGTCAGAATGACAGTCCAAGCAACACCCAAGGGTTTTACATGCAGATGTTATCTCTCGCCAATTTGAACAGGGTGTGCCCTTTTGAGCTGAGTATGTTGTAAAGTCCTCTAAGAGGTAAATTAGAGGCACCGAAGTACATATTTGATGCTCCTCTATTACATAGAATGTGCACTTTCATATACACTTCTGCGACATGCGTGCCGCGCATCGATATGATTCATGCATAGAATATGCTTACTTTCGATTCCGCATAGAAGATGCTTTGCTTGCTTTCAATATTGCATAGAAAGTGCACTCTTCCATACTTGCATAGAAAATGCACCTCATTTGCATAGAACATGCATTCACTCGCACTATCTTGTGCACTTACACTTTGTATTTCACTCGCACTATTTTGTGCATAACATTTCAAATCAATCGCGCTGTTTAGCGTATCGCACTGTTTAGTGCATTTCAATCGCGCTGTTTAGCGTATCGCACTGTTTAGTGTATTTCAAATCAATCGCGCTGTTTAGCGTATCGCACTGTTTAGTGCATTTCAATCGCGCTGTTTAGCGTATCGCACTGTTTAGTGCATTTCAATCGCGCTGTTTAGCGCATCGCACTGTTTTGTGCAGTTTATCATTCGCGCTATTTTGCACACCTTAATCGCACTGTTTTGTGCAGTTTATCATTTTCGCTATTTTGCGCACCTCAATCGCACTGTTTTGTGCAGTTTATCATTTTCGCTATTTTGCGTACCTTCTTCGCACTGTCTTGTGCATTTTGAATCAATCGCGCTGCTTAGCGTATCGCACTATTTTGTGCATTGTACCATTCGCGCTATCTTGCGCATCTCACCTGTACTTGTTAGTGCATTGTATCGCGCTATCTTGCGCACCTTATCTGTATCGCACTGTTTTGTGCATTCACCTTGTTCGTACTGTTTTGTACACCTTTAGCATCGCACTATTTTGTGCATCTGTTTAGCACTGTTTTGTACATTCACTTTTCTTCGCACTGTCTTGTGCACTCCCCGGTCTAGGAGACCTTAAATCCTCTAAAGGTGCAATTCCTTTGGTGTTTGTCGTGCCCGAACGACTTCTGGTGGTCTGGTATAGCCACCTGCCTGTGTTTGCGGTAAGTTCCTAGAAGACCAACTGAGACGGTGGAAACTAGAGTTCGAATGGCTTATGCCTAGAACGCAAAGGTTCGGAATTTCAGAGACTAAAGTCTGGTTTAAATACCCAGGGGCGCGTCCTCGGCTTAAAATCTGTATGGAAGCCCCATAGGTTGAGATAGCATGTATGCACCTCAATTCTGGATACTGAACCAACCTAGTCTGTCACCCTGTCGGAGAATAGGGAAAGCTGCAACCATAGTCAAGGAGAAAAGTAGTACCTGCAGTTCAACCAGGAAGAAGCGAAAGATTCCCAGCAGCATGAGGTAAGTCATCGCCATTACCTCTTAGCCATTACATTGCATTTTAGCCACTACATTACAGTGCATTGCATGAATCCTCAATTTTCGAACCGGCTTCGCGTAGCATATAAGTCCAATCTTCAAAATTTTTCTGCATATCATTTTGCATCTTGCCCCCTGCCTGCGGGCATGCCTGCGGGCACATTTCTGTTTATCTTATACGTTTGTCTAAGTCTTCGGCTTTGTCAAAAATGGGTCGTCTCTGGGCTTTGACATTCACTCTCGTCATTCTTATGACTTCCGAGTTCTGTCAAAGAGGGGCAACTGTAGATACCCCATTTTTGACCGACCTTAAGACTCAGACGTCACCAGTTGAGCGCTCGGTGATACTGCATATTATGCTCGTTCAGAAGTTTCAGAGTCGTGGCCGTGAGCCCTACCTCCGGATTTTCGAACCCTCTTCTGTGCCCTGCCTCGGTTTGCGAACCAGGCTCGGTTTTCTCTGTTTCTTTTCCTGAGGGGAGGGAGAGGTCCTGTAGACCATCTCTCAGTGGCCGAGGGCTACATTTTGTGGCCGCAGGCCATTTTGCCCATTTCGGAGTTCGGTTTCCAATTTTTCGGGACCGTTGGCCGTGTGCCTCGGTTCGGGACCGCCTAACCATCTCCGTTTGTTCTGATTTTTGTCATGCTTCTTATTTACTCCCTTTTTAGGGACACTGGGGTCTGAGAAACCCACTTCGTGGCCGAACGCCACTTTCGGTGCTTAACAGGCAGTTTTCGGGACCCCGAACTGCGTGTTTTGGCCCCCGAGCATTCGTTTTGCATCGAGGATGAAGTTGCCTTGGCAGGTACCTATACTTCCGAGCTAGTGTTGAACACCCTTGGGCCATTTTCTTGAACTTTTAACCACATATTTGTGATGTACACACTTGGGAGGATCCTAAAAGTTGGTGGCCGGCCACTAATGTTTCTTGACCCTTTTGAACCCCTCCTTCCGAGCCAATGTTGAACACCTTGGAGCTATTTTCTTCAACCCCAAACCACATATTTGTGTTGTACACACATGGGAGGACCCTAAAAGTTTATGGCCGGCCCTTAATTCCATTTGAACCTTTTGAACCCCTCCTCAAAATGGCTTGTTCTCTCTCCTGTTTTAGAGTTTCCAAATTCGAACCACAAGGTTGTGAAGAGGAGACCTGGGAGGCCACCTTTTTGTGGTGGCCGGCCACTAATTGAAGTTGACCTTTTTGACCCCTAGCCGGCCGGCTAGGGGGGGTGGCCGGCCGGCCACCTGCAAGCCCAAAAGGTGGCCGGCCATGTTCCTTGAGTTACACACTTTACAGCTGTATGGCTGTTTCCCCCAGAAAATATCTCAATCCGGGGGATATTTTGTGGGGGAAAGCCTTGGTCCTTTTCCCCCACCCTTTCCTTCCATGCTCCCTCTCTTTAGGGGTTAGAAAAAATCACCTTCAAGGTTGCATACAAAAATCCCACTCTATCTCTCTCATTTCCTTGAAAACCTCCAAGTCCAACACCACCATTTCTTCTACACCACCAACCCCCACCCTTCCATCCTCCATTCCAGAAGTTTGAAGGTGTTCTCCAAGGCCTAAGGGTGCTGCAAACTCACGCCAAGAAGCATCCAAGACTTGTCTTCAAAGGTAAGTCCTATTTCCCCTCTTTTGAGCTTAATTTTGCAACATTTCTTAGCCATACATGCTTATTGTTTTGAGCTCCGACCAAAACTGAAAAGGTCATTTTTTTGAGCTCATTTTCTTGTTTCATTAAGGGCTCAACCCTGTTTGAGCCCTCCATCTTGCACTTGCTTCAATATCCTCCTTGAATGCTATTTTCTTGTATGCTTTGGAAGCCCATTATGCTTCCATTTTTGGGCATTTTACAGAACTAAAAATAGTCTTATTTTGGCCCATTCTTCATGTTTCATTAAGGGTCTTTGGCCGTTTGTGGAGTATTTTGTAGACTTTGTGTTATAGCCTCTTTTGAGCCTCATTTTGCATTGCATTTCTAGCATGTTTGTATGCTGTTTTGGGGTTTTTTACAGTTCTGTAAATATGCTTATTTTTGGTCCCTCTTCAATGTTGTAGAAGGGAATTTTTCAGTTTGGGCTGTGCATATACCACTTGCCTCTTTGGCCACCTTTTGGCCCATTTTCTTGCATAAGAGCTTAGCCATATCTATGTTTGTTTTTAGGGTTTTTACAGTTCTGTAAATGTGCTTATTTTGGGCCCCTCTTCAATGTTGTTGAAGGGCCCTAACCTGTTCGAGGTCAGCAGCTGTGAGTTGCTTCATAACCTCACATTTAGGGCCATTTTTGCATGCTAGTTTTTCCCTGTTTCGGTTAGCTGTTTGGCCATGCTTTGAACTGTAAAAATGCTTATTTTGGGGCTGCCTTACTTCTGTATTTTCATTCCATGTACCAATTATGCATGCTTTGTATAGCTGTAGTTCATTCTATGCGCCTAATTTGTATTTCGGGAGAGATTCCATGCATCGGATGTGTTTTCGCCTCATTTCGGGGCTGTTTTCCCCCCACATTTCAGTCCTGAAATCCCATTAGCATGTTTGCATATCATTTTCCATGCCATTGCATTATGTATGCCATTGTCTCGGTTTGCGTGCCCGTGTGCACACATTTCGAGGCACTTCATTTTCATCCATCGGCCTCTTATGTGAGTGCGGCTGAGGATCTCTCATGTTAGTATAAGTCCATGTTGCATTCTATATGCCATTTCCATGCCATTACATTGCATATGCCATTGCCTCGGTTTGCGTGCCCGTGTGCACGCATTTCGAGGCACTTCATTTTCATTCATCGGCCTCTTATGTGAGCGTGGCTGAGGCTCTCTCATGTTCGTGTAAGCCCATATCATATTTCCATGTCATTTGCATTGCGTATGTCATTTTCTCGGTTTGCGTGCCCGTGTGCACGCATTTTGAGGCATCTCATTTTCATAGCATTGTGTATGTTAGGGCTGTATCTTAGTTGCATTCATGTATGTCATGCATTTTGCATCGTGTTCGGGATAGGAGTTAGCCCGGGCACGGGAAACGAGGTGCATTTCGTACTCCGAGTGACGGAATGTGTCTCAATTCCCCTGTCACCGACACTCTGGATCATCCATGATGGAGTTAGGTCTCGTTGTGTTTTCATGTGCATTCATCCCATATAAAATTGTGCAATTCGACTCCTCGGCCATCATGCATCGATATGCGTGATTGGTGGCACGAGGATCGAGGCATGCATATATCTGTGAAAATACATTGCTATGCCCCTTTCCTGCTCTCTGTTGCAGCAAAATAAAGAATCAACAACTTTTCAGAGTTTGGCACGCTTTCCAAGAATAACTGCTAAACAGAGGCTAATTGGGGCATCCCGGTGGATTTCCGCGCAAGGCAACCCGGGCATACATCATTCATCAGAAGCAAGGCAGTCCCTGGCTTGCATGCCAGTTTTATTTATTTTCTTAGTTAATTTGATTAATTAATTAGGAATTTGTATATTATTTGGACTGTATTATTTGGACTGTAATATTCTTTTATTCGGGACTGTATATTTATTCGAACCCTCTGCACGAGGGCACAACTGTAATAAGTGTGCGTGAGTGCGATGTATGTCTTCCAACCCCACGTCTTTCTCCCTTTTATTTACCTGCTTATGATGGTTAGATTAGGGCATGTTTAAATTAGCATACAGTATGACAGCATGTTTGCATCATCCATCTGTATTGCATGCTCCGGGCTCGGCGCATCATACTAACTGCATTGTACTTTTAATTCCAAATTGAATACATGATCGTTGTAGCATTTCAT
This sequence comes from Camellia sinensis, assembly GCF_004153795.1. NCBI lineage: Eukaryota > Viridiplantae > Streptophyta > Magnoliopsida > Ericales > Theaceae > Camellia > Camellia sinensis. The sequence goes on from NW_021025260.1 coordinate 2,906,456, forward strand.
ATGCCATCTTAGAATAGCCGAGCCTGTTTAGATTGCATCTTTGCATGTGTTGCATTAGCCATTTTTAACATGAACTAGGATCATGCATATGATTACTGACTAGTTTCTGACTAGTTTTGACTTGGAGTACTCGGTAAGCTTTATGCTTTAGCATCCTTGCATGCGTGTGAGTGACTGCCATGAATAGCATGCTTACCATGAGGGTATGTGCTTATATGATATAACTGCCTGAATGCCTGTGGGTGAAGGTTGGGTTACTTGAATTGGAATAAATCATCAACTATTTGTTTTAAGCCCACTAGATAGTGGCAAAACCATCTTTTCTAAGCCCACCCAAGGGTGGCAAATCCACGTCTTAGCCTACCTGCGGGTAGCACCATCAAACCATTTTCAAACAAACAAGCATGAAATGTTTTGTTCCAATTCAGGCAACTCAGTCTATACTTGTATGCTGTGCGCATCACATAGTAACCTAGGCTAATAACCGGAATAAGAACACACAATGTTTTCAAAAATAGATATCATGGTTAGTAGAGGCCGATCTTTGATCGGGCGAGCGGGGGTGCTCACGAAGTGACCTTCCCCAATCGTACCCAAGTTCCCGAGCCGAGGCAACTTTGGTGATGACGGACATGTGGCCTTTGGCACCGAGTCAGGGTTTCCAAAATTTCCCAAAATAAAATATTTAGGTGACGACTCTGTATCTGGCAAAGCAGTCCATGTTTGGCACTTCTTTCAAAAATCTGTTTTCTCAAAACGATTTGCCGGATTTGGACTCTTTGGTTCAGATTTAGAACCGTGACACAAATCGAGTCCGAGCTGTAGCGAGGTCCCCCGTGGGCTTGTTACAGGGACCTTCCATTCGATGACATTTTTACTGGGTTAGAAGACCTTCCCGGTGCGTACCCCAAAGACATGGTCGGGTTGTCCATCATAAAACTCGCCAAACAGAAAAACGCCGAAAGAATGGCAGCACAGAGGAGAGCAGAGGCCATTCGATCGGAAGTGCCACCCGCCGCCGATGCTGAGCCCTCCCTACCTATTATCAAGGAGAAGACGGCTCAAACCCAAAATGTCGAGTCAGAGAGGGTGAGCGAAGGGCGGAGAAACGCCCTGCCGAGTTCGAGGCTGGCTCTGAAGAAAACCAGGCTGACAAACAGGCGCGTTTAGAGGAGTCGGATGTGGTTGTCCCTTTTGTCGTTCAACCAAAGATAAAAGCGTGCCGATCTCCTCTAACACATTGGCTATGAAAGATCCAGTCATGGCGTTGAGTATGGCTGCGTTGGTCTCATTGCCGACTGACAAAGCGGCGTTCCGGGCGGAGCCAGATCTTTTGGCAATTGCGTTAGCTGCTTAATCAGCTCTTCTGGAATATTTCTTGATCTTGTCTTTCCTTTTTATGCATATATTGGTTTGGTTTTAATTTTCTGTTTTGCAGACGGTTAGAAGGATAGCCGAGATAGACCGTCGCCAGCATGACGCCATCGAATGAATTGGTCGTTTACAATCGGAAGTTGAGGGCCAAAAGCGTAGGGCCGAGTTCGAAGCAGCGAGGGCGAAGATGGAAGGTGCAAGGGCCGGGGCCGAGGCCGAGATGGAAAGGGCGAGAAATTTAGACCAGCTCAGATTGGCCGCCGAGGAGAGGGCGAATGCGAGCGAAAATGCGCTCAAGTTAGCCCGAGAGGCGATTGCCAAACTAGAGGCTGACTTGGAAGAATCGAAGAAGGCGAAGGAAGTAGCCGACTCTGAGGCTTCCAAGGCGTACGAGGCTGGGCAAAGCGCTGCCCTCGCAAGTTATGTGGAAGAAGTCTCCAAATTTGAAAATCGGGGGTTCAAACACGGCTGGCTCAAAGCCCTTGCTACTGCTGATGTGAAATTGGCTATGCCAATTCCATACGAGCAAGTGGACGTTGAGCCGTTGGAGTCTGACTCTGAGGATTGATTGGGGCGACATTTTAGTTGTTTTTGTTTAAGGATTTTGAATGTATTGTTGCAGTTTTTCGTTTAGTAGTTTTTATGTGTAAAATGACTACAGTTTTTAAGTTTTTGCAAGGCATTTCCATACGAACTTGTAGCTTTTTGTTTAGTAGTTTTCACATGTAAAATGGCTACAGTTTGTGCCCAATTTACTAATGAAAATTTCCTTTGCACTTTGCTATTATTTGTGCTTGATTTTGCTATAAATGAATGGTATTGCTTTTCGCTACTTTAGATAAAACATTTGTGTACACTTGCCGATAGATAACTAGGCAATTTAGTAATTTATCCTCGTCTATTAGCCGATTAGATTAATAAATCTACCCTTGACCTAGCCAATGTATGAACTCCGAAAGCCGAATATCATTAGTTCATGGACTGGCTACGGCACAAATCGATCAGCATCGGGCTTAGATATTTGGCCGATCAGATTAATAAATTTGCCCTTGCCCGAGCCAATGTATGAACTCCGAAAGTCGAATATCATTAGTTCATGGAGTGGCTGCGGCATAAATCGATCGGCACCGGGCTTAGATATTTGGCCTATTAGATTAACAAATCTGCCTTTCCCCCAGCCAATGTATGAACTCCGAAAGCCGAATATCATTAGTTCATGGAGTGGCTGCGGCATAAATCGATCGGCATCGGGCTTTGATATTTGGCCGATCAGATTAAAAATTCTGCATTTGCCCCAGCCAATGTATGAACTCCATCATTAGTTCATGGAGTGGTTGCGGCACAAATCTATCGGCATTGGGCTTAGATATTTGGCCGATCAGATTAATAAATCTGCCCTTGCCCAGCCAATGTATGAACTTCGAAAGCCGAATATCATTAGTTCATTGAGTGGCTGCGGCACAAATCGATCAGCATCGGGCTTAGATATTTGGCCTATCAGATTAATAAATCTGCCCTTGCCCTAGCCAATGTATGAACTCCGAAAGCCGAATATCATTAGTTCGTGGAGTGGCTGCCGTGCACGTCGATCGGCATCCTTTTGGAGTTTAGCATTAATGAGATTGACTCGGGGGTGCTGCACGCGTTAGGAATAAATAGGGTGGGTTCTTCGCACCCGTAATTCCACTTATTTTGTTCAGACTCAATTTAAACAAATTTGTTGCAGAAGGTTAGATAAGTGCGAATGTCAAATAGACTGTTCTTCAATAACAGAGGAGAAGGGCGGACATTGGCTGAGCTTGATACTGAAATGAATCGCAGCAACGAGCCCACACGCATGGGAAATAGGACATCCAGGGAACGGGAAAAGCGTCAGCCCCCAAGTCATCGAAATAAATCACCCTGAAGGGAAAAACAGCAACAGGGTAGTTTCCCTCGACCGCAACCGAGAAATGAGTCCGATGCGACACCGCGGCCGTTGAGTTTTGCGGTTTTTGTGGGGAATAAACCGATGACAAAGGAGCATTCTATTGTTAACGACCCAGGTGTAGTAGTCGAGTTCGCTCGACAGATTTTTCCACCGGAAGTCCAACAGTCGATGGTTGGTCGACAGGATTTCAAAGTGTTTTGAGAGGGCATCCATGGGGCAGTGAGAGGGCTATATACCGCCTATGAAGTCGGCATGCATCTGTGCGCCGTGCGGCGGGAGATAGAGAAGAATGACGAATGAATTCGAACCTTGGAGGCTCGTGCAGAGAAGGCTGAACATGAGCTAAGGAAGGCCCAAACTGCTGAGCCACGTGCGGCGGACAATCTAACCCGGTCGTGGACGAAAGAGTGACCCAACGGCTGATAAGTCATGCGATTGCTGATAGAGATACGGCAAGCATGTTTGTAGTAGAGACTGCAAGGTCCGTGGGTTATGAAAAAGGCTTCCATGACGCCCGGAAAAGTCGGGATAAAGAAGACCAAGGAGAAACTCGCAGAGGAGGTATGCCGATGCGAGAATCAGGGCTTTAGGCACGGGTGGATTAAGGCTCTCCAAGCCGCGAAGGCACTCCAATGAGCAGGAGTTGAATCGGCGTCGCCATTATACCAACGTCATCACTTTCCTTTTGGCACTTTCAAAATTGAGAAGAGCGATGACGAGGGTGATGCCGAATAGAATTGAATATATTGAAAACACTCCAACACAGATTTGGCGTCAGCTATGTATCTATTGGTTAACTTAATAAAATATTTTGTTTCAAATGTTTGCGTTTCATTTTGAATGTTTGCATGCTTAATCAAGCATCTCATTTTGAATGTTTGCATGTTTTAATTTGTTTATACGGTTTTTGCCGGCTCAAATTAATTAAGCATTTCATTTTGAGTGTTTGTATGCTTTAATTTGCGTCGTGAAGGGCGCTCCGAATCCGGAGTCTTATTCGGCCCATAAGTGTCATGCGCAAATGAGGTTCTGAATCCGTAGTCTTATTCGGCCCATAAGTGTCATGCACGAATGGGGCTCCGAATCTGGAGACTTGGCTGGGCCAATCGTGATATCCACGAAGGGCGCTCTGAATCTGGAGGCTTAATCGGCCCAAAGGTGTCATGCATCAATAGGGCTCCGAATCCGGAGACTTAATCAACTCAAAGGTGTCATGCACCAATGGGGCTCCGAGTCCGGAGACTTGGCCAATCGTGATATCCACGAAGGGCGCTCCAAATCCGGAAGCTTAATCGGCCCAAAAGTGTCATGCACCAATGGGGCTCCCAATCCGGAGACTTATATCTTGGCCAATCGTGATATCCAAGAAGGGCGCTCCGAATCCGGAGGCTTAATCGGCCCAAAGGTGTCATGCACCAATGGGGCTCCGAATCCGAAGACTTGGCTTGGTCAATCGTGATATCCACGAAGGGCGCTTCGAATCCGGAGGTTTAATCGGCCTAAAGGTGTCATGCACCAATGGGGCTCCGAATCTAGAGACTTAATCGGCCCAAAGGTGTCATGCACCAATAGCGTTCCGAATCCGAAGACTTGGCCAATTGTGATATCCACGAAGGGCACTCCGAATTTGGAGGCTTAATCGGCCCAAAGGTGTCGTGCACCAATGGGGCTTCGAATCTGGAGACTTGGCCAATCGTGATATCCACGAAGGGCGCTCCGAATCCGAAGGCTTAATCGGCCCAAAGGTGTCATGCACCAATGGGGCTCCGAATCCAGAGACTTAATCGGCCCAAAGGTGTCATGCACCAACGAGGCTCCGAATCCGGAGGCTTATATCTTGGCCAATCGTGATATCCACGAAGGCCGTTTTGAATCCGGAGGCTTAATCAGCCCAAAGGTGTCATGTACTAATGGGGCTCCGAATCCGAACGCTTGGCTTGGCCAATCGTGATATCCATGAAGGGCGCTTCGAATTCGAAGGTTTAATCGGCCCAAAAGTGTCATGAACCAATGGGGCTCCGAATCCGGAGACTTTTGAACTGAATTACACGATGAGAAAACGGGAAACTTTGCATTGCAAAAGTGAAATATGTACATGGAGAACTATTCAGAACAAGTATCAAGCCCCACAAGTCGGGTCAATGATAGAATTTACGTAAATGTGCGAAATTCCAAGGCCGTGGCAGACTTCTCCCAGACATGTCTTTGAGCCGATATGCCCCTACTCCCGCGACTGAGTCAATCTGATAAGGGCCATCCCAGTTAGGACCTAATTTTTCGTCGGCCGGATTCTTGGCAGTTGAAAGCACTTTCTTCAGGACCAATTCTTCTGGTGTGTAGCAGCGCAGTTGAACACGCTGATTATATGACTTAGCAAGCTGTTGTTGGTACCATGCCATGGATGCAAGGGCGCGGTCTCTCTACTCTTCAATCAGAATCAAATCCAAGGCCAACATCATGTCGTTTCGGCCCAAATAAAAAATTGTTGATTTCAAAGTTGGGAGGCCGATCTCCAAGGTGATGATTGCCTGCGTTTCGAAACACAAAGCGAACGACATCTCCTCAGTGGACTGCCTCGAAGTAGTGCAATGAGCCTATAATACACTTGGCAACTCTTCGACCCATCTTCCTTTGGCTTTCTCCAACCTCTTCTTGATGCCGTCTAAAATAGATTTGTTGGAGGCTTCAGCTTGGCCGTTACTCTGTGGATAAGCCGGGGAGGAATAGTAGGGCCGAATACCATACTTGCTGCAGAGTTCCCTGTAGACACCGCAATCAAACTGGGTGCCGTTGTTTGAAATAAGTGCTCTTGGAATGCCGAATCGTGTTATGATATTTCTCCATACAAAACGCTTCACGTCGGTATCTCGGATGTGCGTTGTGCTTCCGCTTCTATCCATTTTGCGAAATAATCTGTCGCGACAATCAAAAATCACTTGTTACCCGGGGCACGAGGCAGTGGTCCGACGATGTCAAGTCCCCATTGGGCGAACAGCCAAGGACTGGTTATAAAGCTTAACTCTTCAGCAGGCAGGTGGGTCAAATAAGAGAACTTCTGGCAATGTTCACACTTTTTCACGTAACATTCGGCATCGGCTCTCATTGTTGGCCAATAATACCCCTGTGTCACAGCTCGATAAGCCAAAGAGCGCCTTCCAGAATGGGCCCCACAACTGCCTTCATGTATTTTGGTCAGATGTGGTTCGACTTTGTCCGGATGAACGCGTTCCAGGTATGGACCAGAAAGGGATTTTTTATAAAGCTTTCCTTGCGGATCCAAGTAGTATAGCAATGTTTTGTTTCACAGCTTGTGCGCTTCTTTTTTGTCCACTGGGAGCTATTCAGAAGACAGGAATGCAGCAATGGTGTCCATTCAACTCGGTCCTGACTCTATGACATTGACCTGGACTTCTTCAGAAGGGCCAATGCTCGGCTCTAGGATGAAACCAACTTCAATGGTCCGTTTAATCTCTAAGTTAATGGTGGAGGCTAGGCAGGCCAGGGCATCTGCATGTGTGTTCTGGTCACGGGTTATTTGGTTCAATTTATGATGGTCAAATTTTGCCAACAAGGAATTTGCCGTTTTCATGTAAGCGGCCATACGATCGTTTTTTGCTACGTACTCTCCCTTTAGCTGATTGATCACCAATTTTGTATCACAAAATATAAGCAGACGTCGAGCATCTAGGAGATGTGCATTCCGCAAGCCGGTTAGCAGGGCCTCGTATTCGGCCTCGTTATTTGATGCTTCGAAGCCGAGTTTGACAGCCTGTTCAATTATTGCCACTTTGGCCCCGCTGCCTCGTTGATTGGACAATTCATCACAGTACAACTACCAAATGTCCCCAACATAAATTCTCCAGTTCGGCTTAGGTTGAATTTCATCAGACTTGAAGTCGGCAAGACCCCCAATGAATTCGGCCATAAAGTCGCAAACACCTGTCCCTTGATTGAGGTTCTAGGCAGAAACTGAATATCGTACTGGCCGAGTTCAAGAGCCCACTTTGAAATGCGCCCTGATGCTTCTGCACTACGGAGTATCGACCGAAGGGGGTGGTCCGTTAGTACCCCGATGGTATGCCCCTGAAAGTAATGCATCAGCTTTCTTGCTGCCATGACAAGGGCCAGAATGAGTTTTTCCAACGGAAGCTACCGTGTTTCGGCATCAACCATTTCCTTGCTCACATAATACACTGGTCGCTGCTCCCCCAGCTCTTCCCTTATCAGTACGGCGCTGACGGCCCGGCCGGAAACCGCCAGATACAAAATGAGCTGGTCGTCCGCTAAAGGTGTTGTCAAGAGTTGAACTGATCGGAGGTAGGTCATGAGGCCGTTGAAAGCGGCTTCGCACTCGGAGGTCCATTCAAAAGCCTTGTCCTGCCGTAGAGTATAAAAGAATTGTCGGCAGTGATCTGTGGACCGACTGATGAACCTGTTTAGGGCGGCGGCCATCCCCATCAACTTTTGAACCTCTTTCACTGAATGAGGGGAGCCGAGCTCCAAGATTGCCGTGATTTGCCTCGGGTTGGCTTCAATTTCTCGATAATTGACAATGTAACCCAAGAATTTGCCAGAGCCGATCCCAAACGCACATTTGGAACCGTTCAGCTTCATTTTTTATTTGCGTAAAATGTCGAATGTCTCTTCCAGATCAGCTAGATGAGTTTGCTCTTCTTTGGACTTGACCACCATATCGTCAATGTACACTTCCATAGTGTGGCCGAGGTGCTCCTTGAACATGATAGTGACTAGTCTTTGGTAAATTGCCCCTGCATTCTTCAGCCCAAAAAGGTATAACCTTATAGCAATAGGTTCCTCTTGGGGTGAGGAATGCAGTTTTGTCTTGGTCCTTCGGATGCATGGCAATTTGATGATAGCCTTTGTAAGCATTGAGGAAGCTCATATGCTGATGGCATGCCGTCACATCTACAAGTTGGTTTATTCTGGGGAGGGAAAAACAATCATTGGGGCAGGCTTTGTTTAGGTCCGTGAAATCAACGCAGACTCGCCAAGTCCCATTTTTCTTCTTCACAACCATAGTATTCGAGAGCCATGTAGCGTAGGTCATTTCCCTGATTGCCCCGGCGTCAAGCAACCGGTCAACCTCTTCAACAACGGCGGTAGTGTGCTCTGCGACTGACCGCCGGCTTTTCTGAATAATCGACTTGCATTTAGGGTCAACATTTAAATGGTGCTACGAAACACACGGATCTACACCCGTCATCTCATATGGAGTCCACGCAAATACATCAAGGTTTCCGAGCAGGAAGGAAATTAGCTGCTGCCTGTCAGCTTGATTCAGGGAGGCACCAACCATGAAGAACCAGTCTGGGTTTCCGTCAATTTCAACTCGATCTAGGGCTCCCGTAGCCTTTTCACTTGGGAGCCGCCCAACATCGTCGAGGCTTTCTCGATCCGACACCTCAATAGAATTCACTTGTAACTTTTTTGGCGTCTTTCCAGCAAGGAGATAACATGTTTGTGCCGATTTCTAGGAGCCACGGATTTGCTAGATGCCGCATTCTGTCGGGAAGCGTAGCAGCTGATTATAGCTGCTTGGCACGGCCTGCATAGTATGCAACCAAGTTTGCCTCATGATGAGATTATACGGCGATGACAGCTTGACGATCAAGAATTCCACATCCACTGTTCGGGAGCCCGCTCGAACGGGTAGTGTGATTTTCCCCAACAGGTATTCTGGATTAGCGTTGAAGCTGAATAATGGATAAGGAGCTGGAGAAAGATCCGATTCGGAGAAGCCAAGTTTGGTGAATGTCTTGTAATACATAACTTCCGATGCGCTCCCCAGATCAATGAGTACGCGCTCAACGGTGAATCAGTTTACGTGTAACTTGATTACCAAGGGATCGATATGGGGAAGTGCCACTTCAGCCAAATCTGAATCATCGAAAGCAATGCTCGCAGCTTCATAGGGCCGTTTAGCCGGAGTGAGTTAATTTTGAGGGTCGGGATTCGACTAAATCGTATGCACCGCGGATGACATTGGCAGGGTGTATATTATGTGGATCACGTCGAGTGGGGGTGAATCCTGTCGTAAGGCAATTGCTTTGGTTGAGTTGCCTTTTCGGACGTACTGTTGTAGCCAACCATCTTGTACCAATTCCTCCAGGAGATCCTTCAATGCATAACAACTCTCAGTATCATGGCCGTGATCCTTGTGATACTCGCACCTCCTATCCCGTTTTCTCGTGTCGAGAGGTCCCACCATTTTGGACGGCCATTTGAAGAACGGAAGGTGTTGGATTTTGGACATAACCGCGCTGATCGGCTCTGACAACTCCATATATTTCTTGTCTACGCACTTTGTGCACCTACTATCGACTTGCAGTTGTTCATTTGCTCGGTGGGAGCATTGGTTGCTTGATCGGCGAGAATCCCGCCTCTTGTCTCGTTTAGCCCGATGCTGTGGTTCAGGGCTCTGAGGTGGTACAGAATTTAACAGCTGAGCAATTTCAGAAAGGGTCGTCTTGTTGGCTATGTTTCTGACTTTAACCCGCAAGGCGTCATCTTCCACTTTGAAGTATTTCTCAACTTTCTTCATCAATGACCAGACTATTTTGGGGGGTCTTCTAGTCAAGGAACTGCGAAGTGCACTATCAAGATGCAAACCCATTTTAAAGGCTGTAATGGCCATGGAGTCGTTGCAAGCATCATCAACAAGATTAAAGCATTCCCAATAGCGTGCCGAATACGCTCGTAAAGTTTCTCCCGGCTAGATCTGCATTGCCCAGAAAGAGTCGGCTTGCTTCGGCTGGACCTCATTGGTGATAAATCTTGCCCTGAAGGATATCTGTAGTTGATGAAAACTCTTAATCGACGTCGGCTCCAACTTATAATACCATCTGATAGCCAATGGCCCCAAACTACTCAGAAATATTCTGCACATGAGAGCCGCGTCATCTGCATGCAGCGTCATGGCTTGCTTATAATGACAAATATGATCAGTGGGGTCTGATTTCCCGCCGTACAGGGTGAACGACGGGGGGCTTTGAACTTCTTGGGTAGCGCTGCCTTTGTGATCCGTTGCACGAAGGGATCATGCTGTCTTCTTCGTCCGAACCATTTCGTCATTGCTTATGCCTTACACGTGGACTCTCTTCAGAGGAACTGGTAGTTTCAAGTCGTCCATTCTTTTTAGGCTCTGGAGATAATGAGTCAGAGTTGCTGCCACTATATTACTTCCGAACTCGAGGTCTTCGACCACCCGCTCTCAAAGGTCGTCCCAGATCTTGGGGTGTAGCTTGATTGGATTTTGTTACTTCCAAGGCCAAGTCCTGACGGAGGCGCTCGTTCTCAGCGATCATGTTTTCCAGCCTCTGTTCGTTTTGCTTCGCATGTTCCATGATTGCTTGCATTGTCTCATGTGCTGAGGTCGAGGGCCAGTTATGGGCAAGTGAGTCGAAGTTCAAGGCATGTCTTGCGGTGATAGTCTCCGGTCCAAGCATGTTTGTTGGAGTGAGGTCGTCTCTCTGTGGGTCTCGTCAGTGACTATCGGAGGGTCTTCCGTTACGCCCGCCATGGATGTATTTGAGTATTTCCACAGACGGCGCTAATTGTGGGGAAGTGGTTTTGAAAATACACTTTTGATCCACTGGGACACTTGAGATCCTTAGCTAACAACCTAAAAAGGAATACACACTTCGGTCGAGGGTACCAGAATTAGCACTCCGACGGATAAGTCAGTCTATACTCTCTTGATTGCTTGTATCTTAAGTTATGTGTACTAATTCTCACATACCTCTCTCTGGATGATGTTCTTTTATTTATATCTTTTCTTTCTTGGGCTTCAGGGCTGGGCCCACCTTCAATTCGTCGTATATCTATTTACTCGGCTCCTTTTGTTGCAAGTCGCCATTCACTCGGCCCCTTACTCAACTGGTTATTTGGCCGAATAGGGTACCTCTGGATTTGTGTATAAGACGGGGCCGAATACAATATATGAATTTTGACTTTCCAGGTCCAACTATTCGGTCTCTTTACGTCTCCCGATATTTGGCCCCCACAATATTGATAGATGCATTTGTAGTGTGTGACATGGTGGACAAGAGGATAAGAAATGTTTGTTGTATGCAAATGTTTATATAAATATATTTTCATTGGTGAAGAATTTCTTACTATATGAAACATTTTGGGACATGGGGGTGACATTTACATAATGTTATGTTTTGAAATGATTAAATGTTGAAAGAAACACAAAGTGTGGTTTTATTGTGGCACATGGGTAATTTAATGACAAACTCTTGGTTGATGGAATGGCATGGAAAGGAGAAAATGGAGGTTATGAACCTCTATGGAAGGTTAACTATGTTTTTGGTCAATGTAGAGAAACATAAAGTAGTATGGTTGATTATTGCATTGACATTACGAATACCTTGCATATCTTGAGAAATGGTTTTGAAAAACAGAACTTCCATTGAGAATGTAATATTGTGATTGAAACTTTGGAAATGTTTTGGGGTAAATATGTTGGTAAGTTCGGTTAGAGGGTGTAGATGAGTTTGTTAAGTTGGCCTGAGTGTCCAAGGTGAAAGACCGAAAACACGCGCGGAGGAGGTACCACTTCCCTTCCGGTTAGCAACCGGTAAAGTGGGGTTATTGGTAGTGCTTGATGAGCCTACTTGCAGACACCAACCTAGGGATTACCTGAGTTGTATTTACCGCCTCTTATGTTTAAAATGGAAGTTTGAAAATTAATGAGATTGCAAAACGTTATTGAAAGCATGAGGATTTTTTTTAGAAAAGCACGACATGGGATTATTTTGAAATGGCATTGCATGGCATTTGCATTTGCATTTAATATTGGATATCTTACATAAATGCATATACTTTGTTAAGGAATTCTCTATTAGGCTTTATGCTCACCCCTATGGGATTTGGTGCAGGCAAAGATGCGGTGATCCCGCCAAGTTGAGGGTGTGGATATGTTCTTGTGATGAGTAGATTACTTTTTATTTTGTTGTGAATTTTTGTAAAGCCAATGGCTAATATGTATAGGTCCGAGAGATCATTTTGTGTAACTGGGCTATTGCCTTGGAATTTGTAAGCCCTTGAGGACCTTATTCGTTTTGACTAAATGATTTTACATGCTATAGATTCATGTGCTAATTAGTCAATGAATGTATAATTGCATGTGAGATTTCTTTTGTAAAACATTTGGAATTTATGTATAGGAGTATAGTGAATGTATCTTTCCGGTATTCCTTGAGCCATGGTTATTATTTTATTTGGAAGTGAGTTGATGTACTAGATATGTTGGGATTATTTTGGGGCGTGACAGATTTAATTACAACTTCCAAAATCAAATCCAAAACAATTAATTTCTAATTAAACTTCATAAACTTGATCTTAGCTCCAATTCTTCATTTCTTGTCAATTTTCCTAGCAAACATTGCATATATATGTAACTCAAATAAAACTAACTAATTTAATATATTCTATAACATGTTTACATTAAATAAAACTCTTAAATTACATTACATGCATGGATTCAAATTTAAAATTAAACCAATTCTCATCTTTCATAATAAAATTCAAAACCTTGTTTAACTTTAGGATTAACCCCAAATTTCCATAAACTTGATTTTTTTATAAAATTCTTCCTTTTCTTCAAAATATGAAATTGCATAGCTCAATTCTTAAAAACTGCATTGTGCATGTAATTACTTCTATATTGATTAACCTTAACTATGTTCATGAATTAATTCTTTAATTTCTCCAAATTACATGCATGTAACAATAAGATTCAAATTCATATGAGATATTCAAAATCAAACCCAAAATAATTAATTTCTAAGTTAATTTCCATAATCATGAACCTAACTCATTTTCTTACTAATTTATTTTTGTTTACATAAAATTGACTTCAAACTCTTTTCTATCTTCCTTCAAGACATGAAATTAAAATTATAAACTTCTTAGATAATCATTTGCATGTATGGAATTAAGATCAAAACTAACTATTTTATAGTTTCAAATCATAATTTTACTTCTTGAATTGTTCTAATTTAAATTTTTATTACTTTTCTTCGTATCAAATCCATATTCAAACTCATAAAACATGAATTAAAATCTCAAAACCTTGAAATTTCAGGATGCATGTTAAGATAGAATTCAAATTACATGGAAGAGTGAAGAAATTAAACTCAAATAATGAAATTCCTAAGTTATTTCCTTGATTCTTCAACTTAATGTAATTTCTTCGTTCTTTTCTTAATTTCTTTTCAATTATATGAAATTGAACCTAAATCCTTTTTGATTTCAAGTATTAGGTGAACTATTTAGAAGAATTAAACAAGAAATTTATCTCAACTTGTTGAATTTTTGAGTTTTCTCTCAATCTCTTATTTTTTCCTTAAGCTTTCTTTTCTTCTTCATTTTAGAGTGAATTAGGGAGCTCCTCAACTTTTTAGCAAAAATGAGATGGTCCCTCACTCTCTCTTTCTCTCGGTTTACCCCAGCCGAATGAGGTAATGAAAGGGGCTCCAAGATAGGAATGGCAATGGGCCGGGGCGGGGCCGGGGACCCCACTCCCCGTCCCCGATCCCCGAAGGTTAAAATATCCCCGTCCCCATCCCCGATCCCCGGCGGGGAACTCATCACCTCCCCCGCCCCCGTCCCCTAACGGGGATCGGGTTTCCTTGACCCCGAAACATCCCCGGCAGATCTGTTAAACAAACAACCAAAAACAAAATCTGTATAATGGACGAACACAGATCTGTTCACAAAACACACACACACACACACAAACAACAACAACAACAACAACTGTTCAGATCACAACAATCATCAATCAACAACAACAAATATATATAACAACTTTAAAAAAAAAAAAATTGTTCTTCAACAACAGATATATATATATATATAGAGATAACAGATTTGAGTACAGATCTAACAGTAACAGATCTGAGAGACCGTGGCTGTGGCGAGATCAACACAGGTATTAGCGGTTGTGGCTGTGGCTGTGACCGGCAGCTGTGGCTGTGGCGAGATCAACGGCGGTGGTGGGACACGCCGACTGTGAGAGTGAGAGAGTTGAGAGAGAAGAACGAGAGGGTGAATGAGAAGAACGAGCAGCTGTGGCTGTGGCTATAGCGAGATCAACGGCGGTGGTGGGACACGCCGACTGTGAGAGAGAGAGTTGAGAGAGAAGAACGAGAGGGTGAGTGAGAAAAACGAGAGAGTGATAGAGTTGAAAGAGTAAGTGAGTCAGATAGATATAATGAAGTGAGATAGATATAATGATATACTATTGCACTAGATATATATTATAATACAACTAGTGAGTCAAACAGATATAATGATACACTATTACACTACATATTTATTATAATACAACTAAACACCAACATAGGTATTAGCGGGGAGATTTCGGGGAAATTTCGGGACGGGGCCGAGGCTCAGGAGCCTATCCCCGTCCCTGGCCCGAAATTGATCGGGGAGTGATTTTTTAATACCATCCCCGTCCCCGTGGGAATATTTTTCGGGAAAAAACCACTTATTTCGGGGTCGGGGATCGAGTCCCCGTCGGGCCGGGTTTAAATTACCATCCCTACCCCAAGATGCCAATACACTCTCAGCATAATGCACTCTCCAATGATATACACTCTCACACACACTAACTTCATGACACCATAACACATGTGCACTACTCCTATGAGCTCCAGCACAACACTTACATGCACACACACACACAAAGAATTGCTTAATACACACAGAATTTCTCTGCACACACACCCACATACACCCTCAAATTTTAGACCATTCAATTTATGATTAAAATTAACTTAATTAGGCAACACTTGATCTTAATACATCTTGCTTAGAACATCATTAAATTAATTATAACTAATCATAAATTTCACATAATTTAATCAACCTAATTTGACTTCCATTAAGGCCCAATTAATTTTATTTAATTTAGCATTTTGAATCAAATTTTTAATCAAACTCCCAAAAAGCTCCAAATATCAAATTAAACTTATTTTCATCCTCAATGTTGGTTTCTTGAATCATTAAGGCCTTCAATTTTAGATTAAACTTCAAAATATTCGCCAATAAATTACATGCTCAATTGAATACCTCATAAAAAAATTTAATTTATAGTAAACTTCATTCCCAATTCTCATAACTTAATTAACTCCAATTCGGACCCAATTAATCAAATCTCAATTTTACAAATCTGAATCGAATATTTAATTAAACTCCCATACGGTCTGATACTCAAAATTAAAATAATTCAATTTACCAATTATACTCTTTTGAGCCATTTAGGCTTTCAATTTCTAATTCCAAAATAAATCCTCAATAGAATCATATACGAATCAGGCTGAATAATTCTTATAAACCCCAATTCAAAATAATTGACAATTAAAATTCAAATTTCCTAAAGTAATTAAGTGTTAATCATTATACGTGGTGGGGTCGTCACAAAGGGAAAGAAAACATATTAGGACTACTGCAAAACCGGATACATGAGTATGTTATACATAGGGAAATTGGTAGAGAAATTGAATTATACTAGGTTTACAACGTATTATTATAAGATGCCTAGTATAGTTCTTACTAACGAGTTAGCCAATGAGAAGAATGACAATGAAGTGCCGAGATTCTTGAATATGACTAGGCAAATTGATTTTTACTTGGAACACCATCATGAAACACAACCTAATTCAATGACCATTGATGAGATTTATGAGTTGTTTGGAGGTGGAGATGTAACACCCCAAATATTTTGGCAGGATATATCTATTTATGCAACCAAACCCACCTGATAGACAATCATAAGAATATAGCATACTATTCCATACTTCCATTTCTATTAAATTCCAAATGCCAAATACATGATGTTCACATCTCAGTGCCCCAATTCCAATCCCAGGCATGCATTGTACAACCAGTATGAAATGAAAGCCAACAGATAATAAGTGCCCTACAGGCTTACAAATTTATTCAAGAACATTCTTGGTTACACAAAATAGAGTTTCAACTCAACACAAATACAGCCATGGGTAATAATAAAACAAAAATGAAGCCTCAGCTCTGAGTCCTCCAAAGTCAATGCCTTGGCGTAGGCATAACACCTGTACCTGAAATGGTTTCTCTTATAGGGTGAGTCACAGCCCAGTAGAGATATACTACACAATATATGAACAATGACAAGACTAAAGAGGAGTATGCTCATGCCATGCTCATGATAAAATAATTTATCTCTCTTTTTATAAAGCATGCAATGCTGAGATGAAACAACAGATATAAAACCATTTCCATTTTGAACCATATCTGTTATATGAATACGGGCCTTGTGAATCTCTAGGTGAGTGTCTGCAAGTAGGCCCTAATGCACTACCACTGTCATTTTCACCAATAAACTGGAAGGCTCGACACCTAACCGCGCGGTTCCACATCCCCTACCCAGGTTCACCAAGTATTCATCTTTTCGCAAACAGATACATTTACAAACATTTCTCAAAAATAGATACATTTCCAATGAAATGAATGTAATGAAATGTCCAATGCAACAAATGAGAAATGTGGTTCAATTTACCTAAGTCTCATGCATTTCTATAACAATCATAGATATCCCCCACCGATAGCCCAAAACAGATATTTCTAAACAGATATTTAAATAATTAATTTTCAAAAATTTCGATAGATACAATCTATTCCACATCTCATCAAATATGAACAACTATACTAGTTTTCATATCACAATTACGTCCGGTAACCTCTCAAGGTCCATTTCTAACCGTGTCGGTTTTATTCTAACAAATACATTAAGCAAAATAATATCGTTAATGCCCCAGAAAATATCATTTTCTTTCCAAACTCATTCTCCAAGCATTATTCAACTATGACATCACATTTTGATCAAAAGCCCCCCAAATTAAATGTAATTCCTTTGTTTTCTTTAAAAATGCTCTTTTGGTCACAAACCGGTAAAAATTTCAAAACCAATCGAATCGAAATCCGTTTTTGGTCAAATTTAAAACAGAGTTCTTTCATAACTTTTCAAACATATTCCGAGTTTACACTTTCGCAATTTGGGCATCAACTCTTTATTTTTTCCAAAATTCCCCTTATAAGCAAATTAATCACAAATTTTTTAAAAATTCTAAATAATTTATATGCAATTCTAAACTCCATATAATCAAGTAAAAGTGCATAAAAAAGTGTAGGAAAAATCCCTACCACAAGATAGAAGAGGAAACAAGCAAAAATCTCAATTTTTGACTTTGTTGGATTTCGATCTCTACTGGTCAAAACGTTGCTCTCACCAAGCTCTTCACTTTGATCTTAAGAACTATGGTCTAAAACCTTGGGTTCAAAATTGAGTTAAGTTTGATGCCACCTTCTTCCCCCACCTTTTTAACAAGCATTACCAATTTCATTGAGGTTGCCTTTCATTCTTGCCATTTCAAAATTTTGTGGGTCAAACCCACTCATCCTCATTAATGTTAAAATTCCTCCCAGCTTCAACTGAAAAAAAAAACGTGAAACAGTGGCCCACTAACTAATGTAACTCAGCCGATCCATCTTGAATAGCCTGCCATATAAAGCTAACTTGGCCCACTATGTTAAAATTCCTCCCAGCTTCAACTAAAAAAACAAAACGTGAAACAGTGGCCCACTAACTAATGTAACTCAGCCGATCCATCTTGAATAGCCTGCCATATAAAGCTAACTTGGCCCACTAAATTACATGTATATATATAGGGAAAAGTTAGGAATTATGAAAATTTTATCATGAAAATGATCATGAAAAATTTATGATTCTTGGATTACTTTGATTAGTGTGTGGTGCTTTATTTTAAGTATAATTTAAGAGTCACAAAACTTTCATGATTATTTTCATGAAAGGTTTTTCATAATACCTACCATTGCTGATATATATATATACAACCCACCAAATTACATGTTTATACTCCCTGAACCCGTCTGACCATAAGCAAGAACAGTAGCGTTATATCCCTGGAACAAACCGTCAACAAGTGGAGCAACGCACTCTTCAAACATGGCAGATGGAGGAGAACCAGTACTCCCATAGACATGATCAAAAGTAAACAAATGTGTGCCAATTTGCACCTGTGGCTTTCCAGAGACGACAGTGACACAATCTGCACAACCTTGAAGCCTCTCACCGTTGATGAGTGGCCGGATGTGAACAGCGACTTTTACGCAGCAATCCTCCGTCGCGGAGGCTTCCATGGGAAGAGAAGCACAAGGAAGAAACAACAGTTATGGCGAGAGAGAGAGAGAGATGAAGTTGGGTGGGTGTTATGTGTGTTGCTCTTTTCTCTCTAAACCGTGTGTGTGTGTTGTCTCTGTCGAGAATGTCTTGGGAAGGGTCATAAATCTCTAGTGTTGTTCCTCCTTTTTTTTTATTTTCTTTTTTATTTTTTATCCTTTCAACCGTGTGGGGAGATGGCCAGAGAAGTGTTCATAACAACATTACACACCTGTAACTCCATTACTACAAATCAATCCACATGCTGCTTTTCGGTGCCACTAACTCAACATCATGATGTTGAGCAATTGTTAAAGCATAGCTAAAGTGTAGGTGGTGGGGTCCTATTTTATTCCTCCATCTCCCATTATATATATATATATATATATTTATTTTGGGTCATCACAGAAGATGAGTTGCATAAGTATATGAATGTGGTAGAAGCGCAATTCCAACAGGACGGTGGTGTAACAAAAGTTAATGCAGAGGAGCATAGTGGTGTTACAAAAACTAAGGTGGAGTAGTATAGTGGATATGATAGTTCTGAGATTCAGTCTATAGATTTGGAGGACTATAAGGATACTGAAATTGATGAAAGTGAAGATGACATGCTATTTGAAACTCATGTGGATAAGAATGTGGAAGGGAATGGCTCCAGGAGAAATAATGTCACTTATGAAGCTGGGGCTGGTTTAACTAGCAATCAACCATAAATTAGTGACATATGTGTGAAATAATGGTTTCAGTATATTTTATTCCTCAACAGTAAGACAATATATATAGATACAAGTTACATCCTATAAACAAGGAAACAAACCTATTCTGAAGGAAACTAAATAAATCAGTCATATTCTAAAGGAATCTAAACATATCTACAATCAATTAATCTAAATCTTATATACAGCTCATGCCAACACTCCCCCTCAAGTTGGAGCGTAGATATCTATCATGCCCAACTTGTTGATTATACCACGAAACACCTTTCCTGAAACTGCCTTTGTGAGTACATCGGCTAACTGACTTTCAGACTGGACAAATGGAAATTGTATAATCTTTTGATCAAGGTTCTCCTTGATGAAATGACGATCAACTTCAACATGTTTGGTGCGATCATGTTGTACAGGATTATGTGCAATTTCAATGGCTGCTCTATTATCACAATGCAGATTCATAGGGCATGTATATTCAATCCCTAAATCTTTTAGTACACTTCTTATCCATAACAATTCACATACACCATGAGCCATACCGCGGAATTCAGCTTCGGCACTTGATCTTGCCACGACCTTCTGTTTCTTGCTTTTCCATGTGACAAGGTTACCTTCCATGAAAGTAAAATAACCAGACGTGGACCTTCTGTTGGTTTGATCACCCGCCCAATCAGAATCTGTGTATCCTTCAATATTAGAAACACCATTGTTGGAAAACAACACCCCTTTTCCTGGAGCATTCTTCAAGTACCTTAAGATTCGATATACCGCATTCATATGCTCTTCACCTGGTGTATGCATGAACTGACTTACAACGCTCACTGCATAAGCTATATCTGGCCTTGTGTGGGACAAATAGATTAATCTCCCAACCAACCGCTGATAGCGACCTTTGTCTGTTGGAACTTGATTGGGAACAACTTCAAGCTTATGATTCAATTCTATGGGTGTGTCTACTGGTTTGCAAGCAAGCATTCCAGTTTCGGTTAAAAGATCTAACACGTACTTCCATTGTGAGAGAAAAATCCCGCGGTTTGATCTCGCCACCTCAATTCCTAAGAAATATTTAAGTTGCCCGAGGTCCTTCATTTCAAAATTAGCAGCCAAATATTTCTGTAAAGCTTTCATTTCGCATGGGTCGTCTCCTGTCAATACCATATCATTGACATACACAATTAAAGTCGTTACCTTCCCTTCTTTGTGTTTTATAAACAAGGTATGGTCGGAATTACTCTGCTTATAACCGAATGCCTTCATTGTTAAAGAGAACCTCCCAAACTATCCTCTAGGTGACTGTTTCAAACCGTACAATGACTTTTTCAGTTTACACACTTCACCTCTATATGAAGAACTGCGTTTAGTTCCGGGTGACAACTGCATGTAGACCTCTTCCTCTAAATCTCCATTGAGGAATGCATTTTTAACATCAAATTGCTGCAGAGGCCAATCCCTATTAGCTGCTATAGATATGAGAATACGAATTGTATTGAGCTTGGCTACTGGCGCAAATGTCTCTTGATAATCCACCCCATACCTTTGCGTATACCCCTTTGCAACTAACCTTGCTTTATATCTATCAATACTGCCATCTGCCTTGAGTTTCACCGTGAACACCCATCTGCAACCAATGGTCTTCTTTCCTTCGGGTAATGGAACAATTTCCCAAGTGGCATTCTTTTGTAATGCCTCCATCTCTTCATTTATCGCCTTTGTCTATTTCGGATCTGTCAATGCGTCCTGCACATTACTAGGAATAGATACAGTGGATAATTGATTAACAGTAAATGCACATGAGTCAGACAACCTATGGGACGACACGTGGTTGCTAATTGGGTATTTAGTCTTAGCTTTAGGATCGGGTTCATATTGTTTCTTCGGGATTCCCTTATTTGATCTTTGTGGATATGTAGACATTGGCAATTCTGGGTATATCTGTGTTACATTAGATTCATCTGATACGGGGTTCGAGATTACCTGAGGAATGACATTTTGGGTTGATCCTTCAGTTAATGGTGTAGACATGGGCAACTCTGGAGATATTGGTGATTCTGACATGTGAGGAGTACCTGAAGTAGAGTTTGGGAGAACTACCACCTCACGTTCGATTTCAGAAAAATCAGAAAAATTCTCACAGCTTTGTTGATCACAATTCTGTTGAACACTTTTCCCATTGTTCCCAAGCTGTTCATGTATGTCTTCTAAATCCATAAATACATCTCCTCCGCCACCGCCTTGTAACGCATTCTCTTCACTAGAACTCTCCCCCTGAAGAGAAGGACTAGAGACCCCTGTAGTGTAGTACGGTTCAGATTCATGAAAAGAAACATCCAAAGTGACATGGACCTTTCAGGTATGAGGCTCATAGTATCTATATCCTTTTTGAAACTCAGAATAGCCAACAAAAACACACCGGCGTGCACAAGGATCAAGTTTAGTGCGCAAACTTTTGGGAATGTGAACATATACAGTACAACCAAAGACTCGAGGTTCAAGATTTGGGAGGTAAGGAACAGAAAGGAAGGATTGCAGTTTGTTTTGAGGGGTTTGAAAATCTATCACGCGAGAAGGTGTACGATTAATGAGGTAAGCCACGGATTTCACTGCCTCGCCCAGTAAAACCGAGGCATGTTCATTCCAAAGAGAGATGCACGAACCACTTCCAATAGTTGTCTATTCTTCCTCTCTGCCAAACCATTTTGTTGTGGAGTATAGGCGTTAGAAGTTTGATGGCAAATTCCAAGGTGGCTCAAAAAGGTGCCGAATGATGTATCTATAAACTCAGTACCATTGTCAGACTGTAAAACCCGAATCGTTTTTTGATACTGAGTGCTCACCATGGCATGAAATGCTTTAAAAGCTGTACATACTTCATTTTTTTTCCGAAGCAAAGACACCCAAGTCATTCGAGTGCATTCATCAATAAATGTAACAAAGTAACGAGCTTTAGACAAAGAAGGGATCTTTGCGGGACCCCAAACATCAGAATGAATGACTACAAAAGGTTCGAAACTTTTATTTAAACTTGGTAAATAAGGGATACGGTGGCTCTTAGCCAATTCACAAATGTCACAACAGAAATCCGAAGTAT
The DNA here is from genome assembly GCF_004153795.1 of Camellia sinensis. Taxonomy (NCBI): domain Eukaryota; kingdom Viridiplantae; phylum Streptophyta; class Magnoliopsida; order Ericales; family Theaceae; genus Camellia; species Camellia sinensis. Next base: position 2,928,805 of record NW_021025260.1, read on the forward strand.
TCAAAACTGAAAACAGATGTGGTCGCAATTTGCGAAGATAACCAAAGGAAAGATGTCCAAGTCTCCGGTGCCATAACCAGATAAGGGCTCTAGCTTCGTCGTGGCTGCTAGTGTGATTGGCCTGACTTATTTTTGGTCCTCCATTTTCCAATTCCAAGTAGTAGAGTTTGCCCCGTCTAACACCATAACCAAGAATCTTCCGCGTTAGAATGTCCTGAAAAACACAAAATGAGGACCAAAAAGTGACAGTGCAGTCAAGAATGGAGGTAATTTGGCTAACAGACAAAAGATTATATTCAAGGGATGGAACAACAAGGACAGTATCTAAAGTGAGAGTTTTAGATAGAGTGACAGAGCCCTCTCCAGTAATGGGAGATGTACTACCATTAGTCGTGGAGATAACAGATTGAGGAGAAGGAAAAATAGATTGTAATTGACTGGAGTCCCTAGTCATATGATCGGATGCACCTGTATCAATAATCCAAGTATTATTCTTAGAAATTGCAGAGAACACAGAGGCCTTACCATTAATACCTGAGTGGGCAATGTTTGCTGTAGGCTGCAATGGCTCTGCCTCCGTAGATGTCATCATTGCCTTCTCGCCGAGCTTCTTGCGCGGTTTCTTGGTGAAATCCCACCACTCTAGATAGCCAATAAGTTCATAGCATCGTTGTTTCGAATGACCGGTTTCACCACAATGAGTACACATCAGGCCACCAGACTTTCCAGTGGACTGATTGCTTCGATTTCTCGACGAGCCAAAAGATGGTCCTGGGCGAGTATAGTTGGTCAACAGTGCTGAGTTCTCAGAGATTTGACGAGAGCCGCTCATGGTCTGTCTCTGTTGGTATTCTCTCCGAACATATGCATACGTGCTCTCCAAATCAAGTTTCGGGTCTTTTCGTAACGTTTCGCCACGAACCTGGTCAAATTCGGAATCGGGGCCACTCAAAAAAATATGGACCCGAAGCCTAGCCATCGCGGAATGCAACTGGACCACCCCTTCAACTGTTCCTTCCTGAGAGATAGTCCTATGATCAATTTCCTGGAAAATAGCAAGGAGTTCATTGTAGTATGTTGATAAGGGTCGACCATTTTGCAAGGTGGAGAATGATCTCTGGTTCAATTCAAAAATACAAGTTTCGTCTAATCCATCATAGAAGGTTTTCGATACAGCCTCTCATATTGCCTGGGCAGTAGGAAGACGAATAAATCGCTGCATCAGCGACGGGCTCATTGAGTCAATAAGCCAACTTTTTACTTTGTGATTTTCGGTAATCCACGTTCCCAGATTGGGATCGCCGGGCGCCAGTTTTCTTGCTTCGCTAGTGAGATATCCAGCCTTGTTACGTGCGCAAATACGCATCTCCATGAGTTGAGACCGTAAGGAATAATTTGTCTCATCAAGTGTGATGCTGGTAGGAAACGCAGAATTGTCTTGGTGGACAATGATCTGCGGTGTTGAGGCTGGTTCGGCCGTTGGGGTTGATACGCCTGGAGTGACATCCATTTGGACTCACACCAGATTGATGGTGGTGTGGAAGAAAACTTAGCAGATGGTTGATTACCGAGTGCCGTAGGATCAGTGATGCTCTGATACCATGTGAAATAATGGTTTCAGTATATTTTATTCCTCAACAGTAAGACAATATATATAGATACAAGTTACATCCTGTAAATAAGGAAACAAACCTATTCTAAAGGAAACTAAATAAATCAGTCATATTCTAAAGGAATCTAAACATATCTAGAATCAATTAATCTAAATCTTATATACAGCTCATGCCAACAATATGGGAGGACGAGTTAGCTTCAAATGAGCTCATAAGCCTTGATTCATCAAGCGATGGTGAGGATGATGGACCCAAGAGGGAAAGGTGTCCTTAATTTATTATGTGTACAAATATGGTTGACCCTCAAGTTAAAGTTGACATGTTGTTTGGGACTTCTAAAATTTGTAGTAGGAGGGCATGCCATAAAGATTGGCAAAGCCTGTAAGGCCCTGGTGCCTCACATCGGGAATGGAGGGGGAGTTCCTGGACTATAAAAGTAAAAACCTGGACCCTTATATAGCATCGAGGCCTTTTCCCAAGTGGTGAAATCCCTATTAGAACTCCCCAGTTAAGCGTGCTTAGGCTGGAGTAGTTCTAGGATGGGTGACCCACTGGGAATAACAAATCCGTGCGGGCGTGACCCAAAGCGGACAATATCGATGACGTGTAAAGGGTCGGGGCGTTACAAAGCCATTAAATTTCTCAAAAATGACAGCCTTAGGGTTAGAGCTACTAGTATGCCTCCGTGCAAATGGCTCCTTTTTGCATCTAACATGCAAGCCGAAGAGATTAATTTTTCAAATAAAAACCTTATCACTCTACACACAACTGTGGCTCCACAATGGATAAGTGAATTCCACTTGGTTGTCCAAACATTATGTGGAGACACTGACCATTGCAATCTTTCAAGCAAGTTGTTCAGATGGACCACAAAGTTAGAGTGTCAAGAAGTCAACTTTATAGGGTCAAGAGAAAAACACAAGAATTGATTGAGGGCAGTCATCAAGAACAATATGCAAAGTTGTGGGATTATTGTGAAGAAATTGAAAGAACAAATTGATCTGGCAAAAATAAAACACAACAAATCAAGGACAAATAATTAAAGAAAATGACAGAAAATAAACTAATTACCATGTGATTTCAGATTATATAAAGTGAATAAATAAACATGCTAACTAACAAAGCAATATATATGAATAGAAATATTAGAGTTTAGAAATAATTTGCGAGAATTTGGGATTCGCGTTGTCACTGTAGCACTGTTTTTCCTCTCTTCATGAAAGTGTTAATGGAGCCAAACAATTCCAAGATAAAATCTAAAAACACTCACAATAGTCCTCTTCTAGTGCTCACAAACACCAGAAGGTTTGAATCAAAACCACGAATCAAATTGTCCGAAATAATAATACAGTGATATATATATATATATATATATATATTTATATAAATATTTGTAATAAGAGTGGAGCAAATTGAGAAGGCTCTGAAAGATAGCTTTTGTGTGTATCAAACCCATAGCAGATAAACACTATATAAGTATATAGGAGAAGGTAGCAACACTCTACTCAAGTAGGAGACAATGGTAATAAAAAATAATAAATATAAAATAAAGAGCATTATATCACAATGAAGATGCCAATGGTAATTGCCAACGAAGTGGTGGACTGGTGGAAAAAAAGATGGCTTTTGTGTGTATCAAACCCATAGCAGATAAACACTATATAAGTATATAGGAGAAGGTAGCAACACTCTACTCAAGTAGGAGACAATGGTAATAAAAAATAATAAATATAAAATAAAGAGCATTATATCACAATGAAGACGCCAATGGTAATTTAATATAATCCTTGGTCTTTTGTTAGTGAACCTTGTCTTAGTTTAACAATTTGTACATTGATTGTCTTTTGTTTCTATATTGCAAATGCCATTGCAGTAAGCCAACTTACAAAGCATAATGTTCGAATGTCATTGCAAAAAATTGAAATATAAATGCCATTTCATTTCACCAAGTCATAAAACATCACACATGGTCGTCATTCCAAATGCATTCCAACATATAAATCCCATTTCATTTCACCAAAGTCATAAAAACATTACACATAGTTGTCATTCCAAATGCATTCCAACATTGATCACAAAACTAACAAAATTCAAAACATAAAAACATGAAACACCTGTAAGAAATTTTCTTAATTAGGCTATCAATGACTATATTATATTTGCTTTGTAAAAAGCTAGTTGAAAATGATTCAGACAGATTGACTGGTATGAACTCAAAATTATTATTGGGATTCATAAAGTTTTGGGCCATGGTCCATCTTAGTGTATTTATTATTTTATATATGGATTTGTGGTATGGAGGTGTAAGGCATGTTTTAAGTTATTTAGATTCCTTAATGGGATGGTCCAATAATTGTTTTATTTAGATCTGGTCCTCTACTCCTATCATATTATGGTTTACATATATTTATATATATGTGAATCAAAGGGTTAGCAGCCCCATCAAAAGACAATGTAAATATTAGGAGACTGGTGGTGTAACAAAAGTATGCTAGGGTTTTTCCAATTGTGCAAACCATTCCTTACTATCTCATGACGATACCGAGATTAAATGGTACGTATTTAAATCTATTTTAACTATTTAATCAAATTATCTTGTTGTTTTAATTCTTGAAATGTAGATTCTGTAAATCTTACATGTGGTATCAGAACTAATTATATTAGGACTAAAACATATAAAAATTAAAGTCATATTAATTATATTTTGATTCATGAATATTAAATCTTCAAGCCACATGAAAGCTGGCTCTGCAAAATCATTGCATCTAGTAGGGCAATCATTCCGCATAACAAAGCCCTAAGACCCTGTTTGGTTGTTCATATTTGATAGAAGTTGTGATGTTAAATAATATTATAGTTATGTTTTGTCCCTAAGTTTGTAAACGAGTGATACTGCTATGTGATTCGTGATTTTTCAAAGGTGATTTTTATTTTATTTTATTTTTGATATGGGTGGTGTATATTTTGGCAGACTAGCACTGGTATACTGTTTATAAATCTAAACATATTGATGGGGTAATATTTATTAAATTGGACATATATTTATTGCTTGATAGAATTAAATGGTTTGGATGGTTGGAAGTAAATGAACAATAAATTGTTTAATTAACAATGTATTTGTCCAGATTTTTTAACTTTTTCATGTTAAGGTTGATTTTTTTTTTTTAAATTGTTCATATTTGAAAAATAATCTCTATTTATATATTAAATTTTGCATTTAATATTTTAAATAAAATCATGCTGAATAAATATAATTGTATGTAAAGGATTAACATTATAGATTGGATGATGATTGATAGATTATTTTATTATTAATACACAAACAAAGTTTTAAAAGTGGACAAATATTTATTTTTGTAGTCCCAGTTGGAGAATTTTTTTTATCAATGTGGGTGATACTGTCGAAGTGGTTAACTCATTGAGATTTAAAGTGATTTTCCAGTAAGGATTCTATGAAGCTCTTCTAAAATTATATCATTCAATTACCTATCCAAAGCTCTTCTAAAATTGTGTGCGTTAATTTTAGAGGTAATGTGAATCGTTAGTAAGGGAAATTTTATTGATTTTGAAAAAAAAATTATCTACCTAAAGGAGATAGTTTTTGATAAATCATTCTTTCTAGTTGACTTGTTTAAAGATGTTGATTGTGTCATACATATTCAACCCAAAGGCGTTTATATAGTGATACGTTCTGAAACATCTAAAAATATTGTTAAAATTTATTTACTGCATGTTATTGTAAGATTATGATTATTGGCCATGTGCAATTAATTAAGATTATATTGAAATTTAAAGATGTTGATTGTGTCCTATATATTCAACCCAAAAGTGTTTATATAGTGATACATTTTGGTACATTCGAGAACATTGCTAAAGTTTATTTGCAGCATATTCTTGTGAGATTATAATAACTGCCTATGTATAATTGAAAGTTGAAGATGTTAAATGTTTTCTATATATTTAGTTTAAGAATGATACATTTTAAATATTTGAGAATATTAATTGTGATTATGAGTTTATTATTATCCATATATAATTGATTGATATATTATAGTGAATTGAAGGCAATGAAGGGAGATATTTTTATGAAAATCAAATTTACTCCATTAAAATTTTGGTTGTGAATCCATAAAGAGATATCGAGTTAGTTTTAAATCTAACTGATTTAGATATTGACAGACTCGAGAATGAGCCTCCTTAACCATTTATATTAACACCTCAATATAATATGAAAGATTGAAATTATATTCGATGTTAACTATTTAAGGAAGTAGAGTTTTAAAATATTCACTAGATGATTCTTATAAGAATCTAAATTATACTCTACAATACTCTATATAATACCTTCTATTTTTACAAATCGTTAACTTTCTTCAGTGTTTATTCCGTAAATCTCTTTATATATTATTAACTCGAGTAAGAAAAATTCTTTAGAATTTTTTGTGAGTTATGACGTTTTTCCTACCTTTGGAATCTCCTTATTTGTTTCTTAAACTGCTTAAAAACGTTTGTGTTAATCAAAATTTTATTTTCTAGTCATGCTATTTAAGTTGTAGTCTAGTACTGATCTTGTTTTATAGAATATTATTTTTATATTGTCCGTAAGGCAACAATTTAATTTTAATGTCAAAACTAAATAAGTATTATTACTTTTTTTTAAATTTTGGTAATAAAAAAAAATAGTAATTGAAATAGTTTTTATTTTGACTTGGATCATAATTATCATAAAGTGTGTGGGAGATATTATTCTATTAATTTTATAAATGAGTATTGATGTTATACATTTGCCTATCTCATTTATGTTTAAAAACACACTGATGAAGGTTTTAAAATTATTAATTCAAGGTGGATATTATAGTGAACATGATAATTTTGGTTAATGTACGTAACCTCTTATTAATTTTTGACAAAATTGTGGAATCAATTTAAATATATCATACTTGTAACTTCAGAAGAAACTTCAGTACTTGAGTGTCGTAATTGGACTCTAATAAAATGATGAGGTATATGTTAACATATTTAAATTATACGAGTCTTTTGTGATAAAATATTTTTAATTACTATGTATACTTGTGTATACTTTACATAAGGTACTAAGTTAAAAATATGTTTAAAACACTTTTGAATTGTGAACTAGTATAAAATTTAGTTAGAATAGCTTTTGAGTTTGGAATGGAACCTATAGCTATTTGTTGTTACTGTGTAAGTTGTCATTGGTCCTATTATCTTGGTTTTGACATAAGAATCTTTTTAGCTTAAAATGTGAAGATTTTAGATTGATAAACTGTTTAAAGCTCAAATATATAAATCTTCTTATGTACTTGTGCTTATTGTAATAAACTGGTCCATTTATTCTCACATAGGGAAAGTGAGAGTGCAAGTAAAACCTGAAGTGTCTATTCAATATGTTGATATAACTTGAACATGCATAACACGTACAACCTCCTAGACATTCCCGTACAGTTAAAAGATCCTTGTGATTATATTATTTTTCTAAATGAGCAATATCAAGAGATTGAAGAGATAATTGTTACGTATTATGAAGATATTGACAATTTGTAATATGGTAAATGAATTGATACAAATTATTAATTAAATATGAGATCATGTTAAACTTCTTAAAAGTTTGATATCTAATGAGTATTTTTAAAGATAAATAAATAAATACAAAACTATTGCAAGAGACAGTGATTTGAAAAAAGTATTGTCCTTACCAATGTCATAAAGATAGTTTTTTTTTTTATTTTTTTATCAGCATAAAGATAGTTTTATAATGATTATAGTGGTATTGTAATATTTTTATCTATTATTTCGCCAAACAAAATAAATTTGATTTGTAAGTTAAACAAATTTATCTATGGTCTCAAATGAATTTATGATCAATGATATTTAAAGGTTCACCAAATATTATTACTTGATTTTATGGATAATATTGTTAATTTATGCATATATCTCAAGGTCAGTGGGAGGCCTCGTTTAGGGACTAAATAATTTAGTCAAAAAGTCACTCTAAGTTGTCACATAATTCTTTTTACTTTTCTACACATCTTTTCGTAAAAAGTTAAAAAGTTACTAAAATAGCATATTCCAAAATATATTTTTTAATCCTTTATGCTGATGGAATTTTATTTGCTACTAATAATTTGAATTAATATTGATGTGAAAATAATATTGTTAATAAATTTTTGATATAAAATATCTTGGTAAAATATTTTATGTGTTTGGCATTAAGATACTTGAAAATAAATTTAGAGGATTGTTTTTCTCATCACAAAGAGCATACCTAGATCACATTCTTACTAAATTTAATATGTAGAATTGAAAGTTTTACATTGCTCTTATTGGTTACAGAGATTAATTAACATTTAGTATTCATAAAATGATGTTGAGAAAAAGTTTATGAGAAATATCTCGTATGCTAGTGTTGTGGGAGTTTAATGAATTATGTAATTTGAACTAAACTTGGTACATATGCAATTAGTTTGTTAGACAATTATTATTTTAATTTAAGTCTTAACCATTGGGTTGGAATACATAAAGTGCTATGATATTTATAGAGAATTAAAGATTGTGTGATTGTCTATTAAAAAAAAAAAAATCATCTTAATGTTATTGGTTGTACAATGTCGACTTTGGTAGTTGCTCAGATGATATATAATAGCTGTTACTGTTTATATTTTTATATTTGCGTGAGGTGTTATTTCATGGAAGAGTTGCATAAAATCTCTTATAACTTTTCACTATGCAAACATGTTTTAGAGTTCAACTTGAGTTATATATAATTAAAGAATTTTATTTCGGAGTTTAGAATTGTTAATTTCATCTCTAAACCTATGAAGATGTATTATGATACATGGTTTTAATTTTCTCTATGAAGAATAATAAAAGTTATAATGGTGTTAAATATTTAAATTTAAAGTACTTCAAAATTAGAGAGTCCTTAAAGATGATATTCTTTATTAACACATTGGTTTAGAAGTGTATAATGCTTTTGGTTTAGAAGTGAATATGGATCCATAAAGTCTAATGCTTGGTCTAAAGCATGAAAGACCTCGATTTAGAGGTATAAAGGCTTCTTTTAGAAGTATAAAAAGGAATGAGATTTTTTATAGGTTCTTTTTTAGACCATACAGATGACTGAATGTGGAATTAGCATGTTATATAGTTTTTAGATCAATTGTGTTGAAATCCACACTACACTTGAAAACATATAGGAATCCATGTTTGTCACGACCCAAACCCGCACATATAGGTTTAGCGTTGTAACCGGCCAGTAATCCGAAGATTAACTACAGCCTCAAAGACAAAATTCAAAATATTTAAGTATAATTGAGGCCTGAAGCGGAAGCAAAACAAAAATAATGATGTCCATTGAGTTGTACATACATGATCAATTATAGTAATTAAAACACTTTTATATACATGTACGAAGACATATTTTATAACATATCTTACACACTACATGGGTGAATTTTGACAAAATATAAAGATTAACTCAAGCCTGACAAAACAAAATAAAGCCTCTACATAGAGGTACTTCTTTGGTGGTTTGACAAAGAGGCAGACTCCGGGGCAAACACTAATGTAGATCCTCCAATTGCTCATCTACATATATATATATATATAAAGAGTGAGTTAATGCCCAGTGAATAATACCAAAGTAAAAAAGCTGTAAGAATGAGATTCTTAATTAAGTAAATCGCAGTAATACATATTACATGTAAATCAAAATCAGAACAACCTCAGGTCCAGTGTTTCCATATTCAGATCTATGCGTATATTCATATTCATGATTATGACCACCTTTTCATTCAAACGGCCTTTGGCCCATTATAATATTCAAACGACCTTTAGCCCATTATAATATTCAAACGGCCTTTGGTCCATCATAATATTCAAATGGCCTCTAGCCCATTACATTCATATTCAGACGGCCTTTGGCCCATCACATTTATATTCAAACGGCCTCTGGTCCATTACATTTGTATTCAGACGGCCTTTGGCCCCATCACATTCATATTTAAACGACCTCTGACCCATTATAATATTCAAATGTATCAAATGGCAAACAGCCTTGGGCCCAATCAGACATATCAAACGTATCAAACGGCCTCAGGCCCAATTTACACTTTTATCAAGCGTATCAAACGGCCTCAGGCCCAATTCATACTCTTATCAGACATATCAAACAGCCTCAGGCCCAATTCATGTTCTTCATAGAGTCTTATACAAAAGTTAGGCATATAGAATACTCATTCATAATTCAAATCAACAAATCCATTAAGCTTATACATAAGTAGCATTTGGAAAATAACATACTTGAAAATATCTTTACTAAAATATTACTCGCAGTGTTCAGATGCCTGGTTTACCCTTGTTGTTGACCCTACATAATTCATAACACACATAAAAATCGGGTCACAATACAATTCATTCTGGTCTTTAATTCGTTTAATTCTCTCAGGCTCTTTCTAAGTCTTTAGTTCATTTATAATGCTCAATGCATGCCTAAGAGTGCTTAGAAGTAAAAGAGAACGGAAATCAAAACATGAAATAACTTTTCAAAATTTTCTAAAACAGGACTCTTCGCTCGAGCGCAACATTAGTCGCTCGAGCGGCAACTTCTTCGCTCCAGCGATGATAACCAATTCTGGGTTTTCCAGGATCATGTTTCAACTTCAAAACACATTACCAAGACTCCAAATTCATACATGACTCACTCGAATACACAACAACATTCCCAATTACATATATTTAAAGTTAATTCCATTTATACTTAAGAATTCCATGATTTTTAATTCAAATTTACACCTTGAATTTCATGTTTAAAAATCATCTTTCAATTCTTTCTTGGTTTTATGAAACATAAAATTGAAGCTATAAGCTCTTTCAAAAATATTTGCATGTATGAAATTTAAATCAAAATCAAACTAATTTTTGATTCTCAAATATAAATTATAATTTATTCCCAAATTTATCCAAATTTAGATTTAATTCATTTTCTTTATATCTGATGAGGTTATAAGTTTCTGCTTCCCGGGTGGATGGGTCGGACCGGTCCAGGCTCTTCAGACTCTGGCTCAGGGTGATGACTCCGTCAAGTGACCTGCATGCAAGCCCAGAGGGGAACGGGGTAGTCCCCCAGTGAACCCTCCAGTGTGCGAATTAGTAGAGTAGGAGAAAAACTGTGTAGAGAGAGATCGAGAGAGAGAGATAGCTTAACCTTCTTCTTGTCCTCCTATCCTTGCTTATATTCTTTAGTTATCATTTTTCCTGTCTCTTGTGACGTGCCTTCCTTCGCCGAAAGCCTGTGCCGTAGCTTACCTTGTTCAGGGTGATGGAGGCTCTATTCCGGCGGGGGGGGTGCTGTCGTAATAAATGCTTTGATGGGATGCATTAATGGTGATGTGTTGTGATAATAACTCTGCAGATCTTTGTCTGCTGATGTGGCCCGTGTCCCACCTGCCATGTGCCCAAATGCCATTGGCCCTTCATGTCTAGATGGCCTCCAGCTGTCCTGGGCTTTGCCAACCGGGTTATGCCATTGGTCCCAAGCGATGGGTTTGGGGTGGTTTACTGTGGGCCGTATGCCTTGTGGGCCTATCCATGTCAGTAGTCCCCCATTTTTGATATCAACATGCATATCAAACGCATCAACTAAAAATAATGAATTAACAAAATAAATTAATCATGCATGATCCCATCACTTGCAACATGAAATAAAAGGATTCTCAACTCATAAATAAAATCCAACGCATTTAAACTTTAAACTTCAAAATGACAATACATACCTTCATTTAATAAGTTTGATTTGTACATAAATAAACAAATTAAATATGCAATAAAATGTTCTTGTGAATATATATATATATATATATAT
>NW_021025260.1:2958926-3186828 GCF_004153795.1 Camellia sinensis
AAATAGGGCACTTTACAGTTTACATCAAGCCACGAAAATAATCACAAATAAGGCCAAACTATCATGCAAGAAAAGGCCTAAAATAGGGGTAAAGAGACAAGTGGCAGATGTTGTTCTCAAATAGAGGAGAGCCCTTCAACAATGTTGAAGAGGGGCTCAAAACAAGATATTTCACAGTTTATGGAAAGGTCCAAAACAGCTCGAAAATAGGCCTAAAATACTATGCAAAAAAATGACCTAAAAGAGAGATAAAGAGGTAAGTGATATAAGGAGACCTCAAACAGAGGAGAGCCCTTCAACAATGTTTAAGAGAGGCTCAAAATAAGTTATTTTACAGTTTATAACCAAATCCAAAACAACTCACAAACAGGCCTAAAATACTATGCAAAAATTGGCCTAAAAGAGAGTTTAAACACAAAGGGTGAGGACGGGACTTCAAATAGAGAAAGACCCTTAATCAAACATGGATATGAGCACAAAATATGACTATTTAAAGTTTGGGTTGGAGCCCAAAAATGCTAGCAAGTATGGCTTAGATAGAAAGCAAAACAAGGCAAGAAAGAGGGAAAATGGGACTCACCCTTGTAGACCAATGGACCAGCAGCTCTTGGACCAATTTTGGGAGCTCTTCACCTCTGGAAAGCAGCCTCAAGTTGCTGGAATGAGGGATGGAGGCCTTGTGCTATGAGGTGTAGGGTAAATGGTGTAGGACTAAGGGTGTTTTGAGGGTTGGAATAGAGAGAGAAGGAGATTTAATGCAAGAGGTCCAAACCAATTTTTGTAACCCTCCCAAATGCAGCTGAGGGTCTGGTTTTATAGAGAAAGGAGTGGAGGAAAAAAGGGGAAAAATCAAATTCAAATTTTCCCCCAAAAGACCCCCCCTTGGATACAGGATCTGGGGGAAACAGAGGGTGCAGCTGTAAGGAACCAGGTGAAAGGGTCATGGCCGGCCAGGTTCAGAAGGTTCAGGGGGCCGGTCGTCCACCTCCCATGGCCGGCCGACCAAGGGTCAAAAAGGTCAAGCACAATTACTGGTCGGCCACCTCAAAAAGGTGGTCTCCCATGTGTGCACAACACAACTATGTGGTCAAAACCCAGAAAAAGTGAACTAGGAGAGAGAAAAGACCATTTTTTAGAGGGGTTCAAAAGGGTCAGGCACAATTACTGGTCGGCCACCAAATATTGGTGGCCTCCCAAGTGTGTACAACACAAATATGGGGTTTAGGGTTCAAGAAAGTGGCCTCGAGGTGGTCAACATTGGCTTTCAAGTGAGGAAAACGGGCATCGGAGAGCGATGAAGGAATAAAGCTGACTTTTCGGAACAATTGCTGGCCTCCCACCCTCCTACAAGCTTCCTAACTATGAAAATAAGGTCTCCACCAAAAATGAACCAAAACGGATGCAAAACGGAGGTTTGGGGGACCAAAACGCGGGGCCCGGGGCCCCGAAAATGGGCTGTTAAGCACCGGAGGTGGCGTTCGACCACGAAGTTGGTCTCTCGGGCCACAGTGTTCCTCAAAAGGGAGGAAATAAGGTGTATTCCAAAAACCGGAGCAAACGGAGGTGGTTAGGCGGTCTCGAACCGAGACACACGGCCGTCGGCTCCGAAAAACTGGAAACCGGGCTCCAAAATGGGAAAATGGGCCTACGACCACGAAACGTAGCCCACGGCCACTGAGAGATGATCTACGAAACCTCTCTCTCCCTTTGGAAAGAGAAAACAGAGCCTGGTTCGCAAACCGAGGCAAGGCACAAAAGAGTTCGGAAGTCTGGAGGCAAGGATCGCAGCTGTGACTCCAAAGACTCAGGACGAGCGCAATATGCAACATCACTAAGCGCTCAGTTGGTGACGTCTGAGTCTTAAGGTCGGTCAAAAATGGGGTGTCTACAGTTGCCCCTCTTTGACAGAACTCGAAAGTCATAAGTGACGGGAGTGAATGTCAAAGCCCAGAGACGACCCATTTTTGACAAGGCCGAAGACTTAGACGAACAGGCGAGATAAACAGAGATGCGCCCGCAGGCGTGCCCGCAGGCAGGGGCGAAATGCAACCGACAATGCAAGAAGCCGAAGGTACTTCATGATCATGCAAATGCAGTAAGCTGCAATGAAGCACATATTCACAATAGATACAACAATTTTAAGCAAGAATGCAAAACAATAACCACATTTCATGCAGTTAAGAATACGGAGAATTATTCAATTCTCGCCACGAATACAGTGTGCACGTGTGATAGATACACAACGCGAATGTGTAATAGATACACAAAGGGTGAACACAAGGTGTGATAGATGCACTGAGTGAACAAGTATGATAGATATACTTAAGGTGAACACAAAGTGTGATAGATGCACTGAGTGAACAAGTATGATAAATATACTGAAGGTGAACACAAAGTGTGATAGATGCACTGAGTGAACAAGTATGATAAATATACTGAATGTGAACATGAAGTGTGATAGATACACTTAGTGAACAGAGTATGATTGATATACTGAAAATGAACACAAAGTGTGATAGATGCACTATGTGAACAGAGTATGATTGATATACTAAATGTAAACACGAAGTGTGATAGATGCACTAAGTGAACAGAGGATGATTGATATACTAAATGTGAACACGAAGTGTGATAGATGCACTTAGTGAACAGAGTATGATTGATATACTGAAAATGAAAACAAAGTGTGATAAATGCACTATGTGAACAGAGTATGATTGATATACTAAAGGTGAACACAAAGTGTGATAGATGCACTAAGTGAACAGAGTGTGATAGATACACAAAATGAATGCGTGATAGATACACAAAGTGAGCATAGTGTGATAGATACACAAAGTGAGCAAAGTGTGATAGATACACAAAACGAAGCGAGTGTGATGGATGCACTAAAAGTGAACACAAAGTGTGATAGATGCACTAAGCGAACAGAGTGTGATTGATACACTAAAAGTAATGAAGTGTGATGGATACACTAAAGTAAATGAAGTGAATATGTGCATGATAGATACACAAAATGAGGATGTGTGTGATAGATACAGAAAATGAAAATGTGTGTGATGGATACAGAAAATGAAAGAAGTGTGATTGATACACTAAGCGAATGAAGAAAGTGTGAATGAGGTGTGATTGATACACTAAACAAATGAAGTGTGATTGATACACTAACTGAATAAAGTGTGATTGATACACTAAGCGAATGAAGAAAGTGTGAATGAGGTGCGATTGATACACTAAATAAATGAAGTGTGATTGATACACTAACTGAATAAAGTGTGATTGATACACTAAATAAATGAAGTGTGATTAATACACTAAGCGAATGAAGAAAGTGTGAATGAGGTGTGATTGATACACTAAATAAATGAAGTGTGATTGATAAACTAACTGAATAAAGTGTGATTGATACACTAAATAAATGATCTCAAACGGAACTTCTTTGAATGAACCGTACATACGATATCGTGCATGAGAAAGAAACTCGAGAGGTACGATGCAATATAATGCATGATGCAATAAACAAGCATAGCGGCGCTTTAGAAAGCACCTCATGGGGTGAGTGGCGATGAACCGTTCTACTCTGACGGGGATCTCCCTTCCTGCTCTTCGAACACTTACCTTCAACTTACAGTACAAAGGCTCTGAAATACTGACAAGGGTTCTTCACATAGAACACTTTGGTTGCTGTCTTTCTTCCTGATCATATTCACAACTTTCCCTATTCTCCAACGGGGTGACAGACTAGGTTGGTTCGGTATCCATAATTGAGGTGCATACACGCTATCTCAACCTATGGGGCTTCTATACAGATTTCAAGCCGAGGACACGCCTCTGGGTATTTAAACCAGACTTTAGTCTCGGAAATCCCGAACCTTTGCATTCTAGGCAACAGCCATTCGAACTCTAGTTTCCACCGTCGCAGTTGGTCTCCCAGGAACTCATTGCGAACACAGCCAAGATGTCCCTGGCATGAAATGGTACTCAAGGAGAGCACTTCTGATTGCCATTTTGGCTTGAAGCAGACTTGATCTTGAGCTTGAGGTAGAGGCACACTCATACTTCGGAGCATTGGCAAGACTTGAAGAGGTACACACGGAATGTAGTCTCGGACTTAGCGATGTTGAAACAAACTCAGATACCCGACATTTCCTCTTTTTTTTTGCTTTGTAGTCTGGAACCCATGTAGCTTCAGATAGGCCCTGGTTTTACTGTTCTGACATGACCTGGGTTGATCCCTGAGGTTTTATGAAAGAACGAATCTTGTTTTGCACAGATGTGGAGAACGGCACGGCACTCGGAGCACAAAACGATTTTATTTTGAAATTGATAAATGAGTTCTTGACCGGGTATTGAGCCTACGACTGAACATTGCGTACTACGACTCAACAAAGGAAAACAAAGGCAAAACAACCTAAATACAAACACAGACACTCAAAACCGACTCAAGACAAGAATCGAGGTAAAACAAAAAGACACGACATTCAGACGTGCACAGGGAGCCTGTTTTTCTGGGTATTGTTTCCCACCCTTTCTCATTTGTGATTCTTACATCACTCGGCCTTCAAGCCCGATTTTTTCTCTCAAAACCCTTTCCTCGCTTTTCCTCTCAGGGCACATCTCTCTATTCTTTATTCTCTCATTTTTATCCCTCCCCAGGGTGGTTGATGGATAAACAAAAAGTTGTGGGCTCTTGCCCCTAGCACTCAGCTAGATTCTTCTTTTTTTGCGCGCAGCTAGTGAGTTCCTCCCACACAGGGGCTGCGCTGCAACTAAGCGTGTAGCGAATCTGCAGCTGTCATCGGCTGTCGATGCTCTGTCGGGGAAGTTTGGACGTGGTTAGATCTGTCCGGATGAGGGAGTGGAATACCTTGATCCATTCCAGTTCATGCTTCGCACTTGGCTTGATACGTCGTTGCTTGGAGGACGAGAGAGCTTTCAGCTCCTTTGTTGACAGTTTCAGCTGTGCCCTTTTCTGGCAAGGAGAGTGCCCTTCTTGGCAAGTATGGTGCCCTTCTTGGAAAGTGCATTGGCAACGGGGAAACGACAGGAAGCTCGACTCAACTGTGCCCCTAGTTCATCATTTTGACCAATTTTTTTGTTTTGGTTTTCGACTAAAACAATTTTGACCGACATGAGAGTTAGATTAACATGCTTGTTCGATTTTCTGATTTGAAATCATGCAAGTTAAGTTATGAGCACTGAAAATTTTCCATTTGGGGTCCAAGAAACGGTCCAATTTTGGAAAAATAGAATAATTTTTGAGAGAAAATTAGTCAACCTCATTAAAAATTCTCAAAAACTATTTTTGCAAACGGCCACTGCTCAACGAGCACGGAACCCGTTCTCGAGATGCACAACCTTAGATTCGAAGGAAAATTGCCCCTTGCTTGAGGGGAACTGCATGGCAACGGAAAGTTGCCCCTTGTTTGAACAGCGCTGCGGCGCATTGAATGGCAACAGAAAGTTGTCCCTTGTTTGAACGGCACCACAGCGCATTGTAGTCAGTCCTCAGAGTGACAAACACAACCAAATTCTCGGATACAGAGAAGGCGAAGATGGTCAAAACCATTACATGGGCACAATCAATCTGAAGTGTTTTACGACTGGACTTTAGAATGAAGTTGCCTACGTATCCCAAAGATGGGAATCAAGCCTTACGTAGTTCGGGGTTAAGGTACCCTCGGGTATTTAACCTCTCCTTTTTATGCTCTAACTTTTGCCAAGGACGCCCTTCCGGGTTTTCAACCTTGCGAGCTTTGTTCTTCTTTTCTTTTCATTTCTATTCATTTTCTTTTCTTCAATCTTTTCAAGATTTTTATTTCTTTTTCTTCATTTTTTTTGCATTTTTCTTTTTTTTTTTTTTTTTTTTTTTTCCGTATTTTTGCCTGGGTCGCCCTTCCGGGTTTTCAGTCCAGCGAGCCTCTCAAGGGTAAAAGTGTAGCTTGGTCCATGTCAAATGGTTCTGAGATCTCGAATCCGTCTGAATCCAAGAGAGTGGCTGCTGTTTGCTGACGATGTAGGAGTCCATTCAACGGGGGCTGAATTTGCCCCTAGTGTTGTGGATAGGAACTCGGTTGTCCTTCAGCAATGTCTTCTTCTTTCCTCCCTTCTGGGATTTGGTATTCCTGCCGATCTTCATTAGCTTGAGAAACATCCCAATTTTTTGACTCTTCGAACACATCTGACATTTTTTTGCCCCTAGTTTGAGGGCTTTTGATCTAGCTTCGCAAGATTCCTTTAACTTTCTTGCCCCTGGTTCGTGGGTTGCTTCAAATCTGGCCACACAGGCCTCGCATTGTGGTTGACCGTTGAACATTCTGAATCCAAGTTCAAGGTTTGAAAGTAAAGGGGTCGAGTCTCGAGGTTGAGAGCGATCCTAAGCTGCACAATCTCAAGAGCGATTCCACACAGGTCTTCGCAGGACTGCGCAAAATATTTTTTGAAATCTTTTAAGAAAGTGACTAATTGCTCGCGCGGAAGACAATGTGAAACCAATCTAGATCAAGCCAGGATCCTTCTCAGTACTCACATTAACAAGCATGATTTCATTCATTAAGGGCTTAGCATGCCTCTCTTTCTCTCAATTGATCAAATTTTTGCAAAACCCAAGGAATTCCTTCCTCTTTGTTTTCATCACAATGTTTGAAAAAGTTTTGAAAAGCTTAGGTCAATGCAATGAGTTCGAGGCACAGAAAAGCAGGCAAAAAGTACTATTGTTTCATTTAAACTTTCTGGCACAACTGGCGCAAGGCAGAAGTAAACACAAGAGTGTGAAAATCACTGCTGTTTCAATTAAATCTGTTGGCATAACTGACTCCCTGGCAGAAACAGACTCAAAAGAAAACAAAAGGACAAACACAAACAAAATAGTGATATCCGAAGTAACACCCCCGGAATCACCCGACTCTAACAAAACAGGACTGACTCGATACAACAAGACAGACCCTTAATCAAAAAAACCGACTTAAAACAAAAAGACAGACTCAAAACAAAACCACAGAGTTGACTCAACACCCAAGTCGGAATCTACAAAAACTAGTATTCACAAATGCTCAAAACAGTGCGTGCCACACGCCACATCTGGAGTAGACTGAGTGCCGCCCGCAGGTGGTTCATCCCTTGATCACATCACATTATCCCCCACAAGTTCACTAATCAAGTGCCGATAGACTTTGCTGAGCTGGTGCGGCGATGACCTTGTTATCAAACAGATCTTGTACATCGTGGCGAAGACGAAAGCAACTGTCAGTGTCATGACCGGTTTGTTGATGGTACGCACAGTACTTAGTCTGGTCATGCTTTGGAGGGAGAGGATCGGGTAGAGGCCGTTGTTCCAATGGTTTCAGATATCCCTTTCGGAGTAAGGCCTCCAGAGCCTTTGACAAAGGCATATAAAGTGGGGTAAAAACCCTCTTGACTCGAAGCGGATATTTGGTTTTTTGTGAGCTACTTCCGGACACACCGGTGAATGGGGTAGCTTTTTTTGATGCGGTGGTGGAAACCATGCCCACATCAAAAGATCTTGCAGCTGCATCACCACTGGTGGTCGCATTCGAACTGCAGGAAAACGCCCTCCTGGGCTGCTCCTTCTCCTGGTCAAGGAGGCCCTGCTTCATAGCGTCCTCGATCTGTACTCCCATCTCATGTAAGTCTGAAAAGGTGGGGAAGGGGAGAACGATCATTTTCTGCATAAGCTTGGGCTGGAGATTGCGCACAATCATCCGAATTTGATCTTTGTCAGTGGGCCTAAGGGTCATCATTGAGGCCTTGGCCCTCCAGCGGGCTACGAAATTAGAAAAACTCTCCTTAGGCTCTTGCCTTGTTGTCTCAAGATCACGGGTTGTGACCTCGATTTACGTGTTATAGGAGTACTGCGCAACGAAGGCCTCGGCCATCTCATCTCAGTTTCGTTTGATATAGTCTTTTAATTTTGCATACCAGATAGCGGCCACACCTGATAGGGTCCGGCCGAATAATGAAAGTTTCTGCAGCCTGGTGAGGCCCATCGGCCTTAGTATGTCCGAAAACAACCGGAGGTGCACTATGGGATCGCCAAATCCATCAAATCGGTCAATGTGTGGCATCTTAAATCTGTCCGGCAGCGTCACAGCTGCGTCGGTATACCCGTCCTCAATGTCCGGAATGGATTTTACTCCCTGAGATTTCTTGAACATCTTTTCTAGCTTGCTCACCTTCAGCACTGTAGGGTCTAACTCGAACTCAAAGGGTGAATCCGGCAGGTTGATGGGTGTTTTGGATAATTGGGATAGGATTGGGGGCGGAGTTGGCCCCATCGGAATGTCTGTACCTTCTTGCTGCATGAGTTTCATACTTTCTTGGAGTTGACGCATCATTTCCTCCATCTCTGCCATGTTCTGCTGTTCCGGCTGACTGACTGGTGGGGAGACTAAAAAATTGATAAAAACTGAGGCCTCAGCCTGACTATTCACTGGTGGGGTGGATAAGGGCCACTGATCTGGTAACTGCTGAATTGGTGATCTGTGCCTGACTGGCCCCTTTTACCCTGCCTCTGGCAAAGGAACACTGATTGCCCTTGAATAGAATCTCTGACCTGACAAAGTCTATCAGCATAAGTCCGATGAACCTCGGGGGATATCGGAGCCTTCTGAAGCTATGGTTCCAAGACTATCCCTAGCAAAAGAGAAAACATGTAGCATCTCAGCCTGATTTCACCTGAACAGATATGAGCATAGTTGAATGAGTGTGCTCTCTACTGAATTCTGCCCAAAATTCTGCCGGTGAACTGATACCCCCAGGTAAAATTGATTCCCAGAAACTGATGCCCGCAGGCCTGATGCCCAAACTACTAAACTGGTGCCCGCAGGCCTGATGCCCAAACTTGTAGACTGATACATGCATTCCTATAGAGACGCACTCTAAAAGTACATAGTAGACAAGTGAGAGCCAAAACACCCCTATGTTAGGGTAGGGTTTCCCTGTCCTATTTTGTCAGGAGCTAGGGTTTCACTACGCACACAGCAGTTTCAAACAACCTACAATCGGGTAAGCAACCTGTCCTAGTTTGGAATGGTCACTATGGATTCCGAATATGCACTAGGTCGAATGGTCAAAAAGGGTGCCCCGGTAAAACCGGGGTTTGTGTTCCCATACTGGCAGAGCCCATAACCGGTCAGCCTTATGGTCATGCCTTGACAAGACAAGCCTCCGGCAAACCGTTCAGGAATAGCAGATGACAAACATAGTGTCCTAGGCGCACCAATGCAAATGCAATGCAAAGAAACACATAAGTGTAGTCAAAACAAGATATCATGAGTTCGAGTCAAGTTCTCTAAAAGATCCCCAGCAGAGTCGCCAGAAACTGTAGACGTCCCCGAACACCCCAGGAGGATGAGTCCCCCTTGTTCGTTCATATTGGGCCTACTACAGTTCGGACTCTCAAGTTGTCACGGTTCTTAATCTGAACCAAAGAGTCCAAATCTGGCAAATCGTTTTGAGAAAATAAATTTTTTTGAAAGAAGTGCCAAACATGGACTGCTTTGCCAAATACAAAGTCGCCACCTAAATGTTTTATTTTGGGGAAATTTAGAAAACCCTGACTCGTTGCCTAAGGCCACGTGTCCGTCATCACCAAAGTTGCCTCGGCTCGGGAACTTGGGTACGATTGGGGAAGGTCACTTCGTGAGCACCCCCGCTCGCCCGATCAAAGATTGGCCTCTACTAACCATGATATCTAGTTTTGAAAACTTTATGTGTTCTTATTCCGGTTATTAGCATAGATTTACTATGTGATGCTCACAGCATACAAGTATAGACTGGATCGCCTGAATTGGAACAAAACATTTCATGTTTGTTTGTTTGAAAGATGGTTTGATGGTGCTACCCGCAAGTAGGCTAAGACGTGGATTTTCCACCCTCGGGTGGGCTTAAGAAAACATGATTTTTGCTACTGTCTGGTGGGCTTAAAACTCACAGTCAACGAATTGTTCCAATCCAAATAACCCAACCTTCACCCACAGGCATTCAGGCAGTTATATCACATAAGCATATAGCCTCATGGTAAGCATGCTATCATGGCAGTCACTCACACACATGCAAGAATGCTAAAGCATAAAAACTTACCGAGTACTCCAAGCCAAAACAAAAGCTAATTAGAAATCCATGCATGATCCTAACTATACAGAAATGCCTAATGCAACACATGTAAAATGCAACTTAAGATAGCCTCGGCTATTCTAGACATGGCATATGAAATGCTACAGCTAACATGTATTCAACTTGGAATTGAAAATACAATGCAATTAGTATGATGCGCCGAGCCCGGTGCATGCAAAACAGATGAATGATGCAAACATGCTGTCATACTGTATGCTAATTGAAAACATGCCCCTATCTAACCATCATAAGCGGGTAAATAAAAGGGAGAAAGCGTGGGGTTGGAAACATACATCACACACCGCACACTTTTACAAAGTTGCTCCCTCGCGCGAGGGTCCGAATAAATAATACAGTCCCAAATGAATAAATATACAGTCCAATAATACAAATCTAATTAATTAAAATTAGGAGCAATAAATTGGCATGCAAGCTAGGGACTGCCTCAAATCTGCTCTGGATGATGAATGATGCATGCTCGGGTTGCCTTGTGCGGAGAATCCCTCGCGATGCCTCGGTTTGCCTCTGTTTGCAATTGTTCTTGGAATGCGTGCCAAGCTCCAGAAGGCTTCCGATTTCTGATTTGCTGCAACAGAGAGCAACAAAGGGGCATGGCAAAGTATTTTTGCATATGTATCCATGACTACTCTTCAGGGAATGTAGTCCTCGATCCTCGTGCCACCAATCACGCATCTCGATGCATGATGGCCGAGGAGTCGAATTGCATGACTCAATATGGAATGAATGCACATGAAAACACAACAGGGCCTAGACTCCATCATGGATAATCCGGAGTGTCGGTGACCAGGAATTGAGATACGTTCCGTCACTCGGAGTACGAAACGTACCTCGTTTTTCGTGCTCGGGCTAACTCCTATCCCAAACACAATGCAATATGCATGACATGCATGAATGCAACTAATATACAACCTAGCATGCACAATGCTATGAAATGGCATACACGATGCACGAGGTAACATGGCATACACAATGCGCTAACATACAACCTAGCATACACAATGCTATGAAATGAAATGGCATACACAATGCACAATGGACTTACACCAACATGAGTGGACCTCAGCCACACTCACATCAGTAGCCATGAGATGAAAATGAGACTCTCGAAGTACGCGCACGCATGCACGCAAACCGAGGACCAAACCTAAGGCATCAAATGCCACTCTACCAAAGCATGGCAAGGCATGGAATATGGTAAGCAAACATGCAAATTTCAGCGCTGAAATGTGATACAAAACAGCCCCGAAACATGGAAACATGGCACCCGATGCATGGAATGAACCCCAAAATTCGAAACTAGGCACATGGAATGACTTACAGCTATACAAAGCATGCATTATTTGATCATGAAGCATGAAGACAGATGCAAGACAGTCCCAAAACATGCATATTTACAGTTTATAACAAGCCTCAAAAATGAACACAAATAGGGCTAATCTATCATGCAAAAATGGCCCTAAAAGAGAGATTAAACACAAAGGGACAGAAGCTGGCTCCAAATAGAAAAGAGCCCTTCAACAAAGTTGAAGAGGGGATCAAAACAAGGAACTTTATAGTTTACATCAAGCCACGAAAATAATCACAAATAAGGCCAAACTATTATGCAAGAAAAGGCCTAAAAGAGGGGTAAAGAGACAAGTGGCAGCTGCTGTTCTCAAACAGAGTAGAGCCCTTCAACAATATTGAATAGGGGCTCAAAACAAGATATTTCACAGTTTATGAAAAGGTCCAAAACAGCTCGACAATAGGCCTAAAATACTATGCAAAAAAATGGCCCAAAAGAGAGATAAAGAGGCAAGTGATAGCAGGCGACCTCAAACAGAGGAGAGCCCTTCAACAATGTTGAAGAGGGGCTCAAAAAAATTTATTTTACAGTTTATGACCAAGTACAAAACAACTCACAAACCGGCCTAAAATACTATGCAAAAATTGGCCTAAAAGAGAGTTTAAACACAAAGGGTGAGGAGGGGACCTCAAACAGAGAAAGACCCTTACTCAAACATGGAGATGAACACAAAATATGACTATTTACAGTTTGGGTCGGATCCCAAAAATGCTAGTAAGTTTGTCTTAGATAGAAAGCAAAACAAGGCAAGAAAGAGGGAAAATGGGACTCACCCTTGTAGACCAATGGACCAGCAGCTCTTGGACCAATTTTGGGAGCTCTTCACCTCTGGAAAGCAGCCTCAAGTTGCTGGAATGAGGGATGGAGGCCTTGTGCTATGAGGTGTAGGGTAAATAGTGTAGAACTAAGGGTGTTTTGAGGGTTGGAATAGAGAGAGGGGGAGATTTAATATAAGAGCTCCAAACCAATTTTTGTAACCCTCTCAAATGCAACTGAGGGGCTGGTTTTATAGAGAAAGGAGTGGAGGAAAAAAGGGGGAAAATCAAATTCAAATTTCCCCCCAAAAGACTCCCCCTCGGATATAGGATTTAGGGGGAAACAGAGGGTGCAGCTGTAAGGAACCAGGTGAGAGGGTCATGGCCGGCCAGGTTCAGAAGGTTCAGGGGGCCGGCCGACCACCTCCCATGGCCGGCCGACCAAGGGTCAAAAAGGTCAAGCACAATTACTGGTCAGCCACCTCAAAAAAGTGGTCTCCCATGTGTGTACAACACAACTATCTGGTCAAAACTCAGAAAAAGTGAACCAGGAGAGAGAAAAGACCATTTTTTAGAGGGGTTCAAAAGGGTCAGGCACAATTACTGGTCGGCCACCAAATATTGGTGGCCTCCCAGGTGTGTACAACACAAATATGGGGTTTAGGGTTCAAGAAAGTGGCCCCGGGGTGGTCAACATTGGCTTTCAAGTGAGGAAAACGGGCATCGGAGAGCGATGAAGGAATAAAGCTGGCTTTTTGGAACAATTGCTGGCCTCCCACCCTCCTACAAGCTTCCTAACTATGAAAATAAGGTCTCCACTAAAAATGAACCAAAACGGATGCAAAACGGAGGTTCGGGGGACCGAAACGCGCCGCCCGGGGCCCCGAAAATGGGCTGTTAAGCACCGGAGGTGGCGTTCGACCACGAAGTTGGTCTCTCGGGCCACAGTGTTCCTCAAAAGGGAGGAAATAAGGTGTATACCAAAAACTGGAGCAAACGGAGGTGGTTAGGCGGTCCCGAACCGAGACACACGGCCGTCGGCTCCGAAAAACCGAAAACCGGGCTCCAAAATGGGGAAAATGGCCTACGACCACGAAACGTAGCCTACGACCACTGAGAGATGATCTATGAGACCTCTCTCTCCCTTTGGGAAGAGAAAATAGAGAAAACAGAGCCTGGTTCGCAAACCGAGGCAAGGCACGAAAGAGTCCGGAAGTCCGGAGGCAAGGCTCGCAGCCGTGACTCCAAAGACTCAGGACAAGCACAATATGCAACATCACCGAGTACTCAGTTGGTGACGTCTGAGTCTTAAGGTCGGTCAAAAATGGGATGTCTACACTAAGGCTCAGGGTTTCAAGTGTAATGACAAAAAAAATTAGGGTCTCTACAACCTATCCCCCTTAAATAAATTTCGTCCTCGAAATTAGATCATACCTTATGTCTCAAATAGTTGTGAATAATTTGCCCGCATCGCATCTTCACGTTCCCAGGTGAACTCTTCAATACCGTGGTGATGCCAAAGTATCTTAAGAAGGTGAATTGTCTTCCCTCACAAGTTCTTTTCTTGACTGTCCAAAATTGCTATTGGTCCCTCCTCAAAGGTAGCGTCTTCATTGAGTTGGATTTCTTCCCAGTTGATGATGTGAGAAGGGTGCATTATATACTTCCGCAGCATAGATACATGGAAAACATCATGTACTCCAGCCAACTGTGGGGGTAAAGCTAACTTGTACGCAACCTCTCCGATTTTCTGAAGTATCTCGAAGGGTCCAATATATCGAGGTGATAATTTTCCTTTCTTTCCAAAACGAATGATCCCTCGGCGGGGCTGAATTTTCAGGAAAACATAATCACCGGCAGCGAAGGTTAGCGGTCTTCTCCTTTTAGCTGCATAACTCTTTTGACGATCTTGAGCTGCCACTAATCGTTGTCGAATAAGTTTCACCTTTTCTGTAGTTTCTTCCACGATCTCTGGGCCCAATAGACTCACTTCTCCAACTTCAGTCCAACTAACTGGTGATCTGCAAGGCCGGCCATACAGTGCTTCGAATGGAGCCATGCCAATACTAGCCTGGAAACTATTGTTGTACGTGAACTCTACCAACGGTAGGTCTCACTCCCAATTCCCCTTGAAATCCATCACCCAACCTCTTAACATGTCTTCCAAAGTCTGAATGGTACGTTCCGACTGTCCGTCAGTTTGAGGATGAAATGAGGTACTAAAACATAATTCAGTCCCTAACGCTTCCTGTAAACTTCCCCAGAATCGAGAGGTGAAACGCGGGTCTCGGTCGGACACAATTGATATAGGAATTCCGTGTAATCGGACAATTTCTTTAATGTAGAGATGACTCAGCAATGTCAAAGTGTCGGAGATTTTATATGGCAAAAAGTGCGCAGTTTTCGTCAAACGATCAACTATAACCCATATAGCATCATGTCCTCTAGGTGACCTGGGTAGTCCAGTGACGAAGTCCATTGTTACATGCTCCCATTTTCATTCTGATATCGGTAAGGGCTGAAGCATCCCTCCAGGTCGCTGGTGTTCTGCCTTTACTTGCTGATACGTAAGGCATCTGGATACGAATACCGAATGGTGGAACTCCTTCAGAACTTTTTCTCTAAGCGACTCATCTTGTGGTACAAACACTCTACGCTGATGTCTCAAACTTCCATCTAAATGAATCGTCCAATCAGGTATAGGATCGCCGGGTGCTATTCGCGCTTTTATGAACGCCACCTCCTAATCATACTTCTGTGACTCTATTACCTCGTTCAGTAATTTGGGTGTAGCGATTTGAGCGCCAAGGTATACCTTCTCGTCCTGAGCTTTCATCTGTACTCCAAACTCATTAAGTGTTCCGACCATGTTCCATTCCTTGAGTGCCAAGCTAGCAATAATTCCCCGGTTCTTGCGACTCAAGGCATCCGCCACCACGTTAGCTTTGCCAGGATGATAGGATAGAGTAAAATGGTAATCTTCGAGGTATTCTAGCCATCGTCTTTGTCTCATGTTCAAGTCCTTCTGTGTGAATAAATACTTCAAGCTCTTATGGTCCGTGAAAATCTCAAATTGTTCACCATACAAATAATAACGCCACTGCTTTAACGCAAAAACCATTGCTGCCAACTCTAGATCGTGTGTCGGATAATTCTTTTCATGCGGTTTCAGTTGCCTGGAGCCGTAAACCACAACCTTCCCTTTTTGCATTAGCACACAGCCTAGCCCATCCTTGGACGCGTCACAATATACCGTATATCCTATGTCTCGCTCCGGAATGATGAGTATTAGGGCACTAGTCAATCTGCTCTTGAGTTCTTGAAAGGATTGTTCACATGCTTCGTTCCAATCGTATTTTACCCCTTTTTGTGTTAGACGAGTCATCGGCTTAGCTAGTTTAGAAAAGTCTTGAATAAACTGTCGGTAATAGCCGGCTAACCCTAAGAAACTACGAACTTCGAATACTGAAGTTGGCTACTTCCAATCTAATACTGCTTCTACCTTGGCCGGGTCTACAGCGATTCCATGCTCCGACACAATGTGTCCCAAAAATGTGACTTCCTTCAGCCAGAACTCGCATTTACTTGCTTTTGCGTACAGCTGGTTGTCTCTTAAAACCTGGAGAACTACTCGCAAGTGTTGCTCATGTTCTTCTTCCGACGGTGAATAGACTAGAATATCGTCGATAAACACCACCACGAACTGGTCCAAGTACTGAGTAAAAATCTTATTCATCAAGCTCATAAACACGGCTGGTGCATTGGTTAATCCAAAGGGCATTACCACAAATTCGTAATGGCCATATCGGGTTCGGAAAGCAGTTTTTGGTATGTCATCATCAGCGACCTGCAATTGATGATAGCCAGATCTAAGATCAATCTTTGAATAACACTTCGAACCTCGAAATTGATCAAAAAGGTCATCAATCCGTGGAAGTGGATATCGGTTCTTGATCGTCACCCGATTGAGTTGCCGATAATCTATGCACAATCTTAGTGTTCCGTCCTTTTTCTTTGCAAATAGAACTGGTGCGCCCCACGGTGAGGTACTTGGTCGGATAAATCCCTTTTCCAGTAATTCTTGCAGTTGCGTCTTCAACTCCCGAAGTTCGGCAGGAGCCATATGGTGGGGTGTCAGGGATATTGGTACAGTACCCGCTTGTAACTCGATACTAAAATTTACTTCACGATGGGGCGGTAATCCTGGCAATTCCTCAGGAAAAACATCAGCGTATTCACAAACTACACGCGGAAGATTTAAGTCTGATTGAGCTTCTTCATTAATGATCAAACTTGCTAACCATCCAGCAAATTGTCGACACCACTGCATTTTACGATGTGTAGTGCTTAGGGAATCCTCTCTATCCCCCTTAAATTGGAAACACGTTCCACTAGGTGTGCAAACTGTCACCCTCTTGTGGTAGCAATCAATCATTGCTCGGTGGGCGGATAACCAATCCATTCCCAAGATTATGTCAAAATTGGACATGTTCATGACCCGAAGGTCACAACTCAAGTGTAACCCTGACACTTCTAATTCACACCCTCGACAAATTAATCCTACCCTAATACTTCCTCCCAAGGGTGATGCAACACGTGAAGTAGTTTCTAAAGGTTCACATTTAAAACCTAATGATTTAACACATGATGTTGATATAAAAGAATGTGATGCGCCAGAATCGAATAGAATGTGAACCCAAGAATGATAGAGTACAATGTTACCTCTAATTACTGATGGATCTTTATTGTCTTTCTCTTGGAGAGCAAAAACTCTGCCTGTGGCTTTTTGATTACCGGTTGGTCCAACCTTTTGGTTTCCTCCTGACTTGTTCATCCATGGCCTTTGCCCGCCAATAACTTGAGCATTCGCGCTTGAACTCCCTGCTTGATTTCCCATCCTAGAAAGTTGGGGACATTCCGACTTCTTGTGCCCTATCTGATGACAGTGAAAACATTGGATTTGTGTAATAGGCTTGGTTTGTAAACTTTCTTTCTGGCTTTGCTATTGCGGCTGTTGCGACGGTCTAGTGTATGGTGTCCGTACCACATTCTTTCGGTCATTTCTTCTTGGCCCTACAAAGGACTGACCCCCTTTCTTCGTTTTCATCATCCAAATCCTTTTTGAGTCTGCCCACTCTCTTTCTGCATCCAATGCCGTGTCCACCACATCAGCAAATGTAGGGAGGCGCAAGGGTAACACTTTACCTCTAATGATAGGGTCTAAACCCCACTCAAATTTTCGTGCTTTCTCTTCCTCATTTACCACATATCGGGCTGCGTATCGAGCCAGCTCTTCAAACTTGGCCACATACTGAGTCACTGACATCTCACCTTGTTTCAAAGTTTGAAATTGCCAAATTCACTCTTGTCTAACTGTGTTTGGGAAATATTTTCTTAGAAACAATTTTTTAAACTGAGCCCAAGTCATGCTTGTCGTGTCCCGAGAGTTTTTCATCAAGGACCACCAATGATCCGCTTCTCCTTCTAGCTGATAACTTGCCAGGGCGATCTTGTCTGTATGCATAGTAATACCCATGGTTTTCAACATCTTTTCTATTTGACGAATCCAACTCTCAGCGACTCTCGGGTCAGGCTCACCTGTGAACACCGGCGGTCTTTGCTTTCTGAACTCAGATAACAAATATATCCGCTCATTTGGTTGCGTTCTTCTAAGCCTTCCTAACTCTTCAAGAATCTGGTTTCCGACTGGTCTTGGCAACTCCTCCGCAGGTATAGGTCTACCGCAATTAACGCCTTGATTGCGAGTTGGACGTCCTCGTCGGCGTCTGACTTGATCGTTTGCTTCCACATTGTCCGCCATCTGCCAAGTTTGTGGGTAATATAAGCTTAGGGTTGTTGTGGAGGCGAAGCGGTGTTCAATAAATAGGCTAATTTAATGTGGTCTGAGGTGTAATTAATTAATTTCTTTATTTATTTATTTTCTTTCCTAAATGGATGATGCAATTAAACCAAGCAGAATAAAATAAAATAATATACAATACACTAGAAAAACCAACTAGATATTTTATATATATACGTATATAACTTCTTCTTACAAAAGGTTACACTATCTAGGTTAGCGTGTAGGGTGTATACACCAAAACAAAACACGCTTCAACCACACAAAAACTATTTACAAAGGTACACAAAAAGGTTCGTCTCACGACTACTACAGCCCTAAGTCAAACGATTCCTCTGGGTCTTCTTCGGGATCTTCTTCAGGATCTTCCTCGGGATCCTCTGGTGGTAAAGGAGCATATGTTGGGGAGGCTGGAAACTGCTGGGCTGGTGTAGGGGAGTACTCTGACGACACCTCTATAGGGAATGCAGGGGAAGCTCCGGGAAGTACCGAGACAAAAGGAACCTCTAACTCAGGATGATGAGAGCCACAGCTCTCGGGTCCAACGCGACACATCACTGGATGCGGATCCTCAGCCAATACCTCTTGCCTAAGCTCAGCAAAAGTCTGACCATTCCGCTCTATCTGTAGAGCGAACCTAAGCTCCCGGTATTTGCACTGGAGGCGTCGGCGTACCAACGCTCGTCTTGCTTGCGTGGTGTAGTATGAAAAATCCTCCTCTGTTTTCCGAATAGCTTTCTTTATCACGCGTTCCGCTCCTAATTGACACTGCCGGTTAAGTCTTTGCGGACTAACAGCTACTGCCCGCCTATTCTGGAAACGAAAAACTCTCCAGTCATCAACGCTTTCTAACGCAGAATCCATCCTACGGTAGGTAAACAAATTTTTTTTTTAGTCCACCTTTAATATGATATAATATAATGTTAACAGAATGTGGTAATGTAAAAGGCAAGGATATCTAAAATCACAAGTCAACACGCGTGGGTTAAGGGTTGAACCTAGGGCTCTAATACCAATTTGTCACGCTCAAAAAATTCGAGACCACAAGAGTAATATATAAAGTACAACTCAAACAAAAGAGATAACCACAATATTTTAATATACACACATAAGTAGCGTTATAACATAGATAACTTATTTGAGTTCCACTAAAGGTTTACAAAATACTGTCAAACCAAAAGGTAAAAGGGAAGGGAAAACAAGAACAAACTACTAGTTCAAATTTTTCAAGTGAACCACGGCTCTAAAACTTCATCTTGATTGTCTTCGGGATAACCTTCCCAGTCGTAAGCTGCTTCTTCACCTGGCATAACACGCCTTGAGCTTGGAATGCCCAGTAAAAACACACACACCCCTATATCTTCTATCAATCAATCAACCATACACAAAACAAATTAGGTAACATAACATATTTATGTTAAGATTTTATGAATTAGTAGTTAGACTAGGCATCTAGAACCCCCCCAAAGAGATCCTTCTACCCAATCATAAGATTAAACACCGGACTACTCAGAACTCCCCCTTTTGCTGCTTTGCAGACCTTACCACCCATGCCCACCTCCTGGTTATTTACCGGTCAGCGACATCGATGGACCTCATAAGGGACGGCCAAACAAGTGGGCTCGCTTACACCCCAAATCGTGCCTAGGGCTCGCTTACACCCTGCACATACCATACCAAAGGGCTCACTTACACCCTGAAATCACCGCATAGAGTTTGAATACGTCCATGTCAACCTAGGGGTTCGCCCAAAACGCTTACACAAGACTTAACTCATTTGGTATCATAATTCAGGTCATTTAAACGAGTATGGGAAAAAAACATACTAGAGGAAATATAGTCCATGGTCATCATTCATAAGTATAGTAAGGCAAGAAAATAACATTAAAAAGGCTTTGAAATATTTAGAGACAAATAACATAATATAACACAATTTCCAGCACTGTTCGGTTCTGCTGGGCTAACAAGAATGCTTTGGTAAAAATACTTCTAGGACAAATTAGGGGCTGAAATTGCACAGAAAATATATTCAATCTGTCTAGTTTCAGTTCCAATTTTTTAGAAGTTGCACAGCCCCTCCACAAATTCATCTACAAACTATAATCGAAAATCTGTCTAGATTTGTCACCCTTTGGGGAAACTAACATTTCTCTCAATCTACCTGATGGTTTTCACTCAAATAAATTTTGTTGGAAAGAAGACTCAGAGTTATAAATTTTGACAGAAGAACCAACATGAGATGATTTTTCTAGAATTTTATAAAATTGCTAAAAGTGGACTGTTTTTCAGAGACTCAGGACCAGATTTTTCAACAATTTATCCAAGCCCTAAAAACACACAATTAGGAGCTAATAAAATTATCACAAGCTCTAAACACATAAAATACCCTACAATAAATTCAGATTTGAGAATTAGATAGATTTGATATTTCTTTTAAATTATAGAAGTTGCAACAGTGCCTAATTTCACAAGTTTGCAACACAATGACACTATTTCATACCTACACCTTCACACATACCAAAAACACCCTATTTACCATCAATTTGTAACACAAGAGGCATATTAGACCATAGAATGAGATGATGAAAGGGTTGGAGAAAATAAGGAAGAGGTATGTTCTTACCTTCAAGAATTCCTTATTTTCTTTCCTTCTCTTTTCCCTTTTTTTTTTTTTTCTTCTTCTTCTTACTTCTCTACCTCCCTTCCCTTGAGCCAACTCTCCCTCTCTCACCCTCTCCTTGGGCTTTAGAAAAACGTGGGAGTGGATTTGGACAAGCCTCACTTATATAATATAAGGTAGCTTAATGGCTAAGAGATTAAATATCTAGATTTTTTTTTTCTTTTATTTTATTTTTGGTTTGTTGTTTTCCAATTAACTCTTCCACCAACATATTATATATAGATATATATAGATATATATAAACTATATATATATATATATATATATTCAAATACACAATAGTATTCTATTCAAATAAATAATAAATGAAAGAACAATAAAAACAAAAAAAATAGAAATAAAAATAAAATGTGTGAATTAATTTAGAATTTATGAGATAAAATAAATAAAACCAAGTTTTAGGATAGTTTCAATCATAAAGTGGTGTTCTATGATTTAATTATGGTGACACACGGAGAAATTATTATTTACTTGGGCCCTTACGCAGACTTTTATGGAACTAGGGCTAAAATGCTATTAACCTAAGGCTCAGGGTTTCGAGTGTAATGCCAAAAAAAATTAGGGTCCCTACATTCTCAACTTTGTATAAATAGTGAGCGGGAGTCCGGTGAATAATAACAGAGTAAAGGGGTTTAATGAATGATGTCCATCATAGAGTCAGAAATCAGAGTTTATATCATAAACAGATTCACATTCATATTCTTGGTCAAATCATATACAGAAATCAGAGTTCATACTTAATCACACGTGGTATATCCATTAGCGCTAACAGAGTAGATATAGAACAAATGGTGGTTATGAGTTACCAGTTCCATAAAGGAACCTTCGGGTCCGGGTAACAGATAACAGATATTCTGAGCTCCATGATGGAGCCTCTGATACGGGTAACAGATGACAGACACTATAAGTTCCATAATGGAACCTCCGATACCGGGTAATAGCTAACAAATATCACATGATACTAAAGATGCCACAAATACATTGTCAGAAATTGGACAATCATTCATTGTACATAACATATCATTTCAGAAAATAAATTTTAATTCATCATACAAAAAATAAATAAAGTTGAACGTAGCTTTATTAAGTTATTACTCACAGATGGCTCCGAGTGTAGACAGATAGAGCAGACTAATCAAATGGTTTACGCCACGTGACCTACATCAACACATAACGAATACATATTTGAAACACACGTTGGAATATACTTAACTCATTATGTTCTGTTTTTAGTGTGTTTCTACATTTTACCCTTATTATTATGTCTTAATATAGGCTTAGGAATGCCTAGGATGAAATGAAGATACGAAAATGCATGTGAAAACACTTAACAAACTTTGCTGAAAACAGGGGTCTCGCTCGAGCGGACATGCAAAATAGGAGTGGTCGCGCGAGTGTACATTCCTTCGCTCAAGTGGTCTGTAAACTTTGCAAAAGTACTAATTGCTTGATTTTTCCGTGCGATGCTCGGTTGACGCTCGCTCGAGCGTAAAACTCATGCCCTCGCTCGAGTGCAACTTTTGTCGTTTAAGCGGTCTGCAAAACACTCAAACTTCTGGGAGCATGCATTTTATGCTCGAGCGGACTTTTGGTCGCTCAAGTGAAAGTGCAAAAATAAAAGTGGTCACTCGAGTGCAGAATTTGTTGCTTGAGCGTGGAGGTAGAATTCTGGAATTTCCAGAATTGCTTCCAAGCTTCAAATTCAACCCAAAGCTGCAAATTTATGGTTCCTTAGGCCAAAAACTTGAGAAAACATTTAGAAACTTGTGTAACAATATGAGATGAAGATCAATTCACAAAATCAAGGCCCAAAACCAAATCAATTCTTCAAAATCAAGCTTGAAACTTTATGTATATAACATGTATGCAATGATATAAGCTATTTATGGTGAGCTCTTAGCCTTTAACAAAAATGTCCTCTTTCATGTATAAATTGATAGAAAATTAACTCATAATTCATGAATTATGCGTGCATGTATGAAGTAATCCTTCATTCTACATTCTTAATTTACTTCTCATGCTTTATCTTCTAATTCTCTAGAACTCTTGCACTAAGTAATTCAAATTCGTAATTAAGGAGTTGAATTTCCTACCTAACCTTGAGTTTTCAAGTGTTGGAGCTAAACCTCCTCAATTCTCTTCAATCTCTCTTATTTCCTTTTTAATTCTCTCATTCCTTTAATGTTTGGCTTCAATCTCTCTCTCTCTCTCCCATTCTCTCTTACGTTTTTTATCAAAAGAAGATGAAGGAGTGTGTGTATAAAGAAATCTAGAACTCTCATTAACCTTATATAGGCTTGATTAGTAGAGATTAATTAATTCTAACTTAGACGAATCAATTTTAATTATTTTATTCTAATTATTTTGTTCCGAATCGAATTTCAATTGAACCTACCATAAATTCTTAAAAATTCCAAGTAACACATATATCAAGTTAATTTCATGATCGAATGCCAATAAGGCTTTCAATTCGCAGAATAAGACGGAAACACAAACAGTTCTTCCTACGAGAGACAGATAAAAACACAAATAATGCAACACACATGCAATTAATTCAGAATTCACCTTAATTACTTATTAGGCATAATTAATTATGGTTAGTCAGCTAATCATAAGTCGAGGTTGTTACAAGCAGAGTCAGGAATTCAGTGAAGATGGGGCACAAATTAATGACAACATTGATTTATTTTTTTTTTTCTCATAATAAACAACAACAAGATTTTACTAAACTTAAATATTAAGAGCCCATTTGGATAAATGTAAATTTTAAATTAAAGGAATTGAGGTTAAATTTTATATAAATATTGGGGAGTAACTAATTTAGGTGGATTGGAAAATTAAAAAAGAAGATAAGTTGATATAGAAATGATATATTTTAGTAGAGAAATTTTATAGAACACACCGCAAAAGAAATGTTTATCATATGCCGCAGTTATGATCTTAGTAGTCTTTAGTTATGACATATTGGCCCTGTTTGGTATGGCTTATTTTCAACTTATTTCAGCTTTTAGCTTAATTTAAACTATTTTAATGTGTTTGGTTCAGCTTAATAATACAGCTTATAGCTTTTTGTAAGTCAAAAATCAACTTATTCTTTGAGTGGGGGAGGAGAAGCTTAATTTATAAGTCAAAAATCAGCTTATGTTCACAGTTATAAGTTATAAACTGTTAAGCTATAAGTTATAATCACTTTCCCACAGCTCTACCAAACGGGGCCATTGTAGTGTTGGATATAACTTATTTATAACTTATTGTGGTTGTTGTTTTGGTTATGACTGAAGAGGCTTTTGGTTATACATCAAATAATGGATAGTTATGACTTATTTTGATATTAGTTATGACTTATTGTGATTTCTTTCTTCTTCCTCTTCTTCTTCTTCTTATTTTTTTTTATTTTTGTTGTTATTGTTGTTATAATTGAAGATGTATTGCTTGGTTATAATTTATATAGTGGTTATTTTAGTTATGAATGTAAATAATTTGGTTATGAAAATTTATAATATCAACACCAAAAGTCATAACTTGTATATGGTACACCCTTTTGGAGATGTATAATAGAAGGAGCCATTTTAGTAGGTTTCTTGTAATTAGAAGAAAAATTTATAATAAAAGGACTATTACAATTTTAAGAAAGGATATTATTATAACTTTATAAAGGATATATATATATATATATATGATATAATCTATATATATAAGGTTACTAATATAATTATCAAAACTTCAAGAGGGGTACGTGCCCCCCCTGTTCCTACACTGGCTCCGTCCCTGCGCAAGTGCCGCTTTTTCTGTCTACAAATGCAGCTCCGTCCCTGCGCAAGTGCCGCTTTTTCTGTCTACAAATGCAACAACAATTAGCAATTGGACCACTTAGAGGCAACAACCAAAGTTCAAGGGTAAAATTGATACAATTGAAAGTAAAAAACTAAATTAACACAAAAGAAAAATTACAACCCATGTAATGAACATGGCAGCTTTTATGTTGCAAAGTTTTCACTAATGTTGTTTATTTATATACATATATATATATATATATATATATATTTAAGGGAAATTGACCAATAAATCTCTTTTTGTAGACTTGTAATCCATAAGATCCTAAATATTTTTTTGGTGACTGATTGATCTCTTAAATTATTTGTTGACTATTTTGCCATTGTTAGTACAATTGGAGGACAAGTGGCTTAGTTATGTATGCAGAAGGTGATGGGGTGTTTGTGTGTCACGTTGTCCGAAAAGTGCACTAGTAGCTTTTTAAAGTTTGGTTGTTTTTAACACGCGCAGTGTGGGACATGAATTTCTTATTAATTGTTTTTTGGCACGCGACGTGAAGATATGTAGTAATTCAATCAAATTGGGCCCGCCACGTTGGAGTGTCACATGTCACGTTTAGGAAAAATACATTAAGGAGTTTTTAATTTTTTTTAAAGTATCATAACATATCCGTCATGTTGTCACATTTGAAAAAAGTATATTAAGAAATTTTTATTTTTTTTTTTGGAGTGTCATATCATACCTACTACGTTGTCACATTTAGAAAAAAAAGTACACTAAGAATGAGTAAAAAATTTGGAGTGTCACATCATACCTGCCACATTGTCACATTTAGAAAAAGTACACTAAGGAGTTTTTAATTTTTTTGAAGTATCTCATCGTTGAAATGTCCCATTAATACCTGTCACATTGAAATATTACACCATACCTGTCACAAAAAAAATAAATAAATAAATAAAAATTCCCCAATTAACTAGTGAGGGTATATCTGTCTAATCAATACCCATCCACGTTTGAAAAATGACTTACTGGTCACACACTACACCTAATAAATACTCTTCAATCAACCAATTAAAACGTAGAACCAAATGGTATAAAAATTCCCAAAATAGAACTTTCCAATAAATTTTTCCATATTTAAAGTTCACTAGAATGATATTTCTCTTAGAATTTATGGCAGCCCAAATTTCTTAGAAGAAACTACCTGAAAGGAGGCCCGAGATTCCCTCTATTGTAATGTATTATATTTTTAAGTACATGCATATTAGTGTGTACAGACACAACAAATTTTATTTTATTTCTTTTCTTTTCTTTTCTTTTGCGATATTTGGTATATATAGGAATAATTTATAAGTTATTCAAATATATTGATAGTTTCATATTTATTTGTTTAATGGATATATTAAGATAAATTCAATTGATTATAATGAAGCCAAAGAAACTTTGTTGTGCAGTTCAAACCTTATAGTTTTTTGGACAAACTATGACGGTAGTTTGTGTATTTTATTCCTTGTGTCATTTTAGTTCATGCTCTTCAATTGGCTCAATTTTGATAATAAATTTATGATTTTGTCTCAATGTGGTCTAATTAATTACAATTGTTAATATTTTTTTATGAAAAATATGCACATAAATGTCACTTGCCATATTTTTAAGGACAAAATTATAAACTTATTCAATTCAGTTAGTTAACCTTAACAAATTTACTGATAATTTTCCTTGAAAAACACTAAGGATATTATTAATTGGATCAAATTAAAACAAAATCTAAAATTAAGAGTCAAAATTAAGCCAATTAAAAATGTAGGGATTAAAATGACACAAAGGATAAATTATAGGAACATCGGTGTAATTTGTCCAAGTTTTTTTCTTGGGTAAACAATTATATTGTTGAAATAATTTTAACTACTAATTACAGCAATTCAGAACACTAGTGTAAGAATTATTTTTTTAAGAGTAATGTTAGGAATTCCAAATGTTTTATCAACAGTTCTGTGGGATGGTGTAGGTTTCACACCCATGTAAAACAATTGATAGAAATATTAGTAAAATATTTTGAGATCCCTAACATTTTTATTTTTTTAATTTTAAATTCCTGTACAAAATAAATTATTATAATCTGGAATTACATCTATAATGAAACACTTAGCACACGCAGGAGGGAAGACTACCTTCTGCCAGAGTGCTCGAGCCGGGGAGAGTTTAACATTTTTAAATGTAGAATTCATGTTCAAAGCATACTCACATGCAATAACTGTATACAACTGACCTGATGCTTCAATTTTTAATCCATGTATAATTTTCATTTAATCAAATTGATCCGTATAAATAATTGAAGTTTCGCAATAAGCATAGTAGTATATAATAAGTATGGTGCTGGTTTAATTTAAATTGGAGTAAATTGTTAAAAAGTCTAAACTAAAGAGGGAGTAAAACGTTAGATCCAGTGAATATTTTTTGTTGGTGAGAGGTTCACTCTTTATAAAATAACTTGGTGAGAAATCTTTTTATTAGCGGACATTTTATTTCCAATTTTGCCCCTTAAATTATTTGTTGACTTTTTCTTGACTATCTATTCAAATTTTTTAACTATCTATTCAATTTTCCCCTTACCTATTCAAATATTTTCTATCTATTAAAATTTACCACATAATTTGCTAAATTTTTAAACTTATTTGTTCAATTTTATATCTAGTTGTTCAATTTTTTTTTCTATTTATTAAAATACCAAACCAAACGAAATTTAATCTACTCAAATCTACAAATCCACTATTTGTTCAAATCCACAAATCCATTATCCGTTCAATATGACCCTTTACTAGATTTGAGATCAAATCTTTTAAACAAAAATTTATATAGACACAATCATACTCTCTCTCTCTCTCTCCTTTACTAGATTTGAGATCAAATCTTTTAAACAAAAATTTATATAGACACAATCATACTCTCTCTCTCTCTCTCTCTACATTTCTATGATCTGTTCAAATTCAAACACTAATCTGTTGCAATCTATTTATTCATCACCATCAACAACAACAAAAAAATAATAATAACAATAACAATCAACAAATTTGTTCAAATCCACAAATCCATTATCCGTTCAATATGACCCTTTACTAGATTTGAGATCAAATCTTTTAAACAAAAATTTATATAGACACAATCATACTCTCTCTCTCTCTCTCTACATTTCTATGATCTGTTCAAATTCAAACACAAATCTGTTGCAATCTATTTATTCATCACCATCAACAACAACAAAAAAATAATAATAACAATAACAATCAACAACAACTAAAAAAAAAAACCAAAAAAAAAACACAAAAAGAGAGTGTATGTGTGTGTGATCTGTTTGTGGTATTTCTGTGGTGCTCAAGCATCTCAAATCTTCTCTATTATAAAAATCTCTTTTGCGCGCAAAGCTTTGATTACAGAATTCTATGTCCCATCTTTCAATTCGACATTTGTTTTGTCTAGAGTTTAACCAGATCATACAAAATACAAAGGCAAATCATTAGAAAGAGAGAGAGAGAGAGATGACTCATCGACAACTTTTTACAAAAATAGACGTGATATAATGTTAGAAAGAGAGAGAGAGGAATGAGGATTTAGAGATTTAAACGGTAGCGGTGGAGGAAAGAAAGAGAGAGTGGATGAGGATGGCAGCGGCGGACTTGATCTTCACATCCGTGAGGTGGCTGAGAGGGATGTTCGATAAATCTCTTTCCAATCTTAAATCTCGGATCTGAGATCATTGGCGACAGAAGAAAAGGCGGAGGAAGAAAAACCAGAAGATAGTGGCAGCGGAGGGACAACGACTTAAGTCCTAGCCACAGATGCACGACGATCACTCCTCTTGACGAGTTCTCTCGACGAAACAGTGAGGTGTGGAGCCCCGACGAGCTCACAAGC
Source organism: Camellia sinensis (assembly GCF_004153795.1). Taxonomy (NCBI): domain Eukaryota; kingdom Viridiplantae; phylum Streptophyta; class Magnoliopsida; order Ericales; family Theaceae; genus Camellia; species Camellia sinensis. The sequence goes on from NW_021025260.1 coordinate 2,987,408, forward strand.
ATTTTCGTCAACACTGGCTATTGCCTCGGTGTCGTCTCCTTTGCTATTCATCCCTCTAGTGTCATTGCCACCTCCGTCTCTCTTGACAACTTTGTTCCAGCGATGAGAGAAAGATCTGAGTTGATGAGAGAAAAGAGAAAGAGAGAGATGTGAGGTCTTTGAAAAGAGTGAGAGAGAGAGATCTGAAGGAATAACAAAGATAACAAACCACGTGAGAGAAACGTGACAATGAAGGAGTAATTTGGTCATTCTGTAAGAACTTGTCCTCGGGATAAAGCATCTTAGAGCGTCGACTTTTAACCAAAGAAAATTTAAAACTAAATTTATGGACCGAATGCCCTTTAAATTAAGAAATTTTGTGAATGTCATATTTCAATACAATATTGCTTGATAGAGAATAGGTAATACTATGACAATATACTAGAACATTCGGTTCAAAAGTCTAAATTCAAATTTCTTTTATCCAAAGGTTATTATGTCCATAAGACATACTCCTACACAATGACTAAACTACCCCATATATTTAAAACCACGCCTGTTCTTTTGCTTATCAAATTCGTCTCTCTTTCTCTTCTAATCGTTTTCTCTCTCTCTATTTTTTATCTCTCTCTTATTATGTCTACGCCAGTCATGGCTATCCCCAAACAACACCTTCTCTCTAGGGTTCATCGCCAATGGCTCTGCCTACTTTACCGCCCTCACCTACAACGTCATCCTCGTTTAGAAGAACGGCAGTGATTTCGGCGCCACTGTTTCCTCTACCTCCTTCCAGTTCCTTACCAACGACAACCTTCGCATCGTCTATTCCTCTTGCGCCATTGTCCAATACCGCCGGCCCCACTAGCTTCCTTCCTCAAAATCTAGAACAAGGGGACAACCAATTTGTGTTGATCTCGCCGTCACTACTCCGCCACTGCTCTTCCATCAATCTGTGTTGATCTTGCTCTCAACCTCATCTCCGATTTGTCTATTTTTCTTTCTCTCAGATTGGGGGATCATACTATTCTTCCGCTTCTCTCTCTCTCTCTCTCTCTCTCTCTCTCTCTCTCTCCAGCAAGCCCTAACAGTGACTTCCCTATCAACGTTCACGCCAAATATGGAGACCTACGGAAGTAGCAAGAGCAAGAGAGAAGCTTTGTCTTCCAAGACTAGCCGAAGCAAAAACTGAAGAAAATTAGGCGACGACTCCTACTCCGATACACCCTCCAACTCTGAGACCAATAGCTACGACTCGTTGTCGCCGAGACACCGATCTGATAAGCGAAGTCTCAATCGCCGCAGTCAACGTCGTCAGAGCACTTCGAGGGATTTGAATGATTCCCACAATGGAAGTGATCGTGAGAGGAAGAGGAAGAAAAAGAGGATGAGGTCGTCTTCGAAGAAGGTTATAGATGAGGACATTGCTGATTACTTGGCCAAGAAATCTTTTTAAAAAAAAAAAAAAAAATTACTCTTTGTATGATTATTTTTTTTATTTTTTTATTTCTAGGGTTTTTGCGAATTGTCATGGTGGTTTGGGTTTTAATGCTTTTAGGCTCTTCATCTTCTCTGATTTGAACCGCCATTACCGTCATTCCTTCCTCCATCACACTCGTATCTCTAGCACTCAGATTTGGTTGAGCATGGCAAAGATCTGGTCGGAGTGACCAAATCTGGTAGCACTACTGAGATTTTTAGGGATTTTACATACCAAATTAGGGAAGCAAATTTTTTGTTATTGTTGTTAATGTTGTTGTTGATGAAGTTTGGTTTGGAAAAGAGTGGAAAACAGATAGGTTGGAATCTTCTTATTTGGTTGGACATTCAAAGCACTGGAATAGATAAAGGAAATGAGATGATAGAGAACTTGGATCTTGAGAGTAAAAATTGAACAGATGGAGAATTCTATTTGTTCAACTTTATGAATGTAATGTGAAATTTTATTCTTCACAGATTCAATTGGAGTTCATTTTCAACAGATAGAAAAAAGATTATAGAATTTCAACAGATAATTTGTACATGTAGAATTTTTTAACAGATAAATTTCAACAAATAGATTTTGGCCTGGTTTGGCATACTTTGAAAAAGTTAAAAAGTCATCATCTTATTTAAATCACATCACCTTTCTATCACATCACTTCAAACCCAACTCATATTTCATAAAAAATCAAAAAGTGCACTTATTTTGAACATCCCAAACAACCCCTTTCTATAGCCAAATATTTGAACAGATAAGGGAATTTTGAATTGAAAAGATTAAAAAATTAAACAGATAGGGTAAAAAAATCAAACAGATGGGGAACACAATTGAATAGATAAGGGATAAATTGATCATATAAGGAAAAAAACTTAAATAGATAGACAAAAAAAATTGAACAGATAGTCAAAAAATTTAAACGGATAGATATAAATTTGAACATATCAACAATAATTTGAACAGATAATCAAAAAAATCAACAGATAAAAAAAGTCAATAGATAAATTAAGAGATAAAATTTGAAACAATATGCCATCTCAAAATAACAAAAGGACTTCTCACCAAATAATTTCACAAATAGTGGACTTCTTAACAACAACAAATGTCTACTAGGACTAATGGCTTATACACTCTTTGGATTTATCACCAATTTTCTCTATATGCTATTTGGTTTGATTTTTCAAGAATTGTTTTTAGATGAGTTTTCGTTTGTCTTTATTGATTTTTTGTTGTTGTTGTAAATTTGTACTTTTTAAATGCACGTAATCTAGATGTATCTAAAAGTTAAAAAAATTAAATAAAATATATTAAAATATAAAATAGGATTACTAAATGTCTACTAGGACTAATGGCTTATACACTCTTTGGATTTATCACCAATTTTCTCTATATGCTATTTGGTTTGATTTTTCAAGAATTGTTTTTAGATGAGTTTTCGTTTGTCTTTATTGATTTTTTGTTGTTGTTGTAAATTTGTACTTTTTAGATGCACGTAATCTAGATGTATCTAAAAGTTAAAAAAATAAAATAAAATAGATTAAAATATAAAATAGGATTACTAAAAACAGTTGAAAATCCGAACAAAAATCTGTGTTGTTTTTGTTTGGTTTTCGTTTGTTTTTAGTGATTTTTTTTTTTTATATTTTATAATTTTTTTTACATGCATTTAATCTTGATATATCTAAAAGAAAAAAAATAATTAAAATATGCGTGCGCGCGCGCACACACAAACCAAAAAAAACACACACACACAAACAAAAACAAAAAAAAGGTAGTTTACTAAAGCCAAACAAAAACCCTTCTAAAAATAAGTTTTAAAAACTCAAACAATAAAATAATTTTCGGAAAAAAATTTCATAGACAAAAACGTCACTATCAAGACATTTTGGATGTGTTTTTCTTCTTCTTTTTTTTAAATAAAATTTTGTTTAAAAAAATAATATAGTTTGTCAATCATTTTCAGTGACAACTATATGAAACTGAACTCCAAAAGCAATCCAATTGCATACTCCCACCAAATAATAATAATAATAATAACCTTACCTGTAATAAAACAAATATATGTTGAAGGCCATATTTGTTTGACTCATGGGTGGTGTGGGGATATATTTTTCAAGTACCAACGCTGACGTGTCAATCGAGGTGCCACGTGTCTTGGTCGTTATGCCGAGGTCATCTCAGCTAGGCCGAGGTTATCTCCGAAGATATCGGAATCCGAGATAAACGGATAAGGGACAAGAGTCTTAGGACAAAGAGGGGACTTAGCAGAGATAAGGATAAAGCTCTTAGGGAGTTTATCTTTATCTCTTGAGAAATCCTAAGTAAGCACTGAATTGAAGTCTATAGAAGTCATGCTTCTAGTAGGACTTGGATTGAGTTAACTATAAAAGAGAGGCACCCCCATGGGTCTAAGGTACGCAGTTTTATACTCAAGCTTGTGAGTTTAGCACTTGATTTATCTTTGAGAGATATACTGACTTGACCGTCGGAGTGCCCCCGGGTGGAAGAGCTACCGCCGGAGCCTTTTTCTTTCTGTTACAAGTTACTGAAGCCATCTATTCTGCCGGTGCTCTCCAGCTGATTACTAGGCGGGCAGTGTGGTAAGAAAATTACCCACACAATTTGGCGCTGTCTATGGGAATCTTAGAAGAATAGATGGCCAGTGACGGACAATGGGGAAACATTGGGGGCAAAACTCCTGTTGGGAGTGGTAGACCAATCGACCTTGACGTTGGAGGAGACAACCACAGTATAGAAAATCATGACCAGGGCCACGGAGAAAAAGACATCGGCCAGGAGGGCGAAAGTAAGTACTACAACGAAGATAACCTTCAGGTTTTGAGGGATAGGTGCCTACGAAGGGATGAGGAAGTAAAAGACTTGGCAAACAAACTGGCAGATCTACAGTCAGTGGTTAACTTCATGATGCAAAACAATGTTATGCAGCCACCATACTCGCTACAAGATACGCCGATGCCAGCGATTAATACCCAGAAGGGAGGGAGAAAAGTAATCCCCGAAGCCCCGCAGCACACCAGGAGCGGAAGTCACTCTCACCGACGTTCCAGGGAAGTCGGACGAGAGGAACCAAGGCAAGAAGAGTCCCAAAGGACACATCGCATGAAAGAACATCGTCATGTTCAAGGGCAAGCACTCTACTTTGACACAACCCATGGAGAAAGATCGAAACGAGCCCACCACGAGACCGAAAGCAGTGTGCCAAAAAGATTGAAGTCCAGAGATAGCCGAGCTCCAGGTAGGAGTAAGGAAGACTTAAGGGACTACTTCAAAAGGAAGCAGCAGAATGCTGAAGCCGAGGTGACTTCCAAAGTTAAGCCGAGAACACCATTCTCGGGGGAACTTGACAAATTTGAAGCACCAAAGAGATTCAGTATGCCGAGGTTCCAAATTTATGATGGTAAGTCAGACCCCAACTTTCACGTTGGACTATACCTGAACTCAATGGCATTATACAGTAGGAACGAGCCATTGCTCTGCAAAGTATTTCCCTCATCCTTTGGGGAAATTGCATCCGATTGGTTCCATAAGCTACCAAAGGGAAGCGTGAAGACATGGGAAGGCCTGGCCGAGATGTTTGTGGCCAGGTTTGTGATGAACAAACTACAGCCCCTGAGGGTCGACGCCCTGATGGCTTTAAGAATCACCAAGGAAGAAGGCCTTAGGGCCTACGCGAAGAGATACTACGAGGTGTTCAATCGAACACCCGAATACAACCAAGAAGTGGCGGTCGTATCTTTCAAGAACGGCCTCAAAGATGACTGCCCACTACGGAAGTCCTTGGCAAAAACACTACCAAAAAGCATGGAAGAACTCATGGCAAGAATTGAGAAGTACGCTAGAGCCGAGGAAGATACATCGGGAAACAAAGAGATAAAACAGGAGAAAGGAAACGGCTCGCCGAAGCGAGGCCGAGGTAACAACGGACCGACCAAACAAGAAACAGAATTGAAAGGTAAACAGGCAGTGACCACGGTGTTCTGAATCCCTATCCATAAAGTCTTGGATCAAATAGGAAACCAACCCTATTTCAGAACTCCAACAAGAACACCAGGGAAATTCATGGGAAGAAACGTTGGTAGGCGTTATGCTTACCACAATGAAGAAGGGCACCCAACTCAGGGTTGCAGAGCCCTAAAAGCACACTTAGAAGACTTCGTAAGACAAGTCCATCTGAGGGACCTTATCGATGAAGCCAAGACAAGAGAAGAACATGCAAGATTGCCTCAAGCACCAGCAGCTCCACCACCTCCAGCACAGCAACCACAGGCAGGAGGGCCAAGGGTGGTTAATGTGATCCACTCAAGGGTCAATGAGAACGAAGTCAGAGGAGAAACCCAGAGGGTAAGGCATTTACAGCATGTCTACCAAATCGGGGAAAAAAGACCTCGGCATGAAGAAAGCCAAGGACCAATGATAACCTTCACCGAAGCCGACCTAGAGATGGTCCAACATCCGCATAATGATGCCTTGGTAGTATCCCTCCAGGTTGGAGAATGCTAAGTAAAATGCATCCTAATAGATCAAGGCAGCTCTTGTGACATCATGTATATCAGATGTTACAAGGAGTTGGACCTTCATTCTGACGACCTGGAACAATCCAGCAACCCTATGGTCGGCTTCAATGGAAAGTCGACATGGCCACTAGGCGCAGCAAGCGTGGAAGTACAAGCTGGTATTAAGAAGATCAAAACAGAATTTATGGTGATTGACACACCCTCACCATATAACATCATCTTGGGAAGACCATGGTTGCATGCGATGAGGGCAGTTCCCTCAACATTGCATCAACTACTACAGTTCCCCACAGAACATGGAATTGAAGAAGTCAGAGGGGATCAACTGCAGGCAAAAAGTTGCTCCATGGCAGCAACAAAGTCCACTTGCAACATTTGAGAGCCAAAAGAGGCAGAAATTGAAAACGAGGACATGGAGGTCCTAGATGATGTTGGCAAGGAGCCAACCGAAAAAAGTGAAGAGACACTAAAAAAAATCCTAGTCCAGAAGGGCGACGAAGAACGTTTCTTTCTTCTCGGTTCAGGCTTAGCCGGAGAAGAGGAAAGAGAACTAGAAGATTTTTTGAGAGCCAACATTAAGGTGTTCGCCTGGACACCTTATGAAATGCCTGGCATTGACCCCGAGGTCACTTGCCACAAGCTGAATGTCGACAGGTCGGTAAAACCTATGATTCAACGAGCTAGAAGACCGACGTTGATGCATGTCGAAGCAGTAGAAGAAGAAGTAGACAAACTTCTGGAAGCCAGGGCCATCCGAGAAGTTCACTATCCGACATGGCTGTCCAACACAGCAGTAGTGAAAAAGAAGAATGGTAAATGGAGGGTCTGTGTAGACTTTACCAGCCTCAACAAAGCCTGCCCCAAAGACAGCTTTCCTCTGCCCAAGATCGACCAGCTAGTAGATGCAACTTCAGGGCATGAAAGGATGAGTTTTCTTGATGCATACAGGGGGTACCACCAGATTGCCATGTACCCTCCAGACGAGGAGAAGACTGCGTTCATCACCCCTAAAGGCTTGTACTGTTACAAGGTAATGCCTTTTGGGTTGAAAAACGCAGGAGCAACTTACCAAAGGTTAGCAACAAAGATGTTCAAGCACCTGATTGGCAAAACGGTAGAAGTCTACATCGATGACATGGTCGTGAAGACCAAAGAATCTAAGGGACATCTTGCCGACCTAAAAGAGATCTTTGATATACTCAAAACATACCGGCTCCGACTCAACGCATCAAAGTGCGCATTTGGAGTTGGATCAGGTAAGTTTCTAGGGTATCTGGTAACGAGAAAGGGCATAGAGGCCAGCCCAGACCAAATCAAGGCCATCCTAGAGCTACAGAGCCCGACATCGGCAAAGCAAGTTCAAGTGCTTACTGGAAGGGCCGCAGCCCTAAACAGATTCATCAGCAGAAGCTCAGACAAATGCAAGCCCTTCTTCAACTTGGTGACACCCAAACAAGAAACGGAATTGAAGGGCAAACAGGCAGTGACAACGGTGTTCCGAATCCCCATCCATAAAGTCCTGGATCAAATACGAAACCAACCCTATTTCAGACCTCCAGCAAGAGCACCAGGGGAATTCATGGGAAGAACCTTGGCCAGTGCAGAAACAAGGTATCTACCACTGGAGAAATTAATGTTAGCCTTAGTAACGGTTTCAAAGAAGCTGAACCATTATTTTCAGGCGCACAAGATTGTGGTCCTAACAGAGCACCCACTGAAGTCCTTGTTGCAACAAGGAGACTTAACAGGAAGGATAGCAAGATGGGCAGTGGCCCCGGGCCAATATGACCTGGAGTTCAGGCCGAGAACAGCAATAAAGGGCCAAGTTTTGGCCGACTTCGTGGCAAAATTCACACCTGAAACCATCGAACATCGGGCTCCGTTGAGCCGAGATGAGCAGTATCCCAGCAAGCAAGGAGAAGCCCAGCCAAAGGCAAAAGAGTAAAGGAAGGAAAAACTCAGACCCTGCAGCATCTACATCGGCGATTCATTCAGACTGTTCGTCGATGGAAGTTCAAACCGTCAAGGAGCGGGGGCAGAAGTACTGCTGATATCTCCAGATGGAGAAATAATAGAACAGTCCATCCGTTTGGGGTTCAAGGAACCGACAAGGAGCGGGGGCAGGAGTTCTGCTGATGAAATAATAGAACAGTCCATTCGTTTGGGGTTCAAAGCCTCAAACAATGAAGCGGAATATGAAGCATTAATTGCAGGGCTAAAACTGGCAGCAGCAGCAGAAGCAGATGCGGTAATAGTTTTTTGTGATTCACAACTTATTGTTAACCAATCAACCGGAGAATTTGCAGCCAGGGACGAAAGGATGTCGGCATATGCAAAAGAGGTCATCAGATTGGCAGCCCTATTTCAGAACTGCCGACTACTCCAAGTTAGCCGAGATGACAACACCCACGCCTACGCGTTGGCTAACTTGGCAAGTTCAATGCAGACTGAAAAAAGAAGAACAATTATGATCGACTATATGTCGGGCCCGAGCATAGAACCAGAAAGCACAAAGCAGCAAGCAATGTGTGTGGACATGGGGCCAAGCTGGATGGATGTAATTATTACATTCCTGAAAGAAGGAAAGTTGCCCGAAGATCGTAAGGAGGCACATAAAGTCAGATTGAAATCTGCAAGATTCTGTTTGACAGAAGATGGACATCTTTACAGAAGATCATTCACTGGACCCCTTTTAAGGTGCGTACACCCTTTGCAGGTTGAAGATTTCCTATATGAAATTCATGAAGGAATTTGTGGAAGCCATGCTGGGGGCAGATCATTAGCCCACAGGGCCATTACCCAGGGGCATTGGTGGCCCTACATGCAAAAGGATGCTGAAGCCTACGTGAAGAAGTGTGAACAATGCCAAAGGTTCGTACCTTTGATACATCAGCCAGCTGCTAACCTAAACCCAGTGTCCAGCCCTTGGCCGTTTGCCCAATGAGGCATGGATTTGGTTGGGAAACTTCCCCAGGCAACTGGGCAGAGAAAATACTTACTGGTGGCAACAGATTACTTTACCAAATGGATAGAGGCAGAACCTCTTGCCAAAATCCGAGATGTGGACGTCAAGAACTTTATATGGAGAAACATCATCACTAGATTTGGCATTCCAAGAGCAATAGTTGCCGACAACGGAACACAATTTGACAGCAAACTCATCAAGAACTTTTGTGCCAAATTCAAGATCAAGAACTACTTCTCAACACCAAGTTTTCCCCAAAGTAATGGTCAAGCAGAAGCATCCAACAAAGTAATTTTGGATAAAATAAAGAAGAGGCTGCAGACAGCAAAAGGAAAGTGGGTAGACGAGTTGCCCAACGTGCTTTGGGCATATCGGACTACACCGAGAAGATCAACAGGGGAATCCCCCTTTGCTATGACTTATGGCACAGAAGCTGTCATCCCATTGGAGATCGGCATCCCAGGGATCAGGACCCAGGGAGTAGAGAATGACACTAACGACATAGTCTTAGCCCGAGATCTGGACTTCTTGGAAGAACGAAGAGAAAAGGCTGCAATTCAGCTAGCAATATACCAGCAGCAACTTGCTAGAGCTTACAACAAAAAGGTCAATCCAAGAGATTTTCAAGTCGGCGACCTAGTCTACTTGTTGAAATTTGTAGCAATTTACAAGTTGGAGTTAAGCCGAGATTACTGTTTCTCTTCACTTGTTGAAATTTGTAGCAATTTACAAGTTGGAGTTAAGCCGAGATTACTGTTTCTCTTCACTTGTTGAAATTTGTAGCAATTTACAAGTTGGAGTTAAGCCGAGATTACTGTTTCTCTTCACTTGTTGAAATTTGTAGCAATTTACAAGTTGGAGTTAAGCCGAGATTACTGTTTCTCTTCACTTGTTGAAATTTGTAGCAATTTACAAGTTGGAGTTAAGCCGAGATTACTGTTTCTCTTCACTTGTTGAAATTTGTAGCAATTTACAAGTTGGAGTTAAGCCGAGATTACTGTTTCTCTTCACTTGTTGAAATTTGTAGCAATTTACAAGTTGGAGTTAAGCCGAGATTACTGTTTCTCTTCACTTGTTGAAATTTGTAGCAATTTACAAGTTGGAGTTAAGCCGAGATTACTGTTTCTCTTCACTTGTTGAAATTTGTAGCAATTTACAAGTTGGAGTTAAGCCGAGATTACTGTTTCTCTTCACTTGTTGAAATTTGTAGCAATTTACAAGTTGGAGTTAAGCCGAGATTACTGTTTCTCTTCACTTGTTGAAATTTGTAGCAATTTACAAGTTGGAGTTAAGCCGAGATTACTGTTTCTCTTCACTTGTTGAAATTTGTAGCAATTTACAAGTTGGAGTTAAGCCGAGATTACTGTTTCTCTTCACTTGTTGAAATTTGTAGCAATTTACAAGTTGGAGTTAAGCCGAGATTACTGTTTCTCTTCACTTGTTGAAATTTGTAGCAATTTACAAGTTGGAGTTAAGCCGAGATTACTGTTTCTCTTCACTTGTTGAAATTTGTAGCAATTTACAAGTTGAAGTTAAGCCGAGATTACTGTTTCTCTTCACTTGTTGAAATTTGTAGCAATTTACAAGATAATGTTAAGCCGACATGTGATCATCTGTTGAAATTTGCAGCAATTTATAGGTTGAGGTAAAAGCTAAGTATATTGTTTAAACACTTGTTGAAATTTGTAGCAATTTACAAGTAGATCATTGTTATAACTTGAAGAAAAAATTACAGTATATATTAACACTTGTTGAAATTTGTAGCAATTTACAAGTAGACCGAGATCGCTGTTTAAATACTTGTTGAAACTTGGAAAAAAGTTTGCAAAATTGACATTAAACAATATATGTTTTACACTTGTTGGAATTTATGAAGAGTTTACAGATCTGTATCTTGCCGAAGTGAAGTTGGACGTTATTTCACCCGAGGTGCGTAACCTCGAGAAGATTATACAAAGAAAGCAAAATGGAAAGGCATGCAAAAAATTCTAAGTATAGAACTATGCAGAAGCAATCAACAGAAAATTATAAAGATTGAAATATCTATAGAAAAAACAGTTGCAGTTACATATTGAAGAAGGCACTACGGCCTACCAGAAGTAAATCGTTTTTACAGGAAAAGGCACTTCGACCATACAAAGAAACTTATATTGTCCACAAAAGAAAACAAGTACAAAAGACAGGGAAGATTATTTTTCGGCTTCAGAAAGGATTTGGGTCTGGACCTCGTCCGATTCTTGAAGAATTACCTCGGCAGATTCCTAAGGAAATACTTCGGCAGCCTTTTCTGCAGCCAGCTCGGCATCGATCTCAGCAAGTGTTTTAGAAAGACTCCTTTCAGCCAGAAGGAGGTCGGAAGATAACATCCCAATATCAACTTCCTTGGGTACCTCCTCAATCTCCTCATCTTGGGTTAAGTCCAAGATGGACTCAATTTGAGAAGGAGACTTGACCCCAGCATCACCCTTGGGTTTCTTCATTAAGGCCTCAGCATCATGATCATCTTCATCCTCAGGCTCAGACCCAGATTCTTCTTCGGCTTGACTTGGTGGAAGAGGAGGAAATGGGAGAAGAATAGCGTCGGCATTACGAAAATGCGAGTCAGCAGGGAGATCAAATCTTTTTAGCAGAGACATCCAACCAAGGGAAAATCCCCTGTTGCATGCTTGCCTGACTTGAAGCTTGTACTCCTCAGTGACGTCGGCCATGCCCTGCGCATAAGCCTTTTCATCAGCCTCTTTAATTTCAGCCTTTTTCGTGGCCAAGGCCTCCTGAAGTTCCTTCTCGACTTGGGTCGCCTTGTCCTCGGCTTCATTTTTCTGCGCTTTGGCAACTTTCTTTATAGCTTCAGCAGCCTCGGCCTTTTCTTCGGCCAAAGTTTGGGCTTTAGTGGCAGCCTCGGCCTGGTCTTCCAATTTCTTCATTTTTGCTTGAAGACCCTTGTTAATTTTCTGGAGTGCAGAATACTCCTTCTACAAGTCAGTTAACTTCTCCATGTTCTCAAAAGATTGCATGGAGAAGGAGTGGGCATGCTGAACAGCCTGAAAGAACACAAAAGCGAGAAGTTATTACAGAAGTTTTACAAACAATAAGGAAAAGACAGGTTACCAAGTGAAGACACTTACTTGAACACAGCGTTGAAGCATGAAAGCGTAATTTTCATACTCACTCATTCCAACATTCTTTTCCAGATCACCTGGGAGAAAAAGAGCTGTACTAAGGGCAACACCGACATTAATGTCGTCGGCGCTATCAGTAGCCATGACCGGCTTGTCCTCCAGGGTAATCTCGGGCGTCCAGGGGACGTTTGGCACTTTGGATTTTGAAGTCGTTGCAGAGGAGGACCTCGGCCTCTTTGACTTTGAAGATTCTGATGGCTGGGTCTCTGCATACCTCTTCCCAGCAGAGGGTTGGGATTTGCTGCTTTCAGCCAGCTTGGAGATGGGCAGGGCATCCTCAGCCTCAACCTCAGTTGCCTTGGCCTTGGGCTGAGCCTTTTTAATTCTTTTTGGCTTCAGTGGGGGCATGGATTGAGCTGGAACAGCATCAACATCGACAGGTAAGTCGGCTAAAAGATCTACAGTAATAGGCTTCAAGCGACCCATCTCAGCAGTCTTGACAAGTCGACGCCGACGTTTTCTTTCTGGTATTGGGACTAAGTAAGGGGCCGAACTAGATGGCAGATCGACTGGGTCAGAAGTGGATCCTTCGTCTGCTCGTGATATGGAAGCAATGAGAGGAGTTGTGGCAGAAGGTGGAGAAAGACACTTTTTCTTCCTCTTTGGGACGTCGGGTAGTGTGGATTTGTATGTCGGAATAAAATTCAGTAACAGGGGAGCCTTGCGCTTGTGAATTGGAAGATCTAGAAGCTTCTTTAAATCTTTTTCAGGGAAGAAGGATTGACGGAAGTTTTTGGGTGGCTGATGAAGATCTGCAAGACAAACAAACCAACATTAGAAACAGACAGAGTTTTGAAAACTTGGAAAAGAAACAACTAAGTATTGGCACTGGGCTCTTACCCTTGCCCTCTTTAACTGTTCGAGGAAGAGGGTAGAGGTGAACATCTTCGTCTGGGCCAAATTCCCAATTTCCCGAAGCAATGACAAAGTCATCCCCGGCTCCCTTGTTGGAATCCGGGAGGTCGGCTACAATTTTGAACTCGGTGGACCTCAGCTTGAGGTAGTAGACATAACCTCTTTCCTTCAGGTTAAGGGGGCACATGGTATAACAAAATTGGATATCGGCAAGGGTGATCCTAACGTTCTCTTGCCTAGCCAGGGCTATGATACCATTAATCACTCGATAAGAGTTGATGGTAAGTTGCATAGGGTTCAACCTATAGAAGTGGAGAACCTCGCGAAAGAGTGGATTGAGTGGAAGCCGGAGTCCACATTCAGTAAAGGCTACAATAGGAAAGGGCATCGTATGATCTGTGGGTATGATGGAATCACCATCCCCAGCTAGCCTAAGGTGAACATCGGCTGGGATGGAGAACTCCTGCCTAAAGTATTCAAGTTTTGTTGGGGTATTTACCCGATGTCTCCACATACCCATAACGTCGGCCTAAAGTCAGAGGGCTAGGTCTCAGAAAGGAGGTGTTCTTAAAAAAGTTATTGGAACCACGGCAACAACCTAGGTAAGTAGTGATACGGTTTGTTTCAGTTTTCCCTAAATTAAAGGTTCTACAAACAAATCCCAAGCCTAAGAACTGTGAAGAGCAAGATCAAAGGCACAGATCTGGAAAGGAAAAACAGAAAACAAGAAACAAAGAATGACGTTTCAGAATCAAGAACAAAGGTATGATTCTCAAAAACAAAAGGGGTACAGAAGTAAAAGATCAAGAACCATGGCAAGGAGGTGTTAAAACAGTACAAGTGTTCAAGAGATAAGTGAAATCATGAATGAACACATCCAGATGAACAATCCAAGGTATGAACAAAACAAAAATGGCAGCAAGTAAACAAAAGCGCATAGAAGAAATTGAGAATAAAAGAAACGGAATCTTACCAGAACAAATGGAGTCGGAATAAAAGCCGCTGAGGTAGGGCAACGATTGCAGACACAGTAGAACGGCAAACGCTTCGCTGAAGTGGAGGAATGAAGACGGTTGTAGAGCTTGGAGTTAGAACAATAGTGGATTTCAGAAAGTTTAGAGAGAGAAAAAAACCAGAAATTCGAATGCATAAAGTAAGGAAAAGAAGATAGAAAGAAAAGTTTTATCAAAAAACTTGAAACGGCGGCAAAAGCAGGGCATTTATTACGCCTGGAGGAACGCACACGTCAGACGGCGCAGACGAGTGAAAGACAGCTTTTAGGCGTGTCACAGACACGGGCCAATGAAGACAAAGCACGTGAAAGGAACGGTTAGATGTGCATGACAGCTCATGCGCGTGATGGAGTTCATTTGAATTTGAATTCCTATTCTCCGAAGAGAACACATCGGCTTAAAAATAAAATATTTCGGCCAAACAGTTTTTGAGCCACTATGCAGAAAGAAATATCGATGTAGGTTCCATCACCTCAGGATGCCGAGGTAATAGAACCTAGGGGGCAGTTGTGGGGATATATTTTCCAAGTACCAACACGTGGCAAGGTGACGCCGTCGTGTCAGCCGAGGTACCACGTGTCTTGGTCGTTGTGCCGAGGTCATCTCAGCTAGGCCGAGGTTATCTCCGAAGATATCGGAATCCGAGATAAGCGGATAAGGGACAGGAGTCCTAGGACAAAGAGGGGACTTAGCAGAGATAAGGATAAAGCTCTTAGGGAGTTTATCTTTATCTCTTGAGAAATCCTAAGTAAGCACTGAATTGAAGTCTATAGAAGTCATGCTTCTAGTAGGACTTGGATTGAGTTAACTATAAAAGAGAGGCACCCCCATGGGTCTAAGGTACGCAGTTTTATACTCAAGCTTGTGAGTTTAGCACTTGATTTATCTTTGAGAGATATACTGACTTGACCGTCGGAGTGCCCCCGGGTGAAAGAGCCACCGCCGGAGCCTTTTTTTTTCTGTTACAGGTTACTGAAGCCATCTATTCTGCCGATGCTCTCCAGCTGATTACTAGGCGGGCAGTGTGGTAAGAAAATTACCCACACAGGTGGGATTAGAGTATGAATGAAATAAATACCATATACAGCTTGTTTGGTTCTTTTGTTGACTCCATGATGAATGTTGTTAATCCTACACTAGAATGGAAATAGGTTGCTCTGGTTGGAGATGGAATTGAAAAATCAATCCAACCGCAGCGTCCCAAGAAAAAGCAAGTTTTGGTATGTAGATGGGCAGCTCTTATCTTATGGTGAATTAGGCTGCGCCTGGGAGGGGCTTGTTTAGATCTGCAGATTGGGTTAGATGCCTTGTTTAGGATGTATTGCCTGTTGTGCAGCTCTATCTGCTGCTGTGTTCTGCTTTGTTCACCTCTGCTGTCCCTTTGTCTGTGTTGCTTGTGCCTTGGTGTGTTCTGCAGATTGTTGTAGTTGGCTATTATGGTATGCAGCTTTAATCTTATGGTGAATTAGGCTGTGCCTGGGAGGGGCTTGTTTAGATCTGCAGTTTGGGTTAGATGCCTTGTTTAGTGTGCTAATGCAAGTCTGCTATTTTGCTTTGCCTGTTGTGTAGCTCTGTCTGCTGTTGTGCCTTTGTGTGTGTGTGTCTGCTCTGTTCACCTTAGCTGGTTCACCTCTGCTGTGCCTTTGCTTGGGAGCCCCTATCTCGTGTTATTCTGCTGTGGAGAGTATGCCAACATTATGAGCATAACGTCTTCAAAATGAGGTTAATTCTGGGCTAAACTGGTGCTCTGAGGTCCTATTCTGCTGGCCTGATATGCTTTAGTAATAGCAATGGTTTTAGCTTCTGCAGGTTGACCTGATCTGGTGCAAGCATACGGTTAGTTGGCTGGTAAGGAAGGATGTGAACCTATGCTCCTTGTCTGCTACTGGTTGTTGCTAGCTGTGTAAGGATGTATTGGCTATTGTAAATCTATCAAGCATAGCTCTTATGAGTGCAGGTCTGTTGGTGTATGCTGTTAATGGCCTTCTCACCAACTGATGTTGTATGCTGCAGGTCTGATGTTGTATGCTGCTACTGATGTTGTATGTTGACCTGATCTAGTGCAAGCAAATGGGTAGTTGGCTGGTAAGGAAGGATGTGAACCTATGCTCCTTGTTTGCTACTGGTTGCTGTGGTGCTCATGCTGTATTGCTAGCTGTGTGAGGATGTATGCTGTTAGTTTGTTAGTTTTGGTAGTTTTGGCATCGGTGTTTGTGGTTGGTTTCTCACTAACTCTTGATGGTGTGCTAGCATATGCTTGGACGGCCCTATCGGTGCCAACCTAGTTGGGATTGATTTGGTTCGCTATGATGCTTTTTACACTCATCATTCTCTTTTCTCTTATTGATGTAATAGTCTTCTGATTCATCAATAAAGTTCCTTTTTCTTTGCTGATCAAAAAAAAAAAAAAGAAGCAAGTTTTTTTTTTAAATTATTTATTTTATGTTATATTTATAATATAATGATCATCCACTGAATCTTTCTCTTATTATAATAATATTATAAAGTTACATTATAACATTACTATTGACAATAATTTTTATATAAACACTTAAAATATATAAAAATACATAAAATCACACAAAACTATAAAACGAGTATTTATGAAATTTTATATATTAATTTCATTCAAAGATGGTAAGATAAACAAAAATTATTGTCATGGTATTATTAATCTGGTAGTGTATATTCTTTATCTTACATCTCTAACTTAATACCCACAAATCTTTTTTAAAAAAAAAAACCTTAATGCCACCATATTATTAATCCCCTTAATTAATCTAATCATAATCTTAATCTCATCAAACCTAATCCCTCAAACAAACATAGCCTTAGGCAAATTTAGGGTTAGGCTTTTTTGTAATTAAAATTTTTGAAAGCAAGAGTCGCCAGCTATGTTGTATGGGACGGAGTGTTGGGCAACCAAGAAACAACATGTAGATAAGATGAGTGTGGCTGAGATGAGAATGCTAAGGTGGATGTATGGTAAGACTAGACAAGACAGGATTAGAAATGAGTGTATTCGGGAATGGGTAGGAGTAGCATCAATAGAAGATAAGTTGAGAGAGAATCGTTTGAGATGGTTTGGTCATATTCAACGGAGAGCAACAGAGGCAGTAGTGAAGAGATGCAATGCGGTAACGGTAGATGGAAGTGTTAGGAGACGGGATAGGCCTAGATTAACATTGACTAGCGTTATAAATAGAGATATAAATCTACTTAATTTGACTAATGAAATGGCCTTTGATAGGGCCGCGTGGAGAAGTTGGATTCATGTAACCGACCCCATTTGATGGGACTTAAGGCTTGATTTGGTTTGGTTTAGTTTGGTAAGAGTCGCCAGCTAATGATCCTCCATTCCAACTAAATGCAGTTGAAATCCATTATATGTTTATAGCTTGATCTAAGATTATGCTTTTAAACTTAACCCCAAAACACAGACCAAGCCGGCAAGCATTTTTATTTTATTATTATTTTATTTTATTTTTGGCTTAAAGCATTGTTTTTGGCACATAAAAGGGCCTGCAACATTCTAATAACATATCATCATCTTCTTCACATCTTCAAACTCTCTAGAATTTGCTAACTATAGGATTTTGTTTGACAATATGACAGTTAAAGTTTTCACCCTCCTCTTGTTTCTCAGCTTTGCAATATTGCTACATGGAGCCACCACCAATACAAAGGTAAAGAGAGAGACACAGAGAGTTCCTCATCTTGTAGATAAGTTTTGCAGTGAAAACTTGATGCATGTGCATGCACCAAATGATTACAGAAATCAAGCACAGGAAAAAATGAAGAATATATATGAATGGATAAGATTTCATAGAATTTGTTTAAGAAATTTTGTTTATTTAGATACCTTCTATGTCCAATTCTACGCTTGATTTTTTAGTTTCTTCATTTGTTCCACCATTCATCATATGCGATGCATGCACATTTGTCACACCAATGTTTTGGGAGTATTGCAGTAGTGTTGTAAGTATTTTACGATTTACAATACGTATCTTATAATTTGATATTTTTAAAGAAAATGTAATATATAATACGTACATGAATACCTAATTTTTTTTTAGCAATTTTGAAAAAAAATAATTTAGCTTATATTTAATATTATTAGAAAGTTTTCTTCTTATTAAAAAGAATATTTTTAATATGAGAATGGTACTTTCCTATTATTTTTCTCCACCTTTTTGACAAATATCTACTTGTCTAGTTTGGTATTAAAGTATTTATCCCCCCAAAAAAAAGTTTGGTATTAAATATCTTGTGTTCTTGATGTAGAACTGCTTACATCGATTAAAGTTTTTTTCATTTTCTACTATGGCCTCGTTTAGGAACAGGCTAATTTAGTAACTTTTTGATTATTTGGCTAAAATATAAGCTAAAAAAAACTAGTATGTTTGAGATTACTTTTTGGCTTTTTATGAAAAGATGTGCAAAAAGTAGAGAGAAAAGAGAATCTTTGACTTTTTGGTATGAGTTGTTAACTTTTTGACTTTTTTGACAACTTTTTGACTTTTTGGCTAAACCAACCCTTCCCAAACGAGGCCATAGAACAAGCTCTTCCAAAGCTTAACAATTGTAAATTAATTAAAGCCAAATTGGTTAGTAAAGATAGTATACGTATTTTAACTTTCATGCATTGAGTATTGAGGATTATATATTTTATATGCATTTTATCTTTCAATGAACCTTTATTTTTGTAATTTTTTTATTTTATAAAAAAAATTAATATTAAGAACATAAATACCAAATACAAAATGTGACACATATATTTCACACGAGGTGGGTCTCACATTATATGGGACCCTCCTCATGTAAGACCCTCCCCATGTAAGACATTTGTATCACATTCTACCTTTGATATTTGTGTTTCTATACTTATTGATGAATTTATTAGAACTCTATTTATTTTTTAAACTTTCTTTATTGATGTTAAAATATCTTACAATACACAATTCAAAAAAGAGGATAGTTGATTCATATCCCGATTTAACAACTATGATCGCAGAAATTCAGAGGAGTGATGTTGCCACCGTTATGCAATTATGCACCTTCAAATCCAAATCTCCTCTTTAATCAAAGATGTGTTTGATAATAAAATTTTTGAGATTGTTTCATTGCTTTATAACAAAAAAACGATAAGACACATATATAACACACAGATACATACATACATACATACCTCTGTGAGATACAAAACCACACTTGAAATGAAATGATTCATTTTGGAATGCTTTGTTTGCAGCATTACATAGTTTACATGGGGCTTCACTCTCACCCCAACTCAGAGTCGGTGATCACGGCTAACCATGACATCCTTACTTCAGTTATTGGAAGGCATGTGATGTTCCTCAACTCATTCAAACTTTCAGCTTTTGATATTAGCGATTTCTACATTGAATACTGAAAAAATAAAAATAAAAATGGAAGAAGAAGAAGAAGAAGAATAAGAAGAAGAGGTTCGGTATGAGTTGTCAAAAAAACACTCAATGGTTCTGTTTGAATGGATTTTGAGCAGTTTTGAGGGAGCACAAAAGGTTGCAATTCATCACTACACTAAAAGCTTTAGAGGCTTCTCAGCTATACTTACCCCAGAGCAAGCTCACAAACTTTCAGGTTTGCCTTGCTCTTGTCGGTTTTGTTGTTTAAGGGTTATGTTTGGAACATGTATTTAGGTAGAGATTTGGAAAGAGAAAGCGAAAATGTAGGTAAAATGTTATAAAGAAAGCGAAAAGATACGTAAAATATTAAGGAGATATAACTGTATTTTACCAACATTTTTCTTTTCCCTTTCCAATCTATACTCAAATTTATTATCCAAATAAAACCTGCGTAAAATTTAAATCCCCAAATATATAGTTAGTGTTCTAAATATGTTATAGAGAAATGTTTGGGACCTCCTTTTTTGGGGGTTTCATGACTCCCAATTTGATTTTGGCCCTTGATGTGTGTAAGGTTTACTTATGTATGTGTGGGCCTCACATTATGAGTGATTGAGATAAAAATGAGAGTTGTAGGAGTCATGTATGTGTGGAGTCACAATATCTATATATGTACATATACATTTATGTGAGACATGCAATCCAATTCCCATTTGAAAGTATTGTCCGTTATAATTTATATTAAGACTTAAATATATGACTTTTTTACATTTGTCTGTGATACACTAGTTACACGCAATATTTTTTTTTCGATTTTACTTGAAATTAATTGTAAAATTTTATATGAAATACTTTTGTAATAATTTATACAAGTTTTTATACTTAATATTAATTCAAAAATTATTATTTTCTTATTGTTGGTTATCGGAAAAAAAAATTAAGTTATAATCAATAAGTGTCCCTTCTAATTTAATTTCCTAACTCCACCACTGACTATGCACAAAAGGCATGAACATAAAACTTATATATATTTCATAACCCACTTTCAAAACATACATAATCTTGGAGTACAAATTCATAGATATACAAAACACAAACTCGTATACATGACTTGGTCACACTTGCTCTAAACAAAAACAAAAGTTAAAGTCTCAACGCCAAGGTGCTTCATCGGTTGACTTCACAAAATGGGTGGACTCCAAGGCAGACTCGAAGGCTGATCCTCTTGATGTTCACCTATTATATATAGGGAAATGAAGTAAATTAGAGCCTAATTGTCACCCTTGGTTGCTTGAATCATAACTTGCTAATTAATTCTAATTTTAACAAATTAAGTGATGCATACGGAGGTAAAATGAAAGTAAGAAAATAATTAAATAGATAATTAACTTCATTACAATCATATCTATGAATTTCAATTTAAGCAAATAGGATTTAAAAAATAACTAACGTAATTAAAATACTAATATAATTTATAGAACATGGAGTGCATAAAATAAATTATGACTACTCGAACCATACGTAAAATATGTTATTATAACTCAAGGTATAATATAACTCACCTTAATATTGATTCCTACTATTTTCCTCTTATTTTTGCCGAGTTTTCGAGGTTGTTTCCTTACTTTCCCTTTCTCCTCTCCCCTTTTTATTTCATTTTTACTGACTTCACACGCCCCGCTGTATATATATGTCTCTGGGTGGTGAATCACCTTGTAATTATGACCCTAAGTTGATGATTCACCCCCCTTAGGCTCTAGACAGCACAGATGGCTTATCTCTTTTCCCTTCAGCAAATCTTGCACACCTTTCTTTTAATTCTACACGGCCCCAACTTTTATCATAATTAGGAGTGTTTTGAGAAGTTGGTAAAAAACTGATTTTTTAACTTTTTTGGTGGCTTTTTTGGTAAAAATTTGGATTGTTTTGGGTAAAAAAGATGACTTTTTTGGTTAAAAAAGTTAAAAAGTCAAAAAACTGACTTTTTACCAATGTTGCCAAAATGGACCTTAATCGTTGTGTCGATTTGACCTTAAACAATATATTAATCACACTTTTGACACACAAATGTCCAATTAGATTACATCTTAGCACGTATAGCTATGTAATTATTTTATATATTTTATTATTATTATTATTGTTGTTGTTGTTGTTATTTTATTTTGGTAACAACGTGGTGTTAATTAAATATTTGGGTTGCCACATCAATGAGTACCATCAAAGTAAAAGATTTAATGAATGAGTTACAAAATTTATATAAAAGATAATTAACGGATTTAGAGCTATATAAAGAACCATATCCAGAACCTTTTTAAAAATAACAGATAATGGAAAACATTCTGATAACATTAAACAGGCCATACAAGCAAGAATCATACTTAACGGAACGACCTTTGGTCCAAATCATTACAGTTGCATCGGAACGACAAAGAGACCCATAGGTCCGAAACATTACGGACATATTAGACAAAATAGTCATAACAAATAAAGCAGACATATGGAACAACTTGGGTCCAACAAATATACTTATCATAATAATTCCATTAATAGATATCACATTGATCGGGCAAATACTAATTTCATTAACAGATATCACATTGGTCAGATAAATGGAAAGCTCATTCATCTTTAACAAATCATAATTTCAGAAAAGCATATCATATATAATAGAACATTCAGAAGATAGACTTTACGAAAATATCTTTACTAAGATATTATTCACAGTGATTTCGATTAGATGACACACCTCTATAGATCAACCTACACACTATCACATAAACACACACATTGAAACCCAATGTTTAATCGAATCATTCCTTTCTACTTATTTCATTAAGCTGGTTGTTAACTTATTAATTCTTAATGAGGCTTAATTCATGCCGAAGAATGCTCAAAAATAAAAAAGGATGGAAATATGGACATAAATAGTTTTTCAAAATATGTTGGATACAAGGTGATCACTCGAGCGGTGAATGCATGCTCTTAGTACTTTGGTCTGCAAAAACATATTCTGGAAGGCACAAATGTAGGCTTGAGTGAATACTAGGTCACTCGAGTAGTTTGCAAAAATACTAGATGTACAAAAAGGGCGCTCGTGCGGTTACTTTACCACTCAAGTGGCCTATACGAATTCTGGATTCCAAAACTTGAAGAAAAGTTATTCAAATGTAATTTCAAAACTTAGGGTCTTGCATGGCTTGCTCAAAAATATAAAAACATTTTAACAATCAAAAATACATGATCAAT
The DNA here is from genome assembly GCF_004153795.1 of Camellia sinensis. Lineage (NCBI taxonomy): Eukaryota > Viridiplantae > Streptophyta > Magnoliopsida > Ericales > Theaceae > Camellia > Camellia sinensis. The sequence continues at coordinate 3,010,044 of NW_021025260.1, forward strand.
TATTAACCATTTACTCAAAACTTCATAAATTTAACAAAACTGAAACTTAATTTTCATGCATGTAAGAATTTTCAACTCTTTTCTTCTTGTTTCTCAAAACGTAAACTCGAACTCATGGATTCATGAAATTAAGCCTTTCAAAACTTTAAAAATCAATGATGCATGTGCATTTTAGCTCTCAAATTCAACAAAGATGATAGAAATCATGTTCAAAATGATAAAACTTCACAAAATTAACTATGCATGTATATCTAATTCAATTATCATCATCTTCCTAACAATTTCTTACAAATTACATGCAAATTATTCAAATTACTTCTTGAATTCAACTCTTAGGTGAATTAACTACAAGAATTTAGCTTCAATTTCATACCTTCTACTTGAATTCTACAAGATTACGTTGATTTTCCCCTTAGCTCCTTTTGTTCTTCTTCGAGTCTCTCTCTCTCTCTCTCTCTCTCTCTTTTTCTCTCTCTCTCTCTCTCTATATATATATATATAAGAACCGCTTAACTGCTTGAGATTCGTCTTTTCTTTTCAATTTTGCCCTTTTATTTTGGATAATTTATTAATAGTGGCATATATCTTAAGTGAAGGTTTTTTCGTAATTACACAAACATTTTTGGTCAATTATGTAACAATCTTTTCCCTAATTACACAAAAATACTTGGTCAATTATGTAACAGTTTTTTTCGTAATTACACAAATATTCTTGGTCAATTATGAAACAGGTTTTTTCATAATTACACAAACATTATTGGTCAATTATAAAACATAAATATTTTATTTTTAACAAATTACAAATACACCCATAACGTTTGTTTAAAATATGAATCAATCCTATAATATTAGAAATTACAACTATTGTTTGTTATAATTTTTAATTTAACACAACACTCAGAGAAAAAAAAAAACTATTCTCCTATGCAATACTAAATTATTAAAATTGCTTATTGAAAATATTTCTCATATCATTAAAAAATGTTAATTCACTTAATGATTTATTTATTGACAAAATAGTTAATTATGAAATAGGTTTTTTCGTAATTACACAAACATTCTTGGTCAATTATGTAACAAATTTTTTCATAATTACGCAAACATTCTCCGTTTTATATATATACTAGTTTGAAAAGGTCCAGGCACATGCTATTATTACAGTATGTTTAAGTTTTATATTTTGATAATTTTTAAAAAAATGGAATATTATTGTATGAAATTGAATAGAATAAATCATTAGATATATGATAGAATTATGTGATATGATATGTATTATTTTTTTGATTTGTTATATACCTAATGATGTATTCCTTCCGAATTTAAAAAAAAAAAAAAAAATTATGGTGTGTAACTTTTCTTAACAGATAAATATAAAACAAATTCTAAGATAATTCTCTTATCTAAAAAAAATATTAAAATAATTCACTAAACTAATAAAGAATCAGAAGAAAATACATATATATATATATATATACATACATACAAATGACTAATTTTATTAATACATAAATCATACTCTTATAACAAATGACCAATTTTATTAATAAGTAAATATTTAAGTAAATTAACAATTTCTAATGATATGAAAATATTTTTCAGTTAACCTTTTGTTAATAAATAAATCATTAAGTCATTTAACATTTTTGAATGATATGAGAAATATTTTCAATAAACAATTTTTTGTGCTAAATTAAAATTTATAACAAACTATAGTTATGATTTCTAGTATTATATGATTGATTCATATTTTAAACAAATCTTATGAGTGTATTTGTAATTTGTTAAAAAATAAAAGATTTGTGTTTCATGACTAACCAAGAATGTTTGCGTAATTACAGAAAAATGTGTTTCATATTTGACCAAGAATGTTTTCGTAATTACCAAAAAAAATTGTTGCATAATTAACCAAGAATATTTGTTTGATTACGAAAAAAACCTTCACTCAACATATAGGACATCATTACTAAATTATTTAAAATGAAAGGGCAAAATTAGAAAGAAAAGACAAACCTCAAGTAGCTCAAGGCACGGGCTATTATTACTGTATATTTAAGTTTTGTATTTTGATAATTTTTTAAAAATTAAATTATTATTCTATGAAATTGAATATAATAAAATAAATCATTAGATATATAATAGAATTATGTGGTATGATATGTATCTTTTTTTGATTTGTTATACACCTAATGATGTAGACTCTAATTCTATTATCATATCATTTTGGGTAAATTTATAAGTTTTTAACATTTCTTCCAAATTTATAAAAAAAAAAAAAAAGGATTATGGTATGTAACTTTTCTTAACAGATAAATATAAAACAAATACTAAAATAATTCTTCCATATAAAAAAAAAACTACTAAGGTAATTCACTGAACTAATAAAGAAGCAAAATAAAATACATATATATACAAATAATTAATTTTATTAATACATAAATCATACTCGCATAACAAATGACCAGTTTTATTAATAAGTAAGTCATTATGAAAAATATTTTTCAGTTAACCATTTTGTTAATAAATAAAATATTTTTCAGTTAACCATTTTCAGTTAATTTTCAATAAATAATTTTGATAGTTTATTATTGCATAGGAGAATTTTTATCCCCCCCTCCAAGTATTGTGTTAAATGAAAATTTATAACAAACGGTAATTATAATTTCTAATATTATAGGACCGATTCACACTTTAAACAAACTTTATCGGGTATTTGTAATTTGTTAAAAAAATAAAAGATTTATGGTTCGTAATTGATCAAGAATGTTTACGTAATTACGAAAAAACTTATTTTATGATTGACTAAGAATGTTCGCGTAATTACGAAAAAACCTATTGCATAATTGACCAAGAATATTTGCATAATTATGAAAAAACCTTAACTCAACATATAGATCACCATTAGTAAATTATTCAAAATGAAAGGACAAAATTGAAAAGAAAAGATGAACCTCAAGCAATTAATAAAAATGAGTACTGATATTAGCACCTGCCAAAATTTTTTGGACCCCCCATTTTATAATTTTTTTTATTACAATTATATCTTAAAGTAAAATTACATTAAAAGACATTATTAACTGGAACACCCACCTATCAATAAGAACTAATACTCTATAATATTGGACACCCACCCCTACCCTCACCCCCACCTCCAACTCCAACTATATGTATTCCATGTTTGGAAGCCCTAAACTTATTACTTTTCATAACCAACTAATATAAACTCTAAATCTATTATTTTTTATAATAACCTTAGATCTTGAATGTGCCATCTTCATCACCATCATCAACGCTATTGAACTTGAAAGTTTTGCTTCAAGCATTACGTATACTTCATCACTTATTTCACAGTATAGAGCAATGGAGGATGAGGACAACAATTCTAGTGAGACCGGTGTTCTATTAATAAGTTTATCTATCTTATATTAACATTCTCGATCATTTTCGATCGTTCTTGTTTCGTTCGAACTGTTCGGTACTGGTTTGCTGACTGTTAGAATTATGTTCGGTAATACAGTACTGAACATAATCCTTTCGTTTAATACATAGGTTCCGAACATTAATGCAGATAGTCAGTTATGTAATTTTCTTTGTTAAACTAACTTAGAATGGAAAAGAGTGAATTGGAATGGATTTAAGTTATGTATTTTGAATGGATTTAATTCATGTTATTTTAAGTTGTGAATTGGAATGGATTCAAGTTACACAGTGATGAACAAATTTTGTTCAGACATACATTGTTGACAGGATCATTATTGTTCAACAAAACAGTTTTGAACAAAATACATTTTTTCGGCTATACAGTGGTGAACAAATTATTTTGGGCTACATTCCGAATTCTGATGGCGATACATTCAGAATTCTGATGATGATGGATTCTTTTGGAAGCGCCGATACAGAAGCAATGGCCGGCCAACACCGCTCACTGTACGCTCATCTTGATGATGATGATGATAATGATGATGATGAATGTGATAGAATTTTTTTATAAGTTTTGATAATAATGGCACACTAAGAATTCACATATCTAGACTGAAAATTGAACAAGTAGACGATGATGACGAACAGGCCATGGCCATGGCTATTATGTCTTCTTTTCTTTCAGTTACTGTGAACCACCCAATATGCAATAACATCCGAGTATCATCTGTTTTCTTCTTTTCTTTTCATTAGGGTTGTTTTAGGAATTAGATGAAAAATTAGGTGAGTGTGCATTTCATTGTGAAAATGTTATGAATATAGGTAGATTTGGTCATAAGTGGGGTGTCTAAAAAAATATTATTAAAATTTAGGATTTAGGGTTGGGGTCCAAAGAAATGAGGGGTCCAAACACTTAATAAAAATTTATAACAAACGGTAGTTGTAATTTTTAGTATTATAGAACCGATTCAAATTTTAAACAAACTTTATGAGTGTATTTGTAATTTGTTAAAAAATAAAAGATTTATGTTTCATAATTGACCAAGAATATTTGTGTAATTACAAAAAACTATGTTTCATGATTGACCCAAAATGTTCGCGTAATTATGGAAAAACCTGTTGCATAATTGACCAAGAATGTTTGCATAATTACGAAAAAACCTTCACTCAACATGCAGGTCATTATTAGTAAATTATTCAAAATGAAAGGACAAAATCAGAAAGAAAAAAAAAAGACGAATATCAAGCAACTAAGCGGTTCTTATATATATATACATATATATAAAACTTAGATTAGCTTAATATACTAATTACATATTAGCCTAATTAATCTAGCCTTAAAGCTAAATAATCAAATTTTAAGTTTACTAATATGAATCAAATTTTAATTAAACTTCTCATAAGACTCTAAATATTAAATTAAACTAATTAAACTCATCAATTTTGATTTCTCAAATCATCTAAGCTCTCAATTTATGATTCAGAAAGGAATTCCTAACAAATAATTCACAAATCAAACATATACATACAAATCCAACACATCACATAATTCAAATTCAAATTGCACATAATTAAATAAATACAATTAAAATATGCAAGGTGTGGTTATCACATGCATACATAAAATCTTGACTCCCATACCATATAAGACGCGTAGCCCAGCCCCCACATGGAAGTATTGTCAGTTATGTTCAAACCCAACAATCAATCTCACAAATTTATTTTTCTGAAATCTAAGCTGAAAACATTCATACTAAATAAAAATATCTTGTACTGTGTTAGAAGTTGAGGACATTCTCAATACGTGACCTAATTGGCCTAATGAAAGACTTCATTGACAATATTATAGTGTGTGATTGTTATAGGGTATTAGTTGTTAGCCTCGTAATAGACATATCAATTCATGACTTGAATCACAACTGATATAGCCAGTTCCTAATTGATATGCCTGATACAGCCAATTTGATTGCTATAAAATATTTATTTTTGCAATCAAAAAAATCACCATTCACCTAATTTTCGATACACATTGTTTGTTATTTCCCATACCATTACATTGCGACTATACCGATTTATCTCCAAATACCGCCATTCCAAAACCTTCTTGTTATTAGAGAGAACATACATATACCAACTCTAATTTTTTTTTTTTTCATTATTAATAATTATGTGCCGATAAATATATGATGCAGAAAAAGAAACAGTAGTATCAGTATTAGAGAGCAGGATGAACAAGCTCCACACGACACGTTCATGGGAATTCCTAGGAATAGATTCTATTAACCAATGCAATTACCTACCGATGGACACAAAATCCAACGTTATTGTCGCCATGATTGACACTGGTAAAATGCTCTTATTATGTGAAATCTTTAATTCACTTGCTCTGCTTCTCTTACTGTAAAATCATTAATTGTCTCATTTTCTGATATTTTAGTTTTTTCTCATTTCTAGGAGTTTGGCCAGAGTCTAAGAGCTTCAACGATGAAGGCTTAGGTCCAGTGCCTCCCAAATTTAAGGGAGAATGTACAACTGGCCAAAATTTCACATTATCCAATTGCAATAGGTAAATTTCACATTTTCAAAAAAAATTATTCAGTACTATTTAAGCACCATCTTACCAATATAAAACCGCAAAATGGGATGGATGAAACCAGCATTGTTTCTTGCCTATGGTTTTAAATATTAATCGATATAGTAAGGCAATTGAGCTGTATCAAGTTTTTACCTTTCCAATATTGATACATCAGATGTATTAATTAGAATCACATATGTCTTGGCCAATTTTTAATACATATTAGTTTATAATTGATACAGTTAATTTAGCTATATATTTGCAACACCCAATTTTCGACATCCCTCAATACTATAGATACCATTATGCCGTGACTAATACCAATGTCTCCCAATGTTGATATTTAAAATCATGCCACCTACCCAGTCGACCAAAGTTTATTAAGCCAGTTGTATGCATCTTTCATTATCCCTTTACAATTTTAAATATTTATAAGATAAATTAACATTTCATTATCCCCATACAATTTTAAATTTATTTTTTTGAAAGGATTCTAAAATTTATTTAATGCTACTTCTACCCTCCTAAACTTTGAAAACCTCATTAATATACGCAAGTTTGACTATTTAATTAAGAAATTAGCAACTTAACCATTAAAATTTATGTAAAATTTACTTTGGCCTAAAATTAATAATTAGCGCCCCGAACTACTGAATAATTAGCATAAACATTCATTGCTCTCTCTAGTATCCATGGGCAACAATGTGAAGTTATACATGTAATTTGTAAATGCAGGGCTCTAGTAATTCTTGAATCAGTCATGCTAGGTATCATGAAAAATCTTTCATGAAAATAATCATGAAAGGTTTGTGACCTTTGGATTACACTTAGAATAAAGCACTACACACTAATCAAGGTAATCCAATGATCATAATTCTTTTATGATCATTTTCATGAAAAAAATTTCATGATCCCTAACTTTTCTTTTCTTGAATTGAAGTGCCATTCTCAACATCTTTTTTTTTTTTCAGGAAAATAATAGGCACCAAGGATCTTCTAGAGTTTTTTTTTCCTAAAGTTTCCTAAAGTGTTGTGTTGTATGGGTGAGATTTAATGCTAAAAAATTGATGTGACTTGTCATTAAATCTCAACCATACAACACACAACTCTAGGAAACTTTAGGAAAAAAAAATTCTAGAGGATCCTTGCTCAATAATAGGAGCTCGATTCTACTCCAAAGGCTATGAAGCTACTGTGTTAGAAGTTGAGGACATTCTCAATACGTGACCTCGATCACCCAGAGACGCCGACGGGCATGGAACCCACACTGCCTCCACAGTGGCCGGTGCCATCGTCGTAAATGCCACCTACCCGAGAATAACCGTAGGAACCGCAAGAGGCGGCGCAACGAGTGCTAGACTCGCCATCTACAAGGCTTGCTGGTTCAACCTCTGCTCTGATGCCGACATTCTTGCTGCTTTCGACGACGCAATTAACGATGGCGTTGACATTATTTCTTTCTCCATTGGTCCTTCACCGCCACAGCCAAGTTACTTCCAGGATGCAATTCAATAGGAAGTTTCCATGCATTCCATAGAGGAATTCTTGTTTCTGGATCGGCTGGGAACTCTGCTTTTTCAAGCACTGCCACTAATGTTGCTCCATGGATAATTACTGTCGCTGCAAATTCTATAGACCGTGAATTCCGAGTTTATGTGTATCTCGGAAATTCGAAGATTTTGAAGGTAATCGCTGCACATATGTATATGTTCTTCTCACTCACCACAGACCTAATAATACTGAAATTGTTGTTTTCAGGGTTTTGGTTTAAACCCTCTGAAGATGGAGAGCTACTCTGTTTTGATAGCAGGAAGTGCTGCAGCAGCCCCTGGAGTTACCTCCACTAATGCAAGGTGTATATATATATACACATTGTTTCTTTAAAAAAATTTAACTACTTTTTTAACGGGGTATATCCAAAATTATAAAAATTTTGAGGGGCTTTCTTGTCAAAATAACCAAAAGTTAAAAAATATAAGCTGGAATAGTACTCTCAAGATAACTTAGAACTAACTACTTTTTTCTTATTTTTTTTTTCTCTCTCTATCTCTAAAATAAATTGAATATATAAGTTGAATGCAATAAGTGTATGAAGGGAAATTATTCAATATTCTCGAAATACCACATGTCTATATTTTTTAATCAATTATTATTTAATACGACTCCTCATGTTTTCCAATAACTAATATAATACGCCACCTATCCACCTTCTTCACCAATCACAATATTATAGAATACATATGTATATAATCTGAGATTACTGAATAATTACCCGTATATCAAATACCTTCCACAAACTTTCTTAAAGCTATAATCCACATAAAGAAATGTTAGAGACCCCAAATTTTAGATCACAGTGACGTGATAAGGAAGTTGGGCCATGTGCTTGAGTGTGTGACAAATCGAAAATTGATACCCATTATGCCATATCAGTGTAGATCAAATTGAGGGAGCATTTTTTAAGGTCTCAAACATTTTTCAATCCAAATAATCCGACTCCAAAACTTTGCCACACCCTCTATTATCTGTGTTCTAAAATCTTTCCTCCTCTGTAGCTTCTGCAAGAACAATACCTTAGATCCTACCTTAATCAAGGGGAAGATTGTCGTGTGCGGGCTGGAGTCATTCACTGATGATCGAAGTGCAAAAGCCGTTGTCATAAGACAAGGCGGCGGTGTTGGGATGATACTTATCGATCCACTCGTCAAACATGTCAGCTTTCAGTACGTAATCCCAGCCACTGCAATTGGTCAAGAAGAGGCACAACAACTTCAAGCTTATATGACCACAGAAAAGAAAGTATAAATAGAACAATTGATCTGACAACAAAATTGTTCACAACTATACAAAAAGAACAACAGTATTCTTATTTATTTTGAAAATACTCGTTATTACAGGAACCCAATTGCTACCATTAAGCTGACATCTACAGTATTGTTCACCAAACCTGCACCACAGATGGCTGTGTTCTCCTCAATGGGACCAAACATAATCACTCCTGACATTATCAAAGTATGTTTTCCTAAAACATAAAAATGGGCTCAACAAAAATTTTAAGCTTCAACCTCAATACGTGCATAAATAGAGAAAGCAATTTCTATTTTCTTGTACGTGATGAATTAACTAAATTGAAGATTGGACTCCATATATAGTTGTTCTATCAGACAATTACTAATTCCTATTGCAGCCTGATATTACAGCACCTGGATTGAATATTTTGGCTGCATGGTCCCCTGTATCTTAATGCAGGAGTTACAAACTCCATTAATGCAGGAGTTACAGTTATAAATTCAAAGCATTGAAATGGTCATGCCACATGGGCGCCCATTTCTAACAGTAATAAATTTCACTTTAGCCCTACATGCAAAAATATTTCTTCATGCGACATAAGATTTATTATATATATAATGATATCAAGATAAAAATTGGATATTTAATGACATGGGTAAGCCCATAAAGATTATAGCCCACCATTTAGGGCCCAATACATAATTCAAATACTAAAGCCTAGTATGGCTGAAGCCCCACGTAGCAACAAAAACCAATGACATCAAGACACATGGCAAGAGAAAGGCAAGCCACATCAGCAGACAAATATCTGCAAAGTTATTGCCGCTGCACATCGCCATTAATGAAACCCCTTACAGTATTTATTGCGATAACCCCTCTCCGTCAGGACAGAACGGCTTCACCATGAACAAGGTAAGCTAGAGCATAGACTTTCAGCCAAGGTGGCAAGTCGGAATAGACAACGAAATGATTACCAGAGGATATAAGCAAACGTCGAAGACGGGAAGAAGGTTAAGCTTTCTATCTCTAATCCAGCTCTACATTCTACTTCTCTCTCTAACTTGCTCGTCGGAGGGTTCACTGGGGGACTCCCCGTTCCCCGTTGAACTCTTGTGCAGGTCTTCTAGTGGGCTTGGTCATTCGGACACAAGCTTGAGGAGCGTGGATCAGACCGACCCGTTCCACCTGGTTCAAACGAAAGCATCATTTATTTTATAGATTTGATTTGATATTTTTTATTATATTTGATTTAATTAGATTTATTCTTATATAACAAATTATATTATTTATTGAGAGGGTAATTTTTGTGAAAATTGGGCCGAGTTGGGAGATGGTCATTATGGCCCACAATACGAAGGGCTGAGTAAAAAGGCCGCAAAATTACTCCGGCCCAAGAGAGGTACAAAATTACTCCGGCCCGAGGGAAATGTAAAGTTACTCCGGCCCGGAAGCGACTTGGAGTTTGGCCGGTCTCAGAGTTAGTCCGGTCATGGCGTATTGTTGTTAGAACGGTCAGAACCTTGCTACTCTGTAGCTCGGTCTGAACACACCATGGGTAGTACATGAGAGAATCGAGATAAGGAGGAGTAAAAGGAAGAACCGAACTAAGTATAGTTCGGCCTACTCTGCGGCTCAGCATAGCCAAGATTAATTCGGTCATGTTGGAGTTCGGCCATGGTAATAATCATCTCACTTGGTTTAAACAGTGAAGGGGGTGTTGGAGAATAAGGATTATCCTTCAGGAGGTTGAATCCTAGGAGGACTCTGCATGGAGGAGTAGAAGTCCTACTAGGATTGTGTCACACGAAACCTATAAAAGCTCACAAACATCACCTTTGGAGAGATAACACACAATTTTGCTTTCTGAATACACAGAGCTTTGTCTATTTGTCAAGCTTGCTGACTTAGGCATCGGAGAGGTTTCCGGCACACACCCGCCGGCTAGCTCACGTTTGTGTTTTCAAGTGATAAAGTGACGACGTACGGAGGAGAGTGGACTTGGTCAACAGGATTATACAAGAAGGTTTATTTCTTTCCCGTACATTTATTATATTTATTATATGTTAAAAATGGGAGGGGGGAGACAAAACAAAACATAAATCGACGAGAGAGAGAGAGAGAGAGAGAGAAGAAGAAGAAGAAGAAGAAGAAGAAGAAGAAGAAGAAGAAGAAGAAGAAGCAGATCGAAGAAGGCGAGAGCGATCGCGAGGCGAGAGCAGATCGAAGGTCCAGGCGATGTCGAAGGAGAAGACGACAGCGAGTTCAGGTTTCTCTCTCTCTCTCTCTCCCTTACGATCCTATCTTGGACTGGATCCCGTTTCTCTCTCCACAGAAAGGTGATTCTTACACGTTTCTTTCTAGGAAGCACGGAATCGCAATTCTTACTCAGAATCGCCACCTGGTTGCACGATTCCTGCAACTAAGGCATAAATAGAGAAAGCAATTTCTATTTTCTTTTACGTGATGAATTAACTAAATTGAAGATTGGACTCCATATATAGTTGTTCTATCAAACAATTACTAATTCCTATTGCAGCCTGATATTACAGCACCTGGATTGAATATTTTGGCTGCATGGTCTCCTGTATCAACTACAACCACTGGTGGGCGAAATGTAGACTTTAATATAATCTCTGGTACTTCCATGTCTTGTCCACATGTTTCTGCAGTGGCTGCCATCATAAAATCTGTTCACCCTTCTTGGAGCCCTGCAGCAATCAAATCTGCAATAATGACGACAGGTAAGTCGTTTCTTCGAGCAATATTTTAGATTTAATCGAGGGTAAATTACATTTTAACCCTTGTAATTTTACTCAAATTTTATTTTAGTCTTTATTGTTTCACATTGAATAATTTGGTGCCTACGCTTTAAATTTAGATTTTAATTTGATCCTTCCGTTCAAATTGGTGGTTGAAATTAACAATTTTTTAACACTCTTCAGTCTCCTAAAGTACACATGTAGAAAAAAAGTTAACGGAAATTTGGATGGAATGACCAAATTGAAACTAAAGTTAAAGTGTGGGAATCAAATTGTTCAAATTGAAATAATAGGGACCAAAGTTAAATATGGGTCAAATGACGGGCGAAAAATGAAACTTTGCTCAAACTAGAAGGGATCAATGGTGTAATTTACCCCCTTTTTTTGTCTAATTGTTTCCAACACTCATGAATTTCTACTTACAGCTACAATTTTAGACAACACTGGAAAGCTCATTGAAAGAGACCTACAGGGTGGAACCCCGACCACGCCTTTTGATTATGGATCTGGACAGATAAATCCAGTAGCAGCAGTAGATCCTGGACTGATTTATGATTTTGATTCCAACGACATCATTGATTTCCTCTGCAGTACTGGTTCAACCCCTTCACAAATGGTAAACCTCACAGGCGTGGTAGTTTCTTGCAAGAATCCGCCAACACCCTCCTACGATTTTAACTACCCTTCAATTGGGGTCTCCAACCTGAGCGGAAGTTTATCAGTGCACCGTACAGTTACCTATTATGGTAAAGGCTCGACAGTCTATTATTCACAAGTAGACTACCCAAGTGGTGTAAAAGTTAAAGTAACACCGAATAAGCTCGAGTTCTCACAGGCTGAGGAGAAGATGAGTTTTAGTATAGATATGACACCTTACAAGAGCAGTAATGGAAGCTTTGTGTTCGGGGCTTTGACATGGAGCAATGGTGTCCATCGGGTTAGGAGTCCAATTGCCATTAACGTGCTTTCTGTGTAGGATTGCAACCCCCAGCAGTGAGAGACATTATTGATCAATAAAATGGAAGTTTAGTGTCATCTCGTAGTTTACCCTATAAGCAAATTTGTTATCATGCCTAGTTTTACAAGTGATAATGATTACATCATATGTAAGTCATTTTAACAAACAATTTCCAAACCTTTCTAGTAGTTGATCAATACTTTTCCCACTGGTAACAACCCAAACACTGAAAAAGGATCCTCCTGATGCAGAACACCCACTCCACACACCCATTACACCCTGTTTTACATCTAAGTATTTCCATCTTTTAAAAATCTCTCCTTATCCTTAAGCTCCATCTCAATAATCTTATCAACCACACCATCTTCTCTCCTTACATCATATGTAAGTCATTTTAACAAACAATTTCCAAACCTTTCTAGTAGTTGATCAATACTTTTCATATGATGAACCACCTTTTGGACCCTCAATGAAGTCCTTTTAGAGCAAAGTATAGACTACAAAATGTAACCAACAATCATTTGTAGCCAGGTAATGGATTTTTCCACCAAATTGCTGAAAAAATCATTTTGCTTGTGACTTGCATGTTTGTGGTTAAGAGTGGCAGCCTCTCATTATCAACAGCGTGGATGTGAAAACTACCATGATAGAATATTTACAAATTTTAGGGACCAGGATGAAATACTTTACGGTTTATTTGGATGGACGTAGATTTCAAATCAAAATATTTGACCTTAATCATTCAAGGACAATAACTTCAATTTAAATATGATAGATTACCTATGAATTTCATGATTGAGTTAGACAGCTTTATCACGACGAGTTTGAAATAACTACATAAAGTAGTGATTTGAAATTATGCTAAGGATTCTCTTTCTACCTACAAAGATCTTATTAAAATGTATATCTTATATCTTAACTTGTCTTCTTCCACTGTTTTTCTATCTATTTAATCTCAAATCCCTTGATTTGAAATCCACATCTATAGAAAAATGACCCTTTTATAGTATTATAGAACACTTGCTTGGTAATATTGCATCTAGAGCCGCATCATAGTTGCCTTCAATTAAACCCAAGGAAAAATGCAGGTGACATAAAGTAAAAATATGGAGCCCATAGTGGCTCCTTCATTAAAATTTACTAAGGGAGCAACAACCATCTAGAACTCTACATAATTAGAGTTTAAACGAGCTGAATCGAGCCAATCTTACTGAGCTTGCGCTCGGCTCGGCTCGATAAGATTTTTTTAATATTATTTATATTATTTAATATATAAATAATGTATTTATACTATTATTTATATATATATATATATATAATATTTTTATTATATAATTTAAATAAAGATAAATGAACCAGCTTATTCGAGTACGAGTTCGGCTTGTTTAAACATTTGATGTGTGGAATGAGAAAAACATAATGTAACTAAATTAATAAGTGTGTGAACTTAGAAATGATGTGCACAAAGTGTAAATGATGTGTGGAAATATAATTATCCCTATGTTTTGCCTTTTGTGTTATTTTGGTCCCTACACTTTTAATTAGCTCAATTTTGACTCTTATTTTAGATTTTATGTCAATTTGATCCAACTGGTAATGACGTTATTGTTTTTTATGAAAAATTAAAACTAAATTAGTTGAAGTTAACTTATTGAGTTTAATAAGTTTATAATTTTCCATTGAAAATCATAACATATGTCACTTATATGTATATTTTTCATTAAAAATGCTAACAATGTAAACAATTAGATTAAATTGAGACAAAATCATAAATTTAAGGTTAAAATCAAGTCAATTGGAATTATAAGAACAAAAATGATGCAGAGACCAAAATATGGAGACTATCAGCGTAATTTGCCTCAAAATTTAATGATCCAAAAAAAAATAAAATTAAAATGTATTTTGGATTCATTGTCAACGTGTATCAATTCGCCAGTTAAACCAACTCACCCAATCGAGGGGAGAGGAAGTAAAACACATAGATAAAATGTGATTATGATGGAAGTGATGAAGTTAGATGTGTCTTCATATCACAATAAAATTAAAGGATCAAGAATTAACAGATATTTACCGACAAACTGGTCATAAACTATCAAGAGTTTCATTTCATATCACAAGCTCCGAGTAACAAGTATGAACATACATGTGCATGTAGATCACAAAACAGAGATAAACACTATTAAAAGACAATTAACCAAATTGAAAATTTCTGCTAACGAACTTGAATAATGTGACATACATTTAAATTAAATAAAAAATTGTCACAACCCGAACTCGTCTCTAGAGGTTTGAATCATAACCGGCCAATAATCATGAGTTTACCTACTCAGAAAGAATTCAAATCATATTTAATTATATAGGCCAGAAGCAGAAGTAGAAATATAAAATTTGTCCAATGAGTTTGTGCATAAACGGCATGAACAAAAACATTTTATACATTAATAACTCACACCCATATATATATATATATATAATATCTAACATGTTCAAGATCATTCATATGTCATTATCATATAAAAATCAGAACTTCTATACAAACATGATCAAACATGACCAACAAAAGAAAATAAAAGATCAAAAACAAAAGCCTCATTCGTGAGGCGTTCCATGGCTAACTTTGCAAAAACTCGGTAATCCTTCACAAGTTCACTAAGGCTAAACATCTCGCTGCTCGCCTATATACATATAAATATGGAGTGAGCGAAACCCTAGTAAATATCATTGGAGTAAAGAGGTTATATGAATGAGTTCTAATGGTTAAGTAACTCATCATATAATTCCATATCATAACGGAACAACCTCAGATCCAATACATGACAGAACGACCTTGGGTTCAACATATACAGAGATACAGAACAGAGCAGATCATACTTGTCCAAACGACCTCGGGTAGAACGACCTCAAGTCCAATCAATTACAGTTGTATAATGACCATTGGGTCAACACATAACAAATATTCAGACTTATTAGATATACAGAAAATCAGATAATCGAAATGACCTTATGCCAATCTTATTAGATATACAGAACGACCTTTGGTCCATTTCAATTGTACAGAATGACCTTAGGTCCATCATATGCTTTCATGCTTGTCAATCGCATTTACAAATCTTTTACAAATCAGACAGATAGAAAGCTCATTCATAACACAAAATCATAAATTCGGATAAACTTACCACATTGGTATCATTTAGAAAAAAAAATATATGAAAATATCTTTACTAAGATATTATTCACGGTGATTTAGTTATTGACTCATTCTCGTGAATGATTCTACACGATTCATAAACGTACACACATTGAATCATATTGTTTAAATGAGTCGTTCTCTAACTTATTTAATTCTCTTAGGCTTCATTCTAACTCTTTAATTCATTTAGGATGTTCAATTCATGCCTAAGAATGCTCAGAAATGAATGAGAACAGAATTATGAACAAAATATGACTTTTCAAAATATGCTGAAATAAGACACTTTGCTCGAGCGCAACATTAATCGCTTAACTAGACCACATGATCTGCAAAAGTACTGGATAGTTCGAATCTAAGCTCAATGGTCATTCGAGCCAAGGAGCAAAATAAAAGGCGGTCACTCAAGCGGTATATTGATCGCTCAAGCCAACTGTAAATGTCTACAAAAATACTAGATACATGAGATGTGTGCTCGAGCGACAGCTTGTTCGCTCAAGCGATGCAGTCGAATTCTGAGTTTTCTAGAACACAATTTGAACTTCAAAACATACATTTCCAAATCATAAACTTGCATGGCTTTGTCAAAACCTTAAAAACACTTAGAAACTCTTCCAAGAATATGGATGAATATGGATATAAAACCAATTTACAAATTTAAGACCCAAAACTTCATAAATTCAAACTCAAACTCTCATACATGTATCAATTAACTTCAAATTCTTTTCTGAAACTTCAAAACATGGAAATTAGCTTCAAATTCTTATGAATCAAGAGTGTATGTACGATACAACCTCTAATTTCACATAGATGACATGAATCATGCTCGAAAAGGATGAAATCTAACAAAACCAAGCATACATGTGTGAACTAGCTCCAAATTCATTATTGTTAGCTCATTTCTTGTATTTAATCATATAGTTTCTTGAATTCAAATATTAAATGACTTAAACTCATGAATTAGGGTTCAAAAGCTTACGTAAGGTCTTCAATTAAACTTGAATTAGCCAGAATCTTGAGCTTCACTTCACAATTCACAAGCCTCCTAGCAATTTCTCCAAGTTCTAGCTCTTCTCTCTCTAATTGACTTCAGTCTCTCCCTCAAGATAGTAGTTCCAACAGATTTTGAGCTCAAATATGAGTTAATTACATAGTTTCTTTCTCGGCCTGGTCTATAGTTGATTATTCTGAGGGATGGAGCCGTATAATTCACAATTTGATTTCTTTCCTCAAGTTATTCGGCCTCCGTACGTAATAGATTTATTCGACCCCCACATTTTTTACTACTAAATTTTGTTTAGTTGGAAAAAAAACTTAACTTTCAACAACTAAATGTCTTTCGGTCACCAAAATCTTAACATTCAATGATTAAAATTATTTTAGTCGTCATTTTTAGTGGCCAAATGTGTCTTTTCTTGCAGTGAGTCTGTGTTATCTGTTGTTCACCTTGTGAAATTAATAAATAGATTTATGAAGAAAACAAAATTAAATATTTACTAAGAACACATGCTAATAATTACAACTAAATTTCAACCGAAAAATACAAAACAATAAAATGGTAAAGAAACCAAACCGAAGCCTGCACGATAGCAGTTTCCTGAAAACAGATTTCGCTGCCTCACGGGTCGAGTGCTTGAGGAATCCCGGCGTCTGTCTCCCAGGATACGACGATCAAAAACCAACTACGGCAGAAGCACTCTCTGTCTAACTTAGCGAACAAAACAGTGGCAGTACTCTCTCACTATAGAAATTTCTAGCAAACTGACTGAAAAATGGAAGAAACAATTTTTGTGTTGGAGACTTGAAAGGAGGGTCTCAATTTATACATATATAGGGGAGAGAGGAGAAGCCTCCAGCCTTTATGGTTGGTCAGTAATGCACCATTAACCTCTGCAATAAAGGCAGGAGTTACAAACCCCATTAATGTACTATTAAACTCTGCAATAGAGGCAGGAGTTACAAACCCCATTAACTCTTTCATGAAGCTAACTTCATGGGGCAATTTCTCATTCAATTTTCAATGATTTTGGCTATACTATTTGTGGTATAAAGATCTCATTGCAAAGTATCTAGACCCACTTGGACCCAACACAATAGATGGTTGGAACCCATTTTAATATTTAATTAAAGTCACCAAAAAACTATTTTTTCCAACAATCTCTCACATGAATAAAAATTGACCGAATCACTCAACAAACAGACACCGTTCAACAATAAAGACTCGGAGAGAGAATACAACGAACTAACCCCGACATCAGAGAAGGTAGCTTTTGGCTTTGAACCTCTCCCAGTGAAAACCTATCGAGTTTACTGGCTGATCAGTGAATATGACATCTTGAACTGCTTTGTCGTTTATGTAAACTGAGACAATAAATCTCACACTGGAATTACTCCTACTACCATTCTATTCTCACTAGTGTGCCCTATGTGGCCCTGGGCACTAGCCTAGTTCAGCGAATGGCTTCAAAAAATCTTGGCCTACCCAATTCTTCTAGAAGCGGCCCCACTTCACACTCACATAGGTGACTCTACTTGAGTATCCTGCTATACTCAGCTCAACAGCTTAACACACTAGAGTTATTAAAAGTTCAACTTAACCTCTACACTTGCAGGTATGACTGATATAAAGAATGACTGGAGGTTTAACCTCCTCAGTGACATACCACCGTTACACGCAATTAGGTTGTCCCATTGAACCTAGATCTTGGGATCTCCAGTCAACTAGGTTGGGTTTCCATTCCGGTAACTTCCAAAGGCCTCAACCCTATTCCTCTTGACGACGTTTCGACTAACACTCGATTTAACCCTTTGGTTAGCAGATCTGTAATGTTGTCCTTAGACTTTACAAAGTCTAAAGAGACAACTCCATTCGAGAGTAGTCGTCATATGGAATTATATCTACGATGGATATGTCTAGACTTTCCATTACACATATTACTCTATGCCCTACCAATTATAGATTGACTATCACAATGAATACAAATAGCAGATACAGGTTTAGACCAACGTGGAATATCTTCAAAGAAATGGCGCAGCCATTCAGCTTCTTCTGTTGCTTTATCCAAAGCAATAAACTCTGATTCTTTCGTTGATCTAGATATACACATTTGTTTGGAAGATTTCCAGGACACGGCTGCCCCACCAAGAGTGAACACATATCGACTAGTGGACTTTGAGTCCTTTATATCTGATATCCAATTTGCATCACTATAGCCTTCAAGCACCGCTGGATATCGAGTATAATGCAGCCCATAATCCCGAGTGTAGCGTAAATACCTTAACACCCGCACAATGCCCTTCCAATGAGTAGCATTTGGATTACTCGTGTATCTACTAAGCCTGCTAACAGAGTAGGCTATATCTAGCCTTGTACAGCTCATCAAATACATCAAACTACTAATGACCCAAGAATATTCTAGCTAAGAGACACTCTCACCAATATTCTTGGTCAAGTGTAGACTCACGTCTACCGGTGTCTTAGACACACTTGTATTTGATTTACTAAGTTTCTCAAGTATTTTCTCAACTTAGTGAGACAAAGAAAGTACAATTCCACTAGATGTTCTGGTAATTTTCATACCTAGAATAACATCTGCAAGGCCCATATCTTTTGTGTCAAACTTAGAGTTTAACAATCTCTTGGTAGTTTTAATCATCTCATCATTACTACTAACAATGAGTAAGTCATCATCGTATAGACACAAAATGACATAACCACTGTCAGTGTCTTTAACATATACGTATTTGTCACTCTCATTGATTCTAAATCCATTTGACAACATAGCATTGTCAAACTTCTCATGTCCTGGAGCTGAAAACCCCTCGCGTTGCTCTATGTAGATTTCTTCATTCAAATCTCCATTTAAGAAAGCTGTCTTTACGTCCATCTGATGTATCTCTAGACCACGTAGCGTTGCTATCGCAATCACCATGCGAATGGATGTAATCCTTGTCACAGGTGAATACGTATCAAAGTAATCCAAGCTTTCTCTCTGCTTCTATCCTTTGATAATTAGCCTAGATTTATACTTATCAATTGACCCATCAGCTTTCATCTTTCTTTTAAAGATCCACTTACTCCCCAAGGCCTTACTGCCTAGGGGTAGATCAACCAACTCCCAAGTATGATTCTGCAAGATGGAGTCAATCTCACTCTTAATTGCTTCTTTCCACAAAGGACTTTCAGGTGAAGTCACAACTTCATGGAAAGTTCGAGGTTCTCCCTCTAACATATAAGTCAAAAAATCTGGACCAAAGGACTTTGCAGTCCTTAGCTCATCTACATCTTCAGCTTGATCATCAACTTGATCACGCAAGTGATCATTTGTTTGATCAGCTATGTAATCATTGTCACCTTCAACCTTTTACATGGAACTTGAAATACATTTTCAAAGAAAGATTCATTTCTTGATTCCATGATAGTATTCTTGTGTATATTTGAAATAGCAGACTGAACCACAAGAAATCAATATGCACTGCTATACTGTGCATAACCGTTGAATACAAAGTCAACGGATTTTTAGGCTTATCCTAACCCTCTTGGGTTTAGGTATTCCCGCCTTTTGCATGACACCCCCACATTTGTAGAATTTATACAAAGGCTTTTGGCCTTTTTTTCGAAAATTCATATAGGGTCTTTAAACAATTCCTTGTGTCACAATGATTATGAAACTCTCAAAATCATATCACAGTAAATACATTCCCAGAATGTCAGCAACCGAATTAGGCACCCAAATATATTTGGTCCAACCTATCACTCTGAAGCCAATAGTCTTACTATTAGGAAACACAAATCCAATGTTCAATAGTCTACTATATGGAACTTCATAACATGGCCAGTAGTCTTATCACTAGGAATCACTAATTTCTCAGCATGTGGCTAGTAGACTTTCTACTACTAGGAATCACAATGTCTTAACCTGTGATCAGTAGTCACTTTACTACTAGGAATCACAACGTCCTGACATAGGATCAATAGACTCTTTTATTACTCGGAATCAACATGTCTTGACATATGATCAGTAGCCTCTCTACTACTAGGAACCATCATGCCTTGACATGTGATCAGTAATCTGTTCACTACTAGGAACCACAATCTCATAACTGTGCAACCAGTGGTCTAACACCTCCTAGGAACCACCAGTTTTCTATCTCTGTGATCAATGATCTTAGACTCACTAGGAGCCACCAATTTAAGAATATATTTGGAATTTAAAAATTCAAAAATATATTCACCCACCCTAATGGGTTGTCTCATCTTTTCTTTCAAGCAAAGTCACATAGCAATCATATATGCTATAATTGACGCAAGGATAACATACTAATTGCCTCTGATTAATTCAGAAATGTTATCATGTAATA
Organism: Camellia sinensis; assembly: GCF_004153795.1. Classification (NCBI taxonomy): domain Eukaryota; kingdom Viridiplantae; phylum Streptophyta; class Magnoliopsida; order Ericales; family Theaceae; genus Camellia; species Camellia sinensis. The sequence continues at coordinate 3,031,091 of NW_021025260.1, forward strand.
TTATGATTTCCTTTAATCATACTTGATCTCTCTAGATCTTCTTTTAAGAATCTCGTAAGGCTTAATGTTGTCAGGTCGAACAACATTTCTGTCGTCACCTCTTGAAGCCATGTCTAAAAAATCACAACAGAATTTCACTTCTGTGATTCCAGAAATTAAACTCAACCCTTAGAAAATCCCTCAGATGGAAATTTAATTCAAAACTAGTCTCACCATTTAACCTAGAATCGAACATGGTCAGGAATGTTTCCAGGAAGACTGGAGGGATCACATCGGTCCCACTTAAAACCCAGTTAACCTTTTGACAAAACATTCAAGAGCATGTTGACTCCTAGTCCATAGGAAACAATTTTAAAATTAAGATTTCCAGGGGATAAACCAAGTTATAGGTTATAACAAACCAATTCCCAAGCAAATAAAATTTGCTACCAGAATTACACCACTCATAAAAGTTAACCGGTTTTCCTGGAACTGAGCCCATGAAAGTTAACCGGTACTCCCAGAACTGAGCCCATGATTTCTGAATAAAAATCAGAGATATTTTAACTAATGCTAAAATTTGGTTTCCTTTCTCAAAAACCAAACCACTTTGGACATAATCAAATTATAACCAAAGACTTTCTCCAAACATGGTTTTCCAACACTTTGGGAATAAAATGATTAAACCAAAGACTTCCTCAAACTCCAAAAGTTTGAAACTAAATCCGTCTTAGTTGTCATTTCTGAACAAATAAGAACTACTCTTTAGCCAAGACTAAACACTTTGGTTACAAGCAATTTAAAAATTGCTACAACCAAATACATGCATATAAAATGCTTCTAATAATACAAGCAAATAAAATTGCTACTACAAATTGGTAAACAAACCAACTAAATCTCAAGCAAAAAATGCTTCAACCATTTAAATAAAAACACATCCAGATTGTATAACAATTCTTGGATAGCATTTACTTCAGGATTGCATAGTAGTGCCCTTTATGTAAAGATATGCACAGACCTCGACAGGTTTTAGTTTGTGTTTCTAAATATTTCCATACGTTTCCAAATTCGATTCTCATTTTGTCTGTTGCTTCCAAAACATGTCCATGCTAACCAAAACAACACGCCAAAACAAAATTTGATCATTGGCCATAATATTGCATAAAAGAAATGCTAATTGAATTCAAGCTCAAGGTTCAACTGTAGCATCTGTTTACTTTAGTTCTAGCATGCATAATTAGTGGGTTAAATGGTAGACCACATCAAACCAAATGGTCAAATACCAGCAGTAATTGCAACTTTCAATGCAAACTCAGCAACACTACAAAATGGTCAGGAATGTTCCCAGGAAGACTGGAGGGGTCACATCGGTCCCACTTAAAACCCAGTTAACCTTTTGACAAAACATTCAAGAGCATGTTGACTCCTAGTCCATAGGAAACAATTTTAAAATTAAGATTTCCAGGGGATAAACCAGGTTATAGGTTATAACAAACCAATTCCCAAGCAAATAAAATTTGCTACCAGAATTACACCACTCATAAAAGTTAACCGATTTTCCTGGAACTGAGCACATGAAAGTTAACCAGTACTCCCAGAACTGAGCCCATGATTTCTGAATAAAAATCAGAGATATTTTAACTAATGCTAAAATTTGGTTTCCTTTCTCAAAAACCAAACCACTTTGGACATAATCAAATTATAACCAAAGACTTTCTCCAAACATGGTTTTCCAACACTTTGGGAATAAAATGATTAAACCAAAGACTTCCTCAAACTCCAAAAGTTTGAAACTAAATCCGTCTTAGTTGTCATTTCTGAACAAATAAGAACTACTCTTTAGCCAAGACTAAAGACTTTGGTTACAAGCAATTTAAAAATTGCTACAACCAAATACATGCATATAAAACGCTTCTAATAATACAAGCAAACAAAACTTGCTACTTCAAATTAGTAAACAAACCAACTAAATCTCTGAAGCCCTCTTAGCTGTTGCTCTCTAGCAAACTCAAACCTTAAGACACTTTACCTGAAGCCCTCTGGCAAACTGTAGCCCTCCGTCTAATGCATTCTTTGCAAACTTCAAATGTTCTCATGCTCTCTAGTAGAAAATGAAGCCCTCTTGCTAAAATGAAGCGTACTAGCTTTGCTCAACTCATGCCCTCTGGCAAAAAATTTCTTCAAATATAAAGGAAAAATAAACCAATCCAATTGAGGATTATAAGTAGTCCATACAATTCATTTCTACGCTTAGGTATGCCTACAAAGAGAGTTAGTAGCAAACGACAACATAATATAAAGCAACTAATCTAAAGCAATTGTACATACAATCAGATATTATTTAACCTTCTAGAAAATCATAGAATAGTAAAATAACTAAGGAATTAAGATACTATAAAAGTTACAAAACCTTATAACTTCTACATAAATTACAAAACTTTAATTCATCCAATTAAATCACACACTATTCATGGAAATAAATACACAAGTTACAAACCTTAAAATTTATGATCTCAAATACTAAAATTAAATTTATTGCCATGAGTTATAAAAGAATTATTAAATAATTGTTAGAAACCAACAACCATTTAGCAATTAACATGAAAAGAATTCTAAAGATTAAATCATGCAAATCATGGTAGTGGAATGATGAACCATACGCATAAAATAAGATCAGATTAATACAATTAAGTATACAAATTATGATAGAGCATTCTAATTAAACTAAGCAATTAGAGAATCACATTGCATAATTTACAATCATTGAAATAGGGAGCAATTCCGCAACAGTTCCTAGTAACATTATACAAAGCTAACCTAATTGTCTATATAAATCTATTCGATCAATTTCATAAAAAAATATATAAAAATCTGTTTTAAACTTGTTGTTCACCTTGTGAAATTAATAAATAGATTTATGAAGAAAACAAAATTAAATATATACTAAGAACGCATGCTGGTAATTACAACTAAATTTCAACAGAAAAATACAAAACAATAAAATGGTAAAGAAACCAAACCGAAGCCTGCACGGTAGCAATTTCCTTAAAACAGATTTCGCCGCCTCACGGGTCGAGTGCTTGAGGAATCCCGTCGTCTGTCTCCCAGGATACGATGGTAAAAAACCAGCTACGACAGAAGCACTCTCTGTCTAGCATAGCGAACAAAACAGTGGCAGTACTCTCTTACTATAGAAATTTCTAGCAAATTGACTGAAAAATGGAAGAAACAATTTTTGTGTTGGAGACTTGACAGGAGGGTCTCAATTTATACATGTATAGGGGAGAGAGGAGAAACCTCCAGCCTTTATGGTTGGTCACTAATGCACCATTAACCTCTGCAATAAAGGTAGGAGTTACAAACTCCATTAATACACTATTAAACTCTGCAATAGAGGCAGGAGTTACAAACCCCATTAACTCTTTCATGAAGCTAATTTGATGGGGCAATTTCTCATTCAATTTTCAATGATTTTGGCTATACTATTTCTGGTGTAAAGATCTCATTGCAAAGTATCTAGACCTACTTGGACCCAACACAATAGATGGTTGGGACCCACTTTAATATTTAATTAAAGTCACCAAAAAAACCATTTTTTCCAGCATTATCTAGTATGCCAAACTATTACATATCTTTATTCAGGTTGCTAGTAGGAGTTACTAAGCAAATAGAAAAGGTTCAAGCTGCCATTTTCTTCTCCATATCCTTTACCCATTATCATCTACTTCTACTAGTCTGAGTTTGCCTCCATCTCTCTCATACGAATCCACTCTTAACCTCTCTTTCTCTCACTTCTCACTGATCTTCTTCTCCTTTTCTTCTTATTGCCTCGTCTAGTAATCCCGACAAGGCTACGAGTGTCTCACTTACTAAAGGATCGGATGAAAGTGAAGATACTTCCAGTCTTTGCTTGACAGGGAAAATCCTGGTGGCAAAAACTCTTAACAAAACGACGGTGTCTAACATTATCAGAGCTGCATGGAGAATATGAGGTGAGCTTTCCATTTTCTTTAACTATTAGCCATCCAATAAATATAGTTTTTCTTTTATTATTTTGTTTTCATGTAGTAAAATATTTTTATGAGTATTATGACTTATTTTTTTATGTTTTTGTCTTGTCCATATTTAACTCTTTTTAGATTTTAATTTATTATATTTGATTTTTTTCCTCTTAACGTAACATTTAAGGAAATATATTAAAAAAATTATAGGATCGTTTCGGATCACTAAATTTAGGTCTTGTTTGTCATCCTCTAAAAAAAGTCAAAAAGTCACTATCCTATTTAAGTCGCATCATCTTATTTAAGTCACATCACCTCTCTATCAGATCACTTCAAACACAATCCATACTTAACCCATATTTCATAAAAAGTCAAAAAAATGCACTTATTTAGAGCATCCCAAACAACTCCTTACTATTTCGGAACAGAAGTGTACCATATTTCAAAATGTGCGTATCAATACGTAATTCGCTAAAGCATTAGTATTTTCTAGTAACACACATGAGTTGCTTATGATTGACTTTACATTTTTGAAAAGTGCATATCAATACGTAATTCACTAAGGTATTAGTGTTTTTTAGTAACACACGAGTTGTCTATGATTGACCTTGCATTTGGGTGCCAACATAATTGGGATGCAGTGTTGGGCAATGATGCAGTTTCTTTGCCAAAGCTTTCCTCTTGATAATCATTGTCTTTATTAATATAATCTTTCTTTGCCAGTTAAAAAAAAAAAAAAAAAAAAGTATGGCGCTGCCTTAAATTAAGAAATTTTGTAGATCTTGGTAGAGAATAGAGTAATACTATAAATTGATTTTTCAAGAACTCTTTTTAACCTTGTTTTTTTGTTCGTGTTTAGTAGGTATTTTTTTCATGTCAATCATTTTTTGTTTAGATGTATCTAATCTAGATACATTTAAAAAGTTAAAAAATTGAATATCAAAATGGATTACTAAAACAATCGAAACCAAAACAAAAATTTATGTGTATTTTTGTTTTTTTTCGTTTATTTTGGTAATTTCTTTTCATATTTAGTCCCAAAATAATTTTAGATAGATGTACGTAAAATGTTTTTTAAAAAAAATTAAAAAGATTAAAATATGAAAAAAAAAAATTTACTAAAGACAAACAAAAATCAATTTAAAAATATTTTTTGAAAAATTAAATCAAACAAATAATTTTCAAATAGAATTTTCATATATATAATGATGACAAAAACGTCAATGTGACAACATTTTAGTTGTGTTTTTTTATGTTCAAAGGGAATTTTATTAACCGGCTACTGTCGCTTACAAAAAAAAACCCTAACCCCACAGCTTGGCTTTAAAGATTTCTGAAGGGTTATTTTTCGATAATTTTTTTTTTAAATTGTTTTATTTCATCTAACTTATATTTTTTTTTTTGAGTATTTCATTAAATTTTGTTTAATGTAATATGACTAAATTATCCTTTCTAATTTTTTGTATATGTTTCTATTTTAAAACTAATACATAACAATAGTCCCTCATTTTATACAGAAAATCTCTCCCTCATTTTAAACAAAAAAATCTTTTCCTTATTCTATGGAGAAAATCTCACCCTTATTTTAAGGAGAAAATATCTTTCACATTCCATAGAGAAAATTTCAAATTATGAATTTTGACCTTTTTATAATTTGAAAATTTTAAAAATAATACAACAAAAAATCTAAATAAAAATCAAAATACAATGTAAATGTTCACAGTAAACAACAAACATATAGTAAACAACAAACATACAGTTAACTTTTCAAAAAACAAAACGCATATTAAAGTACAATGTGAATGTTTATGATAAACAACAAACATACAACTAACCTTCAAAAAATTAAAATTCATACAAAAATTCATATAAAAATACAATGTGAATGTTCACAATTTATAATTAACATACAACTAGCTTTTAAAAAAAAATAACTCATACCAATGTAAACATTTATACTGCAACGTGAAAACATAAAATAAAATTAAAAAAAAATAAAAATCAACTATTTCAATTGTTCAATGGTAACAAAAATGATTGTAGTAACAAAAATAACAAATATACAATTAACATTCAAAAAAATAAACTTGTATCAAAATATAATGTGAATCTTCACAATTTACGATTAATATATAACTAGTTTTTTTTTTTAAAAAAAAAATGAACTCATACCAATTTGAACTTTATCTACACGAAAGATGGAAGAAGTGTGGAATCTAGTTATGAGAAAACGAAGGATGGGTAAGTAGACTAGTCGATCAAGGGAGAATGAGTTGGTCACACTTTTCGTGGATGAAGTACTAGAGTCCATGACCCCTAGAGATCTGTTTAATCTTTTCAACAAGTTTGGTGTTGTTAAGGATGTTGTCATACCAATGAAAAAGAGGAAAACAAAAAGAACACGATTTGGATTTGTTAGGTACAACAACAAGGTGGCTGCAGAGGTGGTAATGTAAAAAGCTGATGGCTTATGGTGTGATAACAGGGCATTGAAAGTAAAAATGACAGAGTATAGCAAGTCTAATCAAAGTAGACAGACAAATGTAAAGGAATGAGGTATGGTGCAGAAGAAAAAGTGGACTTCCATTCAACCTACAATGGGAATCAAAGGTAAGTCATGTGGAAGTAATTCAAAATGGAGGAAAATATGAAAAACAAAAAGTGTCTGTCAGAGCTGTTAAAGTTGGTAATAGGTGGTTATATGATAGTTTGCTAGTGAAGCTCAAAGCATTTTTCTCTTTTCCTGACTTTGGAAAGGAGATCCATAAGAGGAATGATAAGGCTGTGGTTCTTAGACAAGCTAGAGGAAAGCTAGCAATTTTATCATTCAGCTCCAAGCAACAAATGAAGGAAGAAAGAGCGAGAATGGAGGAGTAGGTATATGAATGGAGTGATGAAGTATCTGAATGGGAAAAAAGGAAATTTATGGACCATGAGAGATGTGTCTGGCTTACTTGTGTGGGTGTTCCTCCCAATCTTTGGAGCACTAAAACCTTTGAAGCTATTGGCACTGTATGGGGAGAAGTAGTTCAGTATGATGAAGATACAGTTGGGGGTAAACGTTTTATGTTTGGCAAAGTAAGGATTATCACCAAAATTATAGAGCCAATCAATACTGTAATTAATCAAGAGTGCTAGCAGTAGTGGATGGAGGCTATAATTGTATGTTTGGTTCAATTGACAAAGAAATTGAGTGTGCTCTAGGGGAAACAATCAATGGGGGCAACCATAATGAAGAAGGGATTGCGTAGGCGGTCTGCTCAAGGAAAGTGAAGAATGGGAAAGCTTAAGGGGTAGATGATCATGTATGCACTACAGGTTTTATGAATAGTTTGAATTGGTCGGAGTGTGGCAGGCCCAATATTAATTTAGAAGTTATGCTACATGGAGCCCAAGTTCAGCCTCTAACTAATGGGCCAAGATGGGAGGTCAATTCCAATTTGAGTGGCTGCATAGCCCAATCTCAGTCTATGGATGTAGTGGGAATTATAACCCAGAAGGACAAACATGAGAAGGTTGGCCCATTGCAGAGGGATAATGTTAGACCAAAAAGGAAGACTGATCTAAAGAGGAAATGAGTCGAACAGAGGAAAGAAAGAACGAGGCAGGGTGGTCAGTCAAAATAGAAGGAGATTTTATTCAAAAATGGGGTGATCCTTCGAGCAGTAGCAGCTGCTATCTCCTTATCAGTGTCACAAAGTAGCAGTTCAAAAAGAAAAAGAAAGTTATTTCAAGAAGCTCAAGCTACGATTGAGGTCAGAAAAGAGTTAGGGCTAAACTGTGAAGGGAAGGAAGATGAAGTGGTGGCTAGAATAATTAAGTTGGAGGAAAAAGATTTGGAAAGTGTTAAAAGAAGGGGTGAGGTTGCTTAAGCTACTGGCAACATGAAGGAGGGTAGGAGTTGTGATGCTGGTTTTAATGAAAGTCCTGTCATGGAATATTAGGTGTCTTAAAAGACCTAAAAAGATTAGTAGAATTAAAGCATTGGTGAGGGAAAGAAGAGTAGATGTTCTAATGCTTTGAGAGACGAAGAGAGACAGTGTCGATGTTAATTTTGTAAAGCCTTTATGGCCAGTGGAAGCAATGAGTTTTATGCAGGTTGGTGCAGAGGGTAGTGCAGGTGGCCTCATTTGCATTTAGAATACCCAAATTTTTCAGTTGATTGATTGCTGCAGTTCCAGGAATTTCATTCTCTTTTCAGATATTTTATCTAAATCATTCCATTGTGTTATTTGTAATATATATGCTTCGAATGATGTAATGAAGAGAAGGAAATTATGGGAGAGTGTCATTAATCTTAAACTTTCTTACCCCAATCCTTGGTGTCTGGGAGGTGATTTCAATGAGATTAGATTTATGCGTGAAATGAAGGGATGTTCAAGAAAGGAGAGGGGAATGGAAGAATTTAATAATTTTATAGATAGTTTGGAATTAATCGCTTTAACCATGCAAGGAAGATTATTCACATGGTGTAATGCAATGAATGGGGAAAGGTGGAGTAGGATTGATAGGTTTTTGCTTGACCATGCTTGGCTGGAGAGGTATAAATTTAAACAATGGGGATTATCCAGAGGCATTTCTGATCACTGCCCAATTTTGCTAATAGAGGATGGAAGGGATTGGGGGCCAAAACCTTTTCTGTTTATTAATGCTTAGACATCCCATCCTCAATTTAAGAATGAAATGAAAAAGGTCTGGGAGGAGGCTCAGATTCTGGGATGGGCTAGTTTCAGAATCATGCATAAGTTGAGAAGGTTGAGAGCATATTTGAGAAAGCGGAACATGGAGGTTTTTGGTAATATTGATGATCAACTTAAAAAAGCTGAAGATGAACTCCATGAGCTGGACTTGAAGGCTGAATCTAGATCCTTGTTGGAATCAGAAGTGAATAGCAGACGAGAGGTTAGAAGTCAAGTTTGCATCTCAATAGAAGTAAGGTGAGGATGTGGTTACAAAAGTATAGAATGTCATGAGCACAAAATGGTGATAAAAATACTAGACTATTTCACTTGATGGCAAGTAACACGCAGAGGAAAAATTTATTGGATTCAGTAAAGGCAAATGGTGTTGTGGTGGAAGACCCAAGTATGGTGAGACAAGTAGTGGAGAATCACTTTAGAAGAGTGTTTGTTAAAAGTTGGAAGTGTAGGCCTAAGTTAGCAGGTCATTTTTTGTCTATCAGTCCTACTGATTAAAAGGAAGTGCTAGAGGCAGATTTTAGTGAAGCTGAAATTTGGACAACCATTCAAGATTGTGATGGAAATAAGGCCCTGGGCCTGACAACTTTAATTTGTATTGCATTCAAAAGTGCTGGTCTATAATGAAAGGTGAGTTCATTCAGTTGTTCCAAGAGTTTCATAGTAATGGGAAGCTGGCTAAAGGGGTAAATAGCTCTTTCATAGCTTTGATCCTAAAAAGAAGAACCCAATAGGTTTGAGTGAGTATAGACCTATTTGCTTGGTTAGCTCAATTTATAAAGTGTTGGCTAAAGTGCTGTCTAGAAGGATAAGACAAGTGCTCCCTAAACTCATAGAAGAAGTTCAAACTGCTTTCCTTGGTGGCAGATGCATCCTTGATGGGGTTTTAATTTCAAATGAAGTAGTGGATTGATGAAAAAAGTCTAAGGAAAAAGGAATCATTCTTAAATTGGATTTTGTGAAGGCCTATGATTTAGTTAACTGGGAGTTTTTGTTGTCAAAGATGAAAAATTTTGGGTTTCGTGAAAAATGGGTGTGCTGGATTGGGTCCTGCATTTCTACGTCAAATATTTCAGTGCTTGTAAATGGGTCACCCATAGCATAATTTTCTCCTCAGAAAGGGTTAAGACAAGGTGATCCACTATCGCCTTTCCTTTTTAATATAGTGGCTGAAGGTTTAAATATTCTGCTGGAGAGAGCCAAAGAAAAAGGGTTGATTAGAGGAGCTTCAGTTGGTCATCAAGAGCTGAAAATTTCTCATTTACAATTTGCAGATGACACTATTATTTTTTGGGAAATGGGATGAAATCATTATGCTTAAAACAATTTTGAGGTGTTTTGAAGTCATGTTATGTCTTGAGATTAATTTTCATAAAAGTGTTGTTTGTGGAATTGGTGGAAGAGGGGTTAGTTTAGGAGTTTGCTAAAAAACTAAACTGCCTCAGTCAGAAATTACCTCTTTCATATCTTGGATTACCTTTAGGGGCAAATCCAAGGAGAATAAGTATTTGGCAACTAGTGGTGGAGAAGTTTAAAAAGAAGTTAGTATCTTGGAAGAGGAGATTCTTGTCCTTTGTTAGTAGATTGACCCTAATTAAGTTTGTATTGTCAAGTCTACCAGTGTATTTTCTATCCATTTTTAAAATGCATGTTGGTGTTGCTAAAACAATTGATAGTATTCAATCTAACTTCTTGTGGGGAGGTTTTGAAATTCAAAGCAAAATTCATTTAGTTAAGTGGAAGGAGGCGTGTAAAAGTAAAGCTCAAGGAGGGTTAGGTGTGAGAAGTCTCAATGATGTTAATGTGTGTTTAATGTTAAAATAGTGGTGAAGGTATGGTAGAGAGCATCAGTCATTATGGAAAATGGTGGTTTGTAGCATATATGGTGGTCTTGGAGGCAGGTGGAAACCAGAACCAGCGCCAGATGCAATGGTCTCTACAGTGTGGAAGGATATTGTATCATTAGTCTCATCAAACAGTGTTGTGACTGAGTTTTTCTCCCAAAATTTTAGGATTATCATAGGAAATGGGGAAAGGATTCATTTTTGGATGGATAGGTGGTTCAATGATATAAGTCTTTCGGGGATGAGTTTCCTAGATTGTTTAGTTTATCAGTGGAGAAGGAAGGCTCCTTGCAGTTTTTCTATCAACGGAAATGGCAGGGTAGTGATTGGAAGCTGGCATTTAGAAAATCACTCTTAGCTTGGGAGGATGAGGAGGTTCAAAAGCTAAATGTATTATTGGCAAAGGTTCCTAATCTAAATCTTATGACTTACGATAACTGTTTGTGGATGGAAAATAATTCAGGGGTGTTCTCTGTGGCCTCGGTATGGAAAAGGTTGGAGTTAGTTAATGGGGCCATGAATAGCATTTCAAATTTCTTGTGAAGAAATGCAGCACCTTCAAAGGCTTAGTTTTTTAGTTGGTTAGCTTGGAAAGGAAGAATAAAAACTGCAGAATTTATACAAAGGATTGGAGCTCTATTTGTCAATGTCAGCTCCCTATGTATGTTTTGCAAGGCAGAGGTAGAAACCATTAATCATGTGATGCTTTTATGTCCATTGGTATGGAAATTATGGTCTTAGTTGGCAAATTGGTGGAAGGTACAGTGGGTAACACTAGGTTCTATGGATGTTTTGCTACAATGGTGGTCTGGTATGAAATTTAGAAAGGAGTTGAATATTTGAAAGGTTGTCCCTTTGGCCATGTTATGGTCCTTATGGAAACTTAGGAATGAATGCTTATTTAATAATGGTAATGTTGATTTCGCACAGATGGTGGAGCTATTGAAAGTTAGAATTGCACTATGGGTTAAGTCAAATGTTAAGGGAGTGAATTACTCAATGCATGATATTGTGGCAAACTTGAAGCAGGTGAAAGCTAGTATGGCATAGGTATGTTGTTGTATACTTTGTTCTGAGATTGTAAACCTGCTGCTGTTAGGTCTGATGTTGTATGTTGCTGATGTATGATGATGTTTGGCCTTCTGTACGCTGCTATTCAGACGCAGCTGTAATGTTGATATTGCTGGTCTGTTGCTCTGATGATGTTGGTTGTGTTGTTTTGTAGCACTTCTTTAGCACTGCTAACCTACTTGGGATTGATAAGGTCAGCATTGATACTTTTTGCACTTCCCTCTTTGTTGATGTAAGTTTTTGCATGTATTGTTTTCTTCATCAATAAAGTTTCATTTTGCTAATCAAAAAAAAAATCGTGAAAATATAAAATAAAATTGAAAAAATTAAAAATCAACTATTTCGATCGTTCAATGGTAACAAGAAATGATTGTTCAACCAACAAGCATAGTAAAAAAAATAACAAAATACAACTAACTTTCGAAAAAAAAAGAAAGAAAAGGATCTCATACCAAAATACAATGTGAATGTTCACAATTTACAATTAGCATACAACTAACCTTAGAAAAACTAAATTTATACCAATGTGAACATTCACACTTCAACATGAAACAAAATTGAAAGGAAAAAATAAATAAATATTTCAAAAATGAATATTTCAATTGTTTAATGGTAACAAAAAATGATTGTTTAAACAAAAAGTATAGTAACAAATAACCAATGATATATGAACATTCACATCTTGCAAAATATATAATTATGTCCATATCTATATTCCTACACTTATTTTTTAAACTTTCAAACAATATGAAATTTCAACATTCACACTAATTGAAAAAAAAAAATGAAACAATGACAACAATAGAATTACAAATTCAAAAAAAAATCAATCATTCTAAAAATAAAAATAAAAATATCACTCACTTTCTCATCTTCGTCATCACTTTTATCATCATCACTACTATTAGCAATCTATGCAATTTCACCATTCCACCAATCCAAATCAAACCAAATGTGACCATTCATACTGATTGACAAAAAACATAAACAATGGCAATAATAGAATTAAAAATCCAAAAAAACTCAATCACTCTAAAAACAAAAAATATCACCCACATCCTTATCTTCATCACATCTTTATCATTATCATTATCATTAACAATCTATGTAATTTCACCATTCTAGCAATTCACATCAAACCAAACCCACCTTTAAAGAATATGTTTGTAACAAAATTGACTGGACATAAATATAATTTCGACTTATAACAAGGGAGAAATATAGAGTTTTGAACACAGAGTAACAATGGACGAATATAGAACTTTGAACACAAAGCGACAATGGAGGAACACAAAGTTTCACCACAACAATGGAGGAACATAATATTATTTCACCACCATGTATAAACTAGAGTTTCTAAACCCTACCAAATATAGAGTTTCGAAATTCTAACACAATGAAACAACACCACAAATATAAATGAAACTGATCAAAAAGAAAAATGTGAATGATGATAACTACTAAAGTAGGTAACAACAAAAAGAAAATGTCTTTATCATTTTTCTATGTAATACATATCAACAATAGACATAAGGGTATAATAGTCTAACAAACAATATAAATCAAGAAAAAAAGGCCTCATGAAATAAAAATATAAATACATGGGACTAATTAGATTATAATTTTCCTTAATCGACTTATTGCCAGATTTGGACTCTTTGGTTCAAGATTAAGAACCGTGACACAAATCGAGTCTGAACTGTGGCGAGGGCCCCACGCGGGCGCGTCTACATTATGCAATTGGATTGCTTTGGAATTCAGTTTATATAATATTGTCACTGAAAATGATTGACAAACATGCTTTTCTTTTATATATGTAGTTGTCATTTGACAAAAAAAAAAAAATAGTTGCCTTCTTGAAGTTGAAATTTTTTTAGTTTGGGACTAAAAGGTCATTTGGGTTAACTTTTTTAATTTTTTTAACTTTTGTGAGAAAAAAAATAAAATAATTATGGTTTAAAGATGACAATTTATCTTGTTGATTTTTTAGTCTATTTCCAAATGGCTTTGCCAAACGAAACCATAAGGCCTTGTTTGGAAAATTAGCTATTTTAGTTGGCTATTTGGCTTTTTAGCTATTTTAACCATTTTAGCCTGGCTAAAATAATTGTATTTGAGAAGGTAGTTGATTTTTTTTATAATTAATTTGATAGTTGTGAGAGAAAAAATAAAATAATTATGAGTTGAATGTGGCATTTTGTCTTATTAACTATTTTAACCTATTTTTCTTTTAATGAGCTATTTTAACCCAATTCTTTTTCCAAACAGGATTTTTAAATTATATGAATACATTATATAATTATAAATTAGTTGGTAAAAAGTCTAAATATATCGGGTTATATGTTATTTGGGTCACGGTTTAAGGGTTGTTTGGGTGACTTGCTTATTTAGTATATTTTTTTGATTTTTTACGAAAGATATATATAAAAAAATGAGAGGTGATATGATTAAATAAGTGCACTTATTTTAAATCATTCCCAAACAACCCCCTAATGCAGTTGAAATCCATTGGATGTATAGATTGATCCAAGATTATGTTGTTAAACTTAAACACATAACACAATCCAAGCCGGCAAGCATTTTTGTGGTATCTTATTATTATTATTATTTTAAAATTCGGCAAAAAGTGTTTAAATGATACCCAAGTGCAAAATTGTTTTTGGCATATAAACGGGCTTACAACATTCGATAACATCATCATCATCATCTTCACATCATCAAACTCTCTAGAATTTGCTAACTAGGGTTTTGTTTGACAGCATGATAGTTAAAGTTTTCACCCTCCTCTTATTTCTCAGGCTTGCAATATTGTTACATAGAGCCACCACCAATACAAAGGTAAAGATGAGAGAGAGGGAGAGAGAGAGAGAGAGAGAGAAGTTTCTCCACTTGTAGATGAGTTTTTTTTTTTTTTATCGGCAAAAAAGAGACTTTATTGATGTAAGGATCAAGTACAAGGTACAAAACAAAATACACTAATAAAGAAACGGAGAGTGCAAGGGCATCACAATGAGCTAAATCATCCTAACTAGGTTGGCACCAAAAAGCTCATCCTATCATTTTCTAGCACTCCCAAAGTTAGTGAGGAACCAACGAAAGAAACAGACCAAGACACCACAGCAACAACAGCACAGCTGTTGCTAGATCACACCAATGCTGCTGCTAGCTACAAGCCAACATATCAACAAAGCAGACCACCATACCATGCTCAGATCACCTCAGTCAAAATGCAAACTCAACAAAAAATAGCACAGCATAACTACCTAGAGCCTAACTAAGCAGCTAAGAGGAAGAACAAAACAAACCAACATAACTAACAAGTGGCAGAACATCAAAACAAGCCAGCAACAGCAGCCATGCTCAAATCAAAACTAACATCAGCTCATCTTAGCATGACACAAAACACCAGCACAGCTTAGCACAGTTTTAGCTCATGAGCTCAACCTATCAATTTTAGCATTGCAAGCACAAAGCTCATGAGCTCAACCTATCAACTTGTAGATGAGTTTTGCATTGAAAACGTGATGTATGTGCATGCACCAAAGCTAGTTCCTGAGTGCAAGATGCAATTGTGTACTTTGATGCAATTGTGCATCAAAGAGACTTGATGTTACATTATAACTACGTTACGATTATATAAATCAAATATGGAAAGATATATACAATATATATGAATAGACAAAAATTCATAAAATTTGTTCGTAGGGTTCATTTTAAAAAATATATATATTCATTGGACCTTACACCCAAGCTTCTCAAAACTTTTTGTCAATTGCTGGAACAACAGTTCTTTCTCTGGGTGGGCCGAATTCAGGCTTATTCAAAAATTTAAGCACCTAAAGATGGAATTAAAAAAATGGAATATTGAGGTGTTTCGTAATATCACATCCAAACTTAAGGCTTTAGAGGAGGAGTTGCATACATTTGACATTATAGCAGAGGATAGAGCACTGCTAGATTCAGAAAAGATAAGAAGAAGAATGATCAGACAAGAAGTGTGGAAGCTTTACAGAATGGTGGAATGGTTATGGCATCAAAAGTCCAGACTGAACTGGACTCTGAATGGGGATAGTAATACTAGGTTCTTTCATGTTTTTGCTAATCTCAGACAGAGTAGAAACCTGCTCAATTCTATTACTGTCAATGGAGTGTCTCATGAGGAGCCTAGCAGGGTCAAGCATGAGGTTTTTCAACACTTCAAGACTCATTTTGCTAAAGATTGGCTTAAAAGACCTGTCTTGGGACGGGTGTTCAAGGCTATAGAGGCAGATTATGTTTCTCACTACCTTGTTCCAGAGTTCACTGAAGCTGAGGTCTTAGCAGCAATTAAAGATTGCAATAGCAACAAAGCCCCAGGCCCTGATGGGTTCAACCTATTGTGCTATCAGAAATTTTGGAAGGTCATGAAGCATGAGATTATGCAATTTTTTAAAGAATTCCATCAGAACAGTAGGCTCACTTATGGCATTAATAGTACGTTTATTACTCTCATCCCTAAGTTGGAAAATCCCATTAATCTGTCTGATTATCGACCCATTAGTCTTATAAGTTCTCTATATAAAATTTTGGCAAAAGTTCTAACACATAGATTGAAGCCAGTGTTACCCACAATTATTGGTGAAACTCATACGGCTTTTATAGGTGGGAGAAATATCATTGATGGGGTATTCATTGCCAATGAAGTGGTGGTTGGATGGAAAAAAGCCAAGAAACAAGGTCTGATTTTAAAGTTGGATTTTGAGAAAGCCTTCAATTCTGTAAACTGGGAATTCCTTTTCTCTTTGTTTTCTAATTTTGGTTTTGGATCCCAATGGACTTCTTGGATGAAAACGTGTGTCTCTACAGCTAGAATTTCGATTCTTGTGAATGGATCACCAACAAAGGAACTCTCACCCCAACGAGGTATTAGGCAGGGTGATCCGCTATCACCTTTCCTGTTCAATATAGTATCTGAAGGGCTCAATATACTTTTGGGCAGAGCACTTAATCTTGGCATTCTTAAAGGTGTGTTAGTTGGGGCTAATGATGTTCTCTTATCTCATCCGCAATTTGCCGATGACTCAATTCTTTTTTCTGAAGCAGATTGGGTTCAAATGGTTCTTGTCAAAAGAATTCTCAGATACTTTGAAGTTCTCTCTGGTCTCAGAATTAATTACCACAAAAGTGTGGTATTTGGTGTTGGTGTGGCTGATGCTTTACTGCTCTCTTTTGCAAGGCTTCTAAACTGTAAAGTGCATAGCCTTCCTATCAAATTTTTGGGGCTGCCCCTTGGTGCTAACCCTAGTAGGAAATCTACTTGGAAGCCTGTGCTTGACAAATTTAAATCTAGACTTTCCGGGTGGAAGAGAAAACTGTTGTCATTTACAGGAAGACTAATTTTGATCAAGTCTACTTTATCCAATCTACCAATGTATTTTTTTTTTCTTTATTTAAGATGCCTGAAGGTATGGCTAGAGAAATTGAAAAGATTGAGGCTAATTTTTTTTGGGGTGGTAATTCCATTAAAAGGAAAGTTCACCTTGTGAAATGGGTGGAGGTTACAAGGAGCATAGATCAAGGGGGCTGGGTATCCGAAGGAACAAAGATGTCAATGCTTGCTTGCTACTCAAATGGTGGTGGAAATTTGGAACTCAAATCAATGCTCTTTGGAGGAGAGCTATTTCTAGTAAATATAAGGTTGATGAGCTGTGTTGGTTTCCACCAATGAAGCCCTCTTATAAACATTCCAAACTGTGGAAGGACATCATCTCCATTGGGATTCATAGCAGTATTATTTACAATTTCTACTTGGGCAACTGCCTTATTAAAGTGGGAAATGGAAATAGAATCAAATTTTGGCTTGATAGGTGGTGTGGTAACTCTTGTCTTAAGATTGATTTTCCACATCTCTTTAATCTTTCAACTGATAAGGAAGGTTCTCTCCACCAATTCTTTGCAAGGAAAACCAGTTCAAATGATTGGAATTTACCCCATAGAAGAGTGTTATATGTATGGGAATTGGCTAAAGAAGCTAGATTGCTTGGTGTCCTTTCCTCCACTTCTTTTTTGAGTCTTGATAGAGCAGATTGTTTGTCCTGGGCTTGCGCATCTACAAATCGTAGTGAGTTCTCTGTGTCCTCTCTTTACTCTGTTAGTAGCTCTAATTTTGGCCCCAATCTCAGAATCTGTAAATCCATTTGGAATAGAACTACTCCCCCCAAGGTTTCATCTTTCTGTTGGTTGGCATGGAAAAACAAAATCAAATCTGCAGAATTTTTGCACAGACTTGGCATTCTAGATAGCAGTGTTTCCATTCTTTGCCCCTTCTGCAGAGTTGAACCTGAATCTGTTATTCATGTTTTGTTTCTTTGCCCCTTTTCTTGGTTGATTTGGTCTTCTTTTATTCATGATTGGGGATTTTACTGGTGCATCAATAACTCTGTGGAAGGCCTTCTCAATTGGTGGTTGGGTGGTAGATTGAAGAGCTTTGATAGGCTAATTTGGAGAGCTATCCCTCTTATTGTTCTTTGGTCTCTTTGGAAGCACAGGAACGAATGTGTCTTCTCTGAGACTCAACCCAATTTCTTTGGCCTGTGTGAATTAATCAAAATCAAAGCAGCTTTTTGGTTGAAAGCATCTATTAAGAACTTCTCATTCTCAATTGATGATTTAGCTTTCAAATGGAATCAAATCAGGCTTTGTTCCTGATTCCATAGTTGGCCTTTGCCTTTTGATCCTCCTACTCTTCTCTATTGATCTGTTAGCCTATTTGATTCTATTCTGATCTACTAGTCTGCTCTACTGATCTGTCTAGGTGATTTTTGTTGAAGTTGATCTGTCTGGGTGTATTCATCATCAATGGTCCTCTGCTCCAGAGCTCTGTTTGCTGATTGTTTGCTGTGAAGTGAATGGAAATCAGTTGATATTCTAATTAGAATTGC
Organism: Camellia sinensis; assembly: GCF_004153795.1. NCBI lineage: Eukaryota > Viridiplantae > Streptophyta > Magnoliopsida > Ericales > Theaceae > Camellia > Camellia sinensis. Next base: position 3,049,603 of record NW_021025260.1, read on the forward strand.
AGATATTCATTTGCATTTGAAGGGAGACCTTCCTTCCTTTTTCATCATTATTCCTGAACACAGTGTTTTTTGGTGGGATGCAACTGATAGGTGTTTGGTCTGCTGCTATAGTGAGACTGTTATAGTTGGTTGCAACTGTTACAGTCTACTGCTAGGTAGCTCTTCTTCTATTAAATCTGGATGCTTGAGTTAGGAGTTCATGCTTAAATCTAGATGCTTGGTTGCTGCTGTGTTAGGAGTTCATGCTGGATGCTTGAATGGGCTATGTGCTGTTAAATCTGTCTGCTATTTGATTTTTTGTTCTCTTTTTCTCTGTATGTTGCTGTGGCAGCGCTTTTTGTTTTCTCTTTTGTTGGTTCCTCACCAATTGGTGCTTGGAGCTTCGTGTTAGCTCCAAGCTCCTCTTTATTGATGTATCTTAACATATCTTGTATGTTTTCATCTATAAAGATTTATTTGCCGATCAAAAAAAAAAATTCATACACATTATGTGTTTAATTCTATTATACCAATGTTTTTGGAGTGTTGCAGACAGTATTATTACTAGTATCTTATAACTTAATATTTTTAGAGAGAAATCAATTCGTATCTTAAATTAAATGTACCTTACGATACATAATGTAATATACGATACATCGTACATAATACAATATATATGCTACATGAATACTTAAATTTTTGTAGCAATTTTCAAAAATATATATATAATTTAACTCATTTTATGTAAATTAATATTATTAGAAATTTTCGTTCTTACAAAAAAGAATATTTTTGATATGAGAATGATACTTTTCTATTATTTTTTCTACCATTTTGACAAATATCTACTCTATCTTGTGTTGTTGATTTAGATTTGATTACACTAGTTAAAATTTTAAGTTTTCTACTATGGAAAAACACTTTGAAAGCTTAAAAGTTGTAAATTAAATATTAAAGCCAAATTGATTAGTTAAGACAATATTTTATACAATAGAGGAGAAAACTATAATTGGGGTTATTAGACAGGAAGATTAAGAGAAAGCAAGTAGAGAGGAAGCAAGTAGCAGAGAAGTTTCGTGGAGCACCAAGCAAGTTTGATGGAGGATGGATTCCAGTTTTTCGTCAGAAACACAGGAGGAGCATGGGCAATCCGAGTGTTATAATAATGTTTGTGGACAACCTACTAGATTCCATGGATCCTAAAGGACTATACACTTTGTTCACAAAGTTTGGGGTAGTTAAAGATATGTTCATTCCATTCAAGCTCAGGAAAGCAACAAGCTCAAGATTTGGTTTTGTCCGTTACGATTGTCCAATTGCAGTTCAGGTGGCTATACAGAAGGCAAACAGAGTATGGTGTGATAATAGATCTTTAGTTGTGAAGATTGCAGCATTTGGGCGAGGTAAAAAACAAGAGCAAAAAATATCTGATAAACAAGTATTTCAAGGTCCAAGAAGTACTGGAGGGAAGGAAATTAGAAGAACATCTTTCACTGAGGTCGTTAAAAAAGGGACACAACACAACGATCCTGATGATGTGGTTATAGTAGAGGAATATAGAAATCGTTGGTTACACGCAGGTGCCATAGCCACACTTAGGAAGCACTATCATTACTCAGGCTTTAGAAAGGAATTTATGAAAAAAGGACTGAAGAATGTTTGTGTACGAGAAGGTGGAGGAAAAGTAACAGTATTGTCTTTCGAATCAATTGAGGCGTTAAGGAACAGAGGGGAAGTGATAGGTGAATGGATTGATGATTGGTATGAAACCATGGTAGAGTGAAGAAAAGTTCTTGTTGTAAAACAAGAAAGGGAGGTTTGGCTGTGTTGCTATGGTATCCCTTTTAATCTATGGAACAACACTAATTTTAAGAGAATTGGGAAATTATGGGGTGAGGTAATGGAGATTGGGGAAAACACAATGTCAATGACAAACTTGGCACAGGGTAAAGTAAAAGTTTTGACAAAAATCATGGAGCCAATCAACAAGAACATTATACTGAGGAATAAAGGTCTTGTAAGCACAGTTAGGGTGTGTGAAGAGCTATGTTCATGTCATAATCAGCAGAGGGAAGAAGAATCGTCTAATTGTCAGTACAGTGAGGCTCTAGTTGCAAAGAAAGAAAATGAGAAGGTTGAAGATGATGATGACGAGGACGAGCAAGGGGATGAAGTGGCAGGTAATGATGATGTGGCATGTAACCAAAAGAGAGGGAACAACAAAGCTAGGGTGGATAGCAGTTGCAACTCATTTACTGCCTCAATAATAAATGAAACATGCTATGAAGTGGGAGGCCCAAGATCAGCTGGAGCAGGATTGGGAAAAAAGGAAAGTATGCCCAAAGTAATGATACAGCGCACCAATAAGAAAGTTGATATTCTCAAATTCATGGCTGAGTTCCATGAGAATGGTAAGTTGGTGAAGAGTTTGAATTGTTCTTTTGTAACACTAATTCCTAAGAAGCATAGTCCAGCCATTATTCAGGACTATCGGCCAATTAGTCTTATAAATTCAGTGTACAAGATTCTATCAAAGTCCCTAGCAAGTAGATTTAAGCGTGTGTTACCAAACATCATTAGTCCATCCCAATCTGCATTCTTGAGTGGGAGAAATATTTTGGATGGTATATTGGTAGCAAATGAAGTGGTAGATTTGGTGGAAAAGAAACAAGAGAAGTGGGCTAATTATAAAACTTGACTTTGAAAAGGCGTATGGCACAGTAAACTGGAATTTTTTGTTTGATATGTTAAGCAAATTTGGTTTTGGGACATAATGGGTGGAATGGATGAAGTATTTCCTAGCTTCTGCTAGTGTATCAATTCTTATGAATGGGTCTCCATCTGAGGAAGTGATTCCACAGAAAGGTCTACGGCAAAGGGACCCAATTTCACCATTTTTGTTTAACGTTGCAGCTGAAGGTTTAAACATGCTTCTGGTAAGAGCAAAAGAGTTAGGTCTGATAAGAGGGGCTACTATTGAGGCTGGTGGTGTAAATGTATCGCATTTACAATTAGCTGATGACACAATTTTATTTTGCGAGGCAGATTAGGTGGAGGTCACAAATGTTAAGAGAGTACTGAGGTGTTTTGAAGTTGTGTATGGATAAAAAATTAATTACCATAAGAGTGCTGTCAGTGGAGTGGGTATTGATGAGGCAACAGTTGATGAGTTTGCCTCTAGATTAAATTGCACAAGTCATAAACTTCCTTTCAAATACTTGGGCTTACTATTAGGGGCTAATCCTAGAAGAAAGCTATCTTGAAAACCTGTAGTGGATATGTTCAAGTCTAAATTAGCTGGTTGGAAGAGAATAGTGCTTTGTTTTGCTGGAAAGGTGACCCTCATTAAATCTGTGCTAGCCAACGTACCAATTTACTAAATGTCAATTTTCAGGATATCTCAAGGAATTGTAAAGGAACTTGAGAAGATACAAACAGCTTTTTTGTTGGGAGGCTTTGATTTGAAGAGGAAGATCCATCTAGTAAAGTGGAAGGAGGCTGCAATCCGTAAAAAGTTTAGGGGATTGGGAATAAAGGACATGAAAGCAGTCAATGAAAGCCTTCTTGCCAAGTGGTGGTGGAGGTTTGGGTCTGAAGATAATGCACTTTGGAAAAAGCTAATTTGTAGCCGGTATGGTTTTGCTGGTGGGAGATGGTTTCCATTCCACATGGTTGATAGTTCTAGCTCAAGGATATGGGGAGATATATTATCAGTAGCACAAGCAATTCCCAAACTTCTTAATTTTTTTATGGAAAATGTTGCTATTAAAATTGGAAATGGGTGTAGGATTATGTTTTAGGAGGATGATTGGTTGGGTAGTGGTTGTCTTCAAGAGAAGTACCCAAGGCTATTTAGTATTTCCAATGACAAAGAGGTAACTTTTTTAGAGATGATGAACAAAAAAATAAGTTACGCGGAGTGGTGTCTCAACTTTAGAAGGAATTTAATGGCTTAGGAAGAAGAGGATCTGAGAAATTTGAAGATGCAGTTAGGAACAGGGCCAGAGCTATGTTTGGAGAGTTATGACAGCATCATATGGAAAGTTGATAGTTCAGGTTGTTTCTAGGTGAAGTCAGTGTTTCACTAGTGTGAGTTGAATGTTGGATCAAGGAAAAAGTTATCTGTTTTAATTTGGAATAATGTAGCACCCCCAAAGGCCCAATTATTTGCATGGTTGGTGTGGAAGGGGAGAATTAAGACAATTGAGTATTTAAAAAAAATTTGGAGTTGTCACTACAAATGTGGGTGCTGTGTGTGCTTTGTGTAGCTTAGGAGAGGAATCACTTAACCACATAATGCTTCACTGTCCTTTCGTTTGGAGAATATGGTCCAACATCATCAAATGGTGGGTGTAGACACCCCATTTTTGACCGTCCTCAAGACTTGGACGTCATCGTTTGAACACTCGATGGTTTTGTATGCTTGTGTTCGTTTTGAGTGCCTAAAGTTCTCAGCCGAGCGTCTTGCCTTTGAGCCTCTAAACTTGTCTATTTTGTGCTTGGTTGTGGACCAAGAGCTTGTGGTTTCAAGTCTGGAGAAGAGGGTGGCCTGTCAGCCATCGGCCATGGCTTGTGCCTGCCGACCATCAGTGGTGGCCGGTCAGCCACATTGATGGCCGGTCGGCCACTAGTGATGGCCGATGGCCATTTTTCTCCTTTTTCAGATTCATCAAATGGTGGGTGTAGACACCCCATTTTTGACCGTCCTCAAGACTTGGACGTCATCGTTTGAACACTCGATGGTTTTGTATGCTTGTGTTCGTTTTGAGTGCCTAAAGTTCTCAGCCGAGCGTCTTGCCTTTGAGCCTCTAAACTTGTCTATTTTGTGCTTGGTTGTGGACCAAGAGCTTGTGGTTTCAAGTCTGGAGGAGAGGGTGGCCTGTCGGCCATCGGCCATGGCTTGTGCCTGCCGACCATCAGTGGTGGCCAGTCAGCCACATTGATGGCCGGTCAGCCACTAGTGATGGCCGGCGGCCATTTTTCTCCTTTTTCAGATATTTATTTGCCGGTTGTGCCAGCTGTTGTTCACTGAAATGCATCTCCATACACGTGTATGGAGGGATGAATTCAAGCTTTAATCTTGATTTTCTATATATAGGGGGTGTCCTCCCCCATTTTGGAGGGTTAGAAAATTTAGATCAAATTTCTCTCTCTCTCTCTCTCTCTCTAGAATTCTCTCTATCTCTTCTTGTTTTGTGCCTTAAAGCCTTGTTCCTCTACACCTTTGTACATCAAACCTTAACCAAACACTCTCACCTTGGAGCTGAGGTCCTTTAGAGCCTAGTTTGAGCTTTTGGAAGGAGGTTTGAGCCTGATATTGTGGCTGTTTAGTGCTGTGCTTCAAGAGGTATAAGACTCACCTTGTAGGCTTTGTTTTGGCTACTTGTTTTGCCATCTTTTTATACTATTTTTGAGCTGGTTTTCAACTACAAAAAATTTTGATTTTTTAGCCTTAATATGATGGTTTGAGGTCATTTTGTGTAAAGGAGTAGTCCGCCTTTCTTGTTGCTTTATTATGTAAGCTTTTGTACCATCTTTTAGCATATTCACATCAAACTTTTTGGCCCTTTAAACCACTAAAATTCAGAGTTATTTCAGTGGTAAAAACTTGGTTTTAAAGTCCAAAATTGGAGGGGGTAGCCTCCCCTCCTTGTGTCTTACTTGTTTGCCTAGATAGCTTAACATGTGAGCATGTTTTTCTAGCATTTTGTACCTTAATCTCAGCATGTTTTTGCTACTGTTTTGACTAGTTTTAGCTCTGTTTTGAGCTAGTTTGGTCCTTTGAGGCTTGTATTGTGTGGTTGTAGTGCAATCTCCTTCACTAGCTTAATGTTCTAGGCTTTTAAACATGAATTGCATGAGTTGTTTTCATGTTTTAGTGTCATTTTGCACTCCATTTCAGCACTGAAATCTCTGCAATCTCCCTCTATTCTTCACTCTTTCATTTGTTTTGAAAGTGGCTTTGAACCCCTTGTTGGCTTGAGTGTAGAATTAAGACCCTCATGCCTAATGGTTTAATTCCTTCGAGAGTTCATTACCAACAGCATGAGGCCTCTTTCATGCTCAAGGTACTTGTCGTTTAAGCCCTTCTTCCATTAGAGGATACTCACATTTTGGACTAATCAATTAAAGAATGGATTGGTAAGCTAAAATGTGTAAACAAAATAAACAAAGTAAAAGAGGCAAGATAAGCATCTTTCGTGTAGCATTGCATGTGTTCGGATCGGACGTTAATTCGAACACAAGAAAAATGGGATGTTTCATACTCAAAGTGATGAAACATGCCACTTTTCTTGGTCACCACCACCCTTGATCATGCATGATAGGGTTGTGGTTTTGTTGAGTCTTGTTTTGCACTCATTAAACTTGTATAAGTTTGGTTCTTTGGCCATCATGCATGAAAATGCTTGGTTGATGGCTTGAGAGCCAAGAGCCACACTACTTTGAGCTTGAGTGATGATAAGGAGGGTAGCAATACATACACTCTTTGAGAATACATTGTTTTGCCTCCGTTTGCTCTCTATTGCAGCAAAAAGGGAAAGTTCAGGGAAGGGGTGGCCGACCGGCCACCAATGGTAGCCGACAGCCACCATTGGTAGCCGACCGGCCAGAAATGAAATTTTGCACAAGTGTGTTCCTGAGTTGGAGCAGAGGTGTTCTGGAAGTTAGCAGCACCGTTGGTGTTCAAGCAAATGCAAACAGAGGTGCCCGATGGCAAGGCAGTGGATTTTCGAGAGGAAACCAACCAAGCATGCATGCGTCTATCGCCCTCAAGGCCATTTACTTGATTTGTTTAATTAGTTAGTCGTAGCTAATTCATTCATACAAGTGTTGTAATTATTTAGTTAATTAATTCATTTTGTAATTAATTAGCTTAATTCGGTTTGTAATAATTAGTTAACTAGAATAGTTAATTAATTCATTTTGTAATAGTTAGCTTAATTAGCGTAGCTAGCTAGCTTATTTCATTCGTAATAAGCATGCGTGCATGTGTGCATGTCTTCCAACCCCACGTCTTTCTCCCTTTTATTTAATCGCTTTTAATGGTTAGATTAGGGACATTTTCAATTAGCATACCTTATGCTTGTATGCTTGCATCCATTCATTTGTCTTGCATGCACCGAGGCTCGGCGCATCATTCAAACTGCATTTTCATTTCAAATAATCCTTTGAATACGTGTTTAATCGCATGTTGTTCAAATCGATTCGTATGCCATATAAGTAGTCGAGCCTATTAACTTCATATTGCATGTGTTCCATTAGGCATCTTGTATAATTAGGATCATGCATCTTTCTAACTAGCTTTTGTTTTGGCTTAGAGTACTTGGTGAGTTTTATGCTTTAGCATGCTTGCATGAGTGCGATAGCCATATTGCCATGTTTCGCATGCTTGCCATGAGGCTATGTGCTTAAATGCTAAACTGCATGAATGCCTGTGGATGAAGGCTTTGTTGTTAGAATTGGAACAATTCATTAAATGCACATTTTAAGCCCACTTTGTGGAGTGGCAAATCATGTTTTAAGCCCACTATGTTTAGTGCTAAATCCGCATGTTTAAACTCACTTGAGGGTGGCAAATTCAAACCTTTCGAAAGCAAACATGAGTTAAGTTGTTCCAATTCTTACGATTTTAGTCTATACTTGCTTATGTGCGTCACATAGTAAAGTTAGCTAATAACCGGAACAAGAACACATAAGGTTTATAAAATAACATATCATGATTAGTAGAGGCCGATCTTTTGATCGGGCGAGCGAGGGTGCTCATTTCATGACCTTCCCCCTTCGTACCTAAGTTCCCGAGCAGTGGCAACTTTGGTGATGATGGAGATGTGGCCTTTGGCACGAGCCAAGGTTTCCTAAATTTCTCAAAAAATAAAATATTTAGATGGCGACTCTGTAATCTGGCAAAGCAGTCCAATTTTGGCATTATTTGATTTAAAATCTGATTTTCCAAAACGATTTGTCGGATTGAGACTCTTTGGTGTTTATCAGTTTCACATTGCACTTGTGAGATTAGATTCAAAACCACAGGTAGAGTCCGAACTGTGAGGCCTTCTTTTCAAACGCTTTCCGAAAGGCGGGGGTGCAGAAAAAGGCGAGCCCACAGTAGGATGTGCAGTGGGTTTTACTAGGCTCATTCGAAAGCTTGCTGCAGTGGTGGAATGGGTGGAAATTTTAAAAAGGGGAATTTCAAATTTAGAAAGCATTACCAATAGCAATTTTTTGGTCTGTGTGGAAACATAGAAATGAAGTTATTTTCAATAAGGTTCAACCCAATTTTGAAGTCCTATGCGAAATCATCAAGGTTAGAGTGGCTTTGTGGATGAAGTCTAATATGGTAGGAAGTGATTATTCAATTCACCAGTTTGTATCAAATCTTTATCAAGTCGGGAAATGCATCAAGTAAGGAGTACATGTGCTACTGTTGGTTCTGAAGGTTCTGGTGAAGTATTGTATCAGAAATGGTATTTGAATGTTATGGATCATGTCTGCTGTCCTAAAACAAATACTTTGCTGAGGTGTTTTGTTAGGTCTCACCAGTTGGCTCTTTGTTCTGAATGGTTGTTGGGTGTTTGTTTGTTGCTTGGAAGTGATTGATGGGTGGAGTTCATGGCAGCAGGGTGCTGAGGTTTGATGATTGGTTTAATTTGTTCCTAGGTTTGTTGCTGCTGTTGTGTGATGCTTGATGTGGCAGATGTGCTTGGGTTAAAGGAGTTATGTCTGAGTCTGAGGATGATGGATTGGGAGAGCATGGTGGTTTGGAGTGTAGTTTGTGCCTTGCTATGTTGTAGTGTTTAGTCTACCGCTTTTGGGTAATCTAAGAGAGCTATGCTATACGTCTGTTAGTTTTGTAAAATTGGCTGAGTTTCTTTATATGGGTGATGTGTTCACTAGATGGCTGTTGTTGAGTTTTGACTCTAGTGTGCTGCTGCTGGATGTTTTTGCTTCTTGGCTACTCAACTATTTTATGCTGCTGAGTTCTTTCAGTTGGGCTCTGCTGCTAATCCTGGGTAAGAAGAAACTGGCTGCAAATCTTTTTCTTTGGTTGCTATGTGTTTTTTCTTTGGATGCTTTTGATTGGTTTCTCACCAATCTTAGGTCAAGTGCTAGCGTATGATTGTGCTTCCTCTGCGGTGCCAACTTGGTTGGGATTGTTGAGGTTAGCTATAATACTTTTTGCACTTCTCTGCTTTGTTGATGTAATTTTTGCATGTATTGTTTTTTTTTTTTCATCAATAAACCTTCGTTTTTTTTTTTTTTGAAAAAAAAAAAAAAAAAAAAAAAGACAATATTTTATACATGTTTTAATTTCACTATGCATTTTATATGTGTATTCAGTATTGAGAATTATACTTTATATATGCATTTTATCTTTCAAGGAATTACTTTTGTAATTTTAAAGACTATATATATTGTTTAGTGTCTCGTTCTCACACAATAATTATGTTTGTTCTTACTGTATTTATTTGTTTTTATTTATTTTTAAAATGTCAAAGTATCTTACCATTTAGAAATTAAAAAATAAATAAATAACGATACTCAATTCATATTTTGATTTGACAACTATAGTGGCAGTAACTCACATTATAAAAAATTAAGATTTTAGAAACTAAAGTTTAAGAATAAAATTATTTTTTAGTGACTAAATATTTTTGTCACGAAAAGTATTGTTATTATATTTTCAGTAATGAAAATTGAATATTAGTAATGAATTATTATCCTTTTGGAACTAAATTTTTTTGTACCAAAAATAAACCATTTTGAGACCAAATTATTTTGTTCCTAAAAGTCTATTTATTAGTGACATTTTCAAAATTTTGTCTCTAAAAGTCTTGTTTTTTACTTTTTGATACGACTTTTTAACAATTATCCTCATGACAATAGAAATTGATCCATAAATATCTTTTGTAACAAAATTTTTACTTTTAGAAACTAAAAAATTTAATTTTTAAAACTCGATTCACAAGATTAATAGTGAAGTATTAATAATCCTATTACATTAGTGTAGTATTCACTATCCAATTAGATTAATATCCATTAGATTAATAATCCCACCCCTACCCCATTACTAATAATCCTACAAATTTGTTGGATTAATTATCTATTGGATTAATAATCCTAAACCAAAATGTTAAAACAAACATAAGATAATTGGACCCACGGATTAATAATCCCAATCACATGCTCTAATCCACCCAATCAAACATACCCTTATATATTGTAGTGTCAATGGAATAATGTTGCCACCATTATGCAATTGTGCACCTCCAAATCCAAATCTCCTCTTTAATCAAAGATGACTTTGATAATAAAACTTGAGATTGTTTTCATATAACACAGGTACAAAGAAAACACACGCTTTAATAGAACGATGATCTGAAAATGATTCATTTTTGAATGTGTTGTTGCAGCATTACATGGTTTACATGGGGCATCACTCTCACCCCAACTCAGAGTCGGTGATCGCGGCTAACCATGACATGCTTACTTCAGTTATTGGAAGGCATGTGATGTTCTTAACTCATTAAAATTTCAGCTTTTGATATAAGTGATTTCTACATTGGAAAATAATAAAAATAACAAAGAGAGAGAGAGAGAGAGAGAGAGAGAGAGAGAGAGAGAGAGAGAGAGAATCTCAATGGTCTTGTTTGAATGGATTTTGAGCAGTTTTGATGGAGCGCAAAAGGTCGCAATTCATCACTACACTAAAAGCTTCAGAGGCTTCTCAGCTATGCTTACACCAGACCAAGCTCAAAAGCTAGCAGGTTTGCCTTAGTCTTGTCCTTATTGTTGTTTTAAAGTAAAATTTAAATTCCCTAGTAGCTAGTGTTCCAAATATATTATACATCTACGTATATATAATATATACATACATTTTTGGGAGACGCACCATTTAATTCTCACTTGAAAGTATTGCCTGCTGTAATCCAACCCAACAGCTAGACTCACAAGTTTATCTCTTTAGGCTCTAACCTGAGTCCAAAAAGGTTCCTCCTAGATAGAAGTATTCTGAGGAGTCTTACAAATTCGTCATGAATGTTGTTTGCATCCGAGGAGAGATGTCAACATTCCCGTCTGGATGCATACACAAGCTTGACTCTGATATTATATAAGGGAAGAAGTCCAACCCCCCACATGGAAGTGTTGTCTGTTATGAGACTGTTAAGAGTTGTTTGGGCTTTGTCAATGTGAAATCATTGCTGAGTGTCTTTTTCAAATATAAGAATATATTATTTAGGCCTTCAAAATTTGAGGACTTTCTCAAATATAAAGCCTTAGGCAGTTTTCTAATTGGCCTAAGAGCATTGATAGAGACCCCCTCCAATCACCACTCCCATCACCCTCACACACACGCGGCGGGTGGTGATTGGAGGAGAAGGAAAAAAAAAAAAAAGCAAAAGAAAAAGTAGCTAATCAAAAAGAGAGGGGGTCAAAGGGAGTGGGAGAAAGGGGGTCTCAAACATTTTTGTTGGCCTAATGGAGGGTCATCCTTGACTTGACCCAATACTTGTAGAATCAACCTTGTATGAGACTGTTATATGTGTTGGCAATACTTTTTTAGTAGAGTATGAGATTCAATTGATTTATTAAAAATATTTAATTTGATTTGATATTGGTTATAATATATTTTATATATATCTGACTTTTGGAGGGTCAGTAGATATTTAATAATCTGTTTGATAATAGTTAAGGTTTTGATAAAAAGCCAAAAGTCAACAGTATATTTCTATTGTTTAGTTTTCTAAAAAGGAGCAGCTGCTATAATATTGAAGATATATTCAGTGGAATCAAATTTGAGTTAGATAGTTCTGCTTTTCGGTTGTTGTTTGGAAGGTTTCTTTGCTTCATTTTTTTGGCTCTTTGAAGCACTGTATATGTACATATTTGGCTGCTTCAGTGGATATTGATTTTTTTTTGTCTATTATTTTGGGTCTTTTGAAAACTTTTATTCATTTATTTGGTGAGATTTTTTATCTTGTTTATTTATGATTATTTAGAATTCACCTAAGAGTGGTTTGTGAGACCATTCATGTCTCGTTTGTGATTGTTTGAAAACTTTTAGTTGATAATAGAATCGGATTTCGATCATGTGGACATATCTCACATTGAGGGACACATAAAATTCTTGTGTCATTGATTTAATTTTTTTGTATTAATTTTTATTTCCATTAATTGATTTACCTGTGAGAAGTCATCTATTTTCCCTAACAACTGGTGTCAGAGCTTACGGTTTTGGATTTATTTATTTGTGTAAATATATAGAGGGAAATATGGGTCGTATGTCTAACTTCAATGGAAGCAATTGTGTAACTTGAAAAACTAAAATGGATGACCTATTATTTTTTAAAGATTTGTATGGACCCATTTAGGGTGATAGTGGCAAACCTGACGGTATGAAAGATTATGAATGGAAGAGGCTTAATCGAAAAACCGTTAGTGTTATCCGTCAATAGATTGATGACATTGTATTTCATCATGTTGTTATTGAAACTTCGGCACATGATTTATGGAAAAAATTAGATGGTCTTTATAACATAAAATCAGCCACAAATAAAGCCTTTCTATTTCGAAAGTTGGTTAATCTAAAATATAAAGATGACAGCCCTATTCCGAAACATTTGAATGAAATAAAGAGTATTATTAATCAACTTACTTCTACGAAAATTATTTTTAATGATGAGTTGCAGGCTTTGATGCTACTTAGTTCTTTGCCTGAAAGTTGGGAGACTTTGGTTGTGATGGTTAATAATTCAGTGCCCGATAGAGTTGTCACAATGAGTCAAGTCACCAGTAGCTTGTTGAATGAAGAAACTAGAAGAAAATCAATTGGTTCTTCTCATTTGGAGGCATTTGTTGTGAGAGGTCAGAGCAAAGCAAGGGGGAGGTGTAAGACTTCTCATGGTCGTGATCGAAATTTTGACAAATCAAGAGATAGTTCTTTTTCAAAGAAAGACATTGAGTGTCGTTATTGCCATGAGAAAGACCACATGAAGCGAAAATGCCGAAAGCTCAAGAACAAGGAAAAAAAGGCGTGACAAAAGTGTGGATAAGAAGCAAGAAGACACAAGGTAGTTATTACAGATGGTGATCTCATGGTCGTTTGTAAAGGTGATTGTATCAATTTTGTGGGCCAAGAGAGTAATTAGGTGATTGATTATGGTGTTTCTTTTCATGTAACTTCTCGAGTTGATTTCTTCACTACTTACACCAAAGGAGATTATGGGTGTGTTCAAATAGGTAATGAAGGTTTGTTCAAGATTTTTGGCATCAGTGATGTTTGCTTAGAAATAAATTTGGATTGCAAGTTGTTGTTTGAAGATATGAGGCATGTTCTAGACATTCGCCTCAATTTGATTTCTACTAGAAAGCTAGATGATGAAGGCTATAATAACAAATTTGGTGATGTAAAATGAAAATTCACAAAGGATTCTTTGGGGATGGCTAAGTGCGAGAAGACTTACATACTTTATTTGATGCAAGAAAAAATTTGTAAAGGTGTTATCAATGGACTTGAGGATGATACTTCTACCGAATTATGGCACAAGCGGCTTGGGCACATGAGTAAAAAGGGGTTGCAAGTTTTGTTCAAGAAAGAGATTCTACCCAATTTGAAAGGTACACATCTTAAAATTTGTGTTCATTGCTTGGCAGGTAAACAACATAAAGTTTCTTTCCATAAAAATGTTACTTCTAGAAAAAAAAATGTTTTGGAGTTGATTCATTCGGATATTTATGGTCCTTTGAAAGTTAGAATTCATAATGATGCATTTTATTTTGCTACTTTCATTGATGATTATTCAAGGAAAGTTTGAGCTTTTGCACTAAAAACTAAAGATCAAGTTCTAGATGTTTTTAAGCATTTTCAGGCCATGGTTGAAAGAGAAACAGGACAAAAATTGAAGTGAATCCGAACAAACAATGGTGGTGAATCTGTTGGGCCATTTGATGAGAATTGTCCCAGCCAAGCTATTAGGCATCAAAAGACAGTTAAGAAACAAAATGGCATTGCTGACCACACTATTGTGGAAAGAACATGATATCTGCTTTCACATGTTAAATTGCTAAAATCCTTTTGGGGTGAGGCAATGAGGATAGCAGTTGACGTAATCAATTTGTCTTCTTCTTATCCTTTGAATGGTGATATTTCGAAAAAAGTTTAGACCGGCAAAGATGTGTCTTATGAGCACTTGAGAGTGTTTGGTTATAGAGCTTTTGTTCATATTCCAAAAGATGAGAGGTCCAAGCTTGATAGCAAGTCAAGACAATGCACTTTTCTTGGCTATTCGCGTGATGAATTTGGTTATAGAATATGGGCTCTGGTCGACAAGAAAGTTATTCGAAGCTATGATATTGTGTTTCTTGAAGACCAAACAATTGAAGACTTTGGCAAAGGTGATTAACCAGAACCAAAAACTAGTGATCTCATTGACATAGATCTATCTCCTTCATATTCGGTGGATGATGAAAATGGGGGAGATGTGCAGCCACTTATTAGAGATATGGAGGATGATACTAATCCTAATGAAGTTGAATCAGAAATTGAGGAAGAGCATCCTGTAAACGCGTCCGCGAGGGACTCCGCTACTACAGTTCGGACTCGATTTGTGTCACGGTTCTTAATCTTGAACCAAAGAGTCCAAATCTGGCAAATCGTTTTGAGAAAACAGATTTTAGGAAAGAAGTGCCAAACATTGACTGTTTTGCCAGATACAGAGTCGCCACCTACATATTTTTAAAGGGGGAATTTAGGAAACCCTGACTCGGTGCCGAAGGCCACATGTCCGTCATCACCAGAGTTTCCTCGGCTCGGGAGCTAGGGTACGATTTGGGGAAGGTCAGCTATGAGCACCCCCTCTCGCCCGATCCGAAGATCGGCCTCTACTAACCGTGATATCCTTTTTTTGAAAACGTTATATGTTCTTATTCCATTTGTTAGCCTAGAATTACTATATTATGCGCACAGTAAACAAGTATAGACTGGATTGCCTAATTTGGAAACAAACATTGCATATCCGTTTGTTTTGAAAAGTGCTTTGGAATTTGCTGCTCGCAAGTAGGCTAAAACACGGATTTCAACGAGTTTTTCCAATTCAAACAATTCAACCTTCACCCATGGGCATTCAAACAGTTCATCTCATATAAGCACTTAGTCACATGGTAAGCACATTATCATGGCAACATTTACACGCATGCAATATGCTAAAGCGAAAATACTTACATCGTACTCCGCGCCAAAACAACAAACTAGTTAGCAAACATGCATGTCCTAGTTCATGTCAAGTTGACTAATGCAACACATGCAAGATGCAATTAGAGTAGGCTCGGCTAACCTAAACATGGCATGTGAAATGCAACCAATTGATGCACGTATTCAATTTGGAATTTGAAATACAAATGCAGTTAGCATGATGTACCGAGCCCGGTGTATGCAGGACAGATGTATGAATGCACGCATGCATTGCATAAGGTATGCTAATTTTAAATATGCCCTAATCTACCATCATAAGTAGGTAAATAAAAGGGAAGAAAGACGTGGGATTGGAAGACATACACCCCGCTCACACACACTTATTACAGATTTGCCCTCGCTCGGAGGGTACAAATAAATATTACAGTCCGAATAACAAATAAATTAATTATTATAGAATTTCTACTTAATTAATAGAAAGAATGCAAAATGAAGGAGAAAGATGGCCACAGCCTCCGCCTCGAGATGCGCGAATGATGCATGTTCGAACCTGCCTTGCCCGGAAAACCCGCACCATACCAAGGCTGTCTCTGCTTACACTGCCCTATCTCTCTGAAAAATTCCAAAATGCTGGGACAAGTTTATTGCATACTGCAGAGTAACACCGGCTGGGGGAACTTCCCACCGGCAGTGCATAATTTCCATCGGCTGCTTCTGGATTTATCGGCCATTCACCAATGGCCGGTCGGCACTGAATTCTGCCTGTCGGCAGAAACTTCCTGCAGGAGACAGTTTTGACAGCAACAGAGAACAGACAGTATATGGCATGGGATTTCAGGCACATGTGAGCATGGTCATGTTTCCCATCATGTGTTGAACTCAGGGGAACATGGCCCTCGATACTCGAGCCATCAATGGTGCATGATAGCCCAAGAGATCGAGCTTGCCATTTGATAAAAAAATGCATGCAACACACAAATGAGGACCAAGGCCTTATCATGTCGAAGTCAAAGGCCCCGGTGACCGAGAGTTAAGGCACGTTACATCACTTATAGTATGAACGCCCCTTAACCCTCACACTAGGTTTGACACCCCAAACCAAGCAATGCAATGCATGTTATGCAAACATGGCTCAAAATGCAACATGATATCAAGATGCAAGGCATACCAAGTGTCATGCAACTAGTATGGCAAGCATGCAATGTTAGGCATACAAGATGCAAATGCAATGTAAATATGGACAATTTAAGCAATAGAATCAACGCAATACCACACTTGATGAGACAATTATGCAATGGACATAAGACAAGCATGCAAGAGAGCCTTATACCATAAAGGGGCAGGCCTTGATCCACCCCAAAACAGTGGCCAAAAAGTGCCTAAAAGGTGGACCAATACTCATGCTAACAAGCAAACCAATGGTCCTAAGGTTAAGGCACAAAAAGGAGGCACTTCACTCCCACCAACATGACCACTCATGGCATGACTTGGACAAGCCAAAACATAAATTTAACATGCAAAAATGGACTCCAAAACCCATTAATATGGCATGGCAGCTAAAATGGCTCCAAAGAGATGTATGCACCAAGGCTCATATGTAGGCATAAAAGGGCACACCCTCAAGGCATGAAAGAGGTCACACATGCACACATATAAACATGATTCATGGACTGAAATGTGACCCTAAATGATGGCAAATCATGAGGATGGTCATAGCCATGCATCCTAGAGGTCAATATGCTCAAAGCTTACAAGCCAAAACACAAAGAGATGACACCAAACAAGGCAAGCATGACTGAAATGGATGGCCAACAGACCTCAAACATGATAAAATAATGCCAACACCTTCATGGAACTAAGCCAACACATGCAAGAATCATGGCCTAAACACAAGATGCATTTGTAAGCCAAATGGAGGAATGTAAAGCAAGTATATTAAGCATGCAAATGGGTACAAATCCGGCCAAAAACAGAGATCACATATGACCCAAAACACCCAAAAAACTTCTGAAACGGGGCCAAAAATGATCAAGCATGCATGTTACCCTTTTAAGCTAAAATGCAAGGAAACAAGACAATGAAGGGAGAGGGGTGTCCCTCCCCTATGCAAGACTTCAAACCATCTTCCTCACCACTGAAAATCCACTGGTTTTCATTGGTGAGAAGACCAAAACACTTAAGCAAACAAGGCCTTACCAAAGAGGCAACAAAAGGGCCAAATAAGGCCTAAGAGGGTGAGTTTGAACTCAAACCTTAAAAGACCCTTAATGAAAGTTCTTAAGCATGAAAATATAAGCTTTTTTATGTTATGCACAAAAACTAAATCAGCAAGTAAGATAGGTAAAAAGCTAGTACAAGTTTGGGAAAACTAAAGTAAAATGCTCACCCTTGAAGCACACTTCAAGAACAGCCAAGGCAGCCCCCTTTTTTTGATCAAAAACAACCCAAAAACTCAAGAATCAACCCTCAAAGTCCTCAATCTCGGAGCAAGGTGTAATAGTGTGTGTATTGGTGCAAAAGTAAGGTAAAATCACACTTTTAGGCTAAGAAACACACACAAGGGAGGAGAGAGAGGGAAATATAGAGATAGGGTGTATCTATATGTGTAAGCTCTGGTTTTGCCTTCAAAGTCTCTAACCTAGAACAAGGAGAAGACCCCTCCTCTTATAGAAGTCCCTCTTGCAAAGCTTATACAACAAGCTTGCTTAGAGGGAAATCCCTCCATACACGTGTATGGAGGGAAGCAGAGTTGGTGCCAGCTATCACAGCTGGCACAAAATATCTACATAAAGTAGATGAACAGTGGTCGGCTGCCCAAAAATGTTATTTTGACAAAATTTAGTGCCGACCGGCAACAAATAGTGCCGACCGGCAACAAAAAGTGCCGATGGAAGCAAAAACCAGCCGGTGACCTCTAGCCACTGCCGGTGGTGTGTGGGGATGCCTCACAAGGCATTCCCTGCCCCTCCATGGCAAAACACAAGTGTTTGGTGCAAAACCAGACACAAAACGGTCGAGTTCGGAGATCCTAAGGCAGGGCGCGTAGCCGAGACCTTCGAGAGCTCCAAACGAACACAAACAAGGGAAATCACCGAGTGTTCAAACTGTGACGTCCAAGTCTTGAGGACGGTCAAAAATGGGGTGTCTACACATCCAATTCAAGAACCCCACCGCAACTTGAGTTTAGGAATCTACAAGGGACCGGCAACTTTCGAAAAAGTATCCTCCCAATGAGTTTGTATTGATATCCGATCAAGGAGAGCCCAAAAGCTACCAAGAAACAATTAAGCATGCAAAAAAAGTGATTGAAAAAAGGTCATGGAAGAAGAAATGAATTCTTTACTTGAAAATCACACTTACGATTTGGTGAAATTGCCTAAGGGGAAGAAAATTCTAAAAAAATAAGTGGGTCTTCAAATTGAATAATGATGGCAAGAATCTAAGGTACAAGGCACGCCTTATTGTGAAAGGCTTTGGGAAAAAGAAAGGTGTTGACTTTGATAAAAAAAAAAAAAAAAAAATCGTCAATTGTGAAGATATCTTCTATTCGGGTTGTACTTGGCATGGCTGCAAGTATGAACCTTGAAATTGAGCAACTTGATGTGAATACCGCATTTCTTCATGGTGATCTTGAAAAATAAATTTATATGGAGCAACCGGAGGGTTTTGTTGAAAAATGGAAAGAGAAATTTGTTTATAAATTGAAGAAAAGTTTATATGGTCTCAAGTAAATACCGCGGTAATGGTACAAAAAAATTGACTCTTTTATGATGAATAATAGTTTTTTTAAAACCACTTTGGACCATTGTGTGTTTGTGAAAAAATTTTCGGATGACAAATTTATTATTATTTTGCTTTATGTTGATAACATGTTAATTGTGGGTTAAGATTCTACTATGATTAACAAGTTGAAGTTAGAGTTGAGTATGTCTTTTGCTATGAAAGATTTGGGGCCGACAAAGCAAATATTTGGTATGAAAATTGTTCGTGATCGCTAAAAGGGGCTAATTTGGTTGTTTCAAGAGAGCTGCATTGAGAAAGTTCTTAAGAGGTTCAATATGGATAAAGCAAAGTCAGTTGGTTGTCCACTTGCAGGTCACTTCAAGCTTAGTTCGAATCAAAGTCCTACAAGTGACAAAGACAAGAACGAAGACAAGGATGAGATGTTGAAAATTTCTTATGCTTTAGCAGTTGGTTATTTGATGTACGTCGTGGTTTGTACGAGGCTGGATATTGCTCACTCCGTTGGTGTGGTAAGTCGTTTTCCCTCTAATCCGGAGTAAAGAACATTGGGCAACGATGAAATAGATTCTAATGTATCTTCAAGAGACTTCGAAGGTGTGTTTGTCTTTTGAGAATGGTAAGTCAATGCTTGATGGGTTCACAGATTTTGATATGGCTGATGATGTTAATTCTAGGAAATCTACTTCAAGGTATTTGATGACTTTTGCAGGGGGAGTTGTGGCATAGCAATCTAAATTATAAAAATGTGTTACTCTCTCAACTACCGAAACTGAATTTATCACCATTACGGAAGCTTGCAAAGAAGAGTTATGGTTAAAGAAATTTTTGCAAGAGTTGGGTTTGAATTAAGAAAGGTATGTGCTTTATTGTGATAGTCAAAGTGTTATTCATTTGAGTAAAAATTCTACTTTTCATTCGAGATCAAAGCACATTGATGTAAGATACCATTGGATCCGTGATGTATTAGATTTGAAATTGTTGCAACTCGAAAAGGTTTACACAGATGATAATATTTCGGATATATCGACTAAGACTCTATCGAGGGACAAACATTTGAAGTGTTGAACTTTGGCAGGTATGGTTGATGTCTCTACCTAAGTCGGTAGGGGGGAATTGTTAGGTATACCTAACCTAATGGGTTTATTAAAAATATTTAATTTGATTTGGTGTTGGTTATAATATATTTTATATATTATATCTGATTTTTAGAGGCCTAATGGGTATTTAATAATCTGTTTGGTAACAGCTAGGGTTTTGATAAAAAAAAACCCAAAAATCAACAATATTTTTTGTATTGTTTAGTTTTCTAAAAAGGAGCAGTTGCTATAACATT
The DNA here is from genome assembly GCF_004153795.1 of Camellia sinensis. Lineage (NCBI taxonomy): Eukaryota > Viridiplantae > Streptophyta > Magnoliopsida > Ericales > Theaceae > Camellia > Camellia sinensis. The sequence goes on from NW_021025260.1 coordinate 3,069,849, forward strand.
GAAGATATATTCAGTGGAATCAAATTTAGGTTAGATAGTTCTGCTTTTCGACTGCTGTTTGCAAGGTTTCTTTGCTTCCTTTTTTGGGCTCTTTAAATCACTGTCTATGTGCATATTTGGCTACTTTAGTGAAGATTGATTTGGATCTATTATTTTGGGTCTTCTACCACTCTGTTTTGAAAATTTTTATTCATCTATTTGATGAGATCTTTTCTCTTATTTATTTGTGATTATTTGGAATTCACCTAAGGGTAGTTTGTGAGACTATTTATGTCTCGTTTGTAATCGTTTGAAAACTTTTGGTTGATAGTGGAATTGAATTTCAATCTCGTAGACGTACCTCACATTGAGAGAACCACATAAAATTCTTGTATCGTTGATTTAATTTTTTTACATTAATTTTTATTTCTATTGAATGATTTACTTGTGGGAAATCATCTATTTTCCCTCACAATATGGTTATATTCATGACTCCATTCACTATCAATATAGCCAAGCTCCCGATTGACACGCCTGACACGGCTAATTCAACTACTATAAAAAAGTTACTTTTGCAAACAAAAAACTCACGATTGTGTTAGTTGATTTTCAATACACATCGCTCAATATTTTCGATACCGTTTCACTGCCACTAATACTAATTCATCTCCAAATATTGCTCTATTTAATTTTTTTTTTTTTTCTTAACTAATTGTGTGCCTATTGTATATGTTGTTGAAAAGAATTTAGTTGTATCAGTATTCGAAAGCAGGATGAACGAGCTCCACACTACACATTCATGGAAATTCCTTGGAATGAATTCTATTAACCACTACAATCACCTACCGACGAACTCCAAATCGAACGTTGTTGTCGCCATGATCGACTCCGGTAATGCTCCTGTAAAATCTTAGTGATTCACTTGCTCCACTTCTATTGCTTTGTGTAAGCATCAATTTGATATTTCATTACTTCTCTCATTTTCTAATATATTTATGTAATTGCCATAACCAAGACCTTATTTTTTTCCTTATTATCTCCAGGGGCTTGACCAAAGTCCAAGAGCTTCAACGATGAAGGCTTAGGCCCAATGCCAAAAAAATTTAACGAAGAATGTATAGTTAGGAAAAATTCACATTGTCCAACTGTAATAGGTAAATTTGACATTTTTTAAAATTATTCAATAGCTTCAAAACATGCGACATGTGCACGTGGTATTCTCAATCAATAAAAATGTAAAATAGAATGGATGAAATTGTTTTTATCTCTTACCGGTGATTGTAAATATCAGTCAATACGTATCGTACACTACAGGAAATTCGTTTTTTAGCGGCAAAAAGCCTTAAAAACGCCGTAATATCTTATTGCGACATGTAAAATTGTCGTCGCTGATACGACCGCCTCAATAGCTACTCAACGTTTAAAAAACGTCGCTAAAAATATTAGACGGCGTTTCTTAAAACGCCGCAAAATCTTTGACGACCGTCTCACCCTCCGTCCCAAATTAACGTGTGACATCATAATGATGTCATTTAGTGGCGTTTCAAAAACCGCCACTTTTTTCTTTTTTCTTTTTTTTTTTCTTTTTTTGGGTTGGGTGGTAAGAACTAGAGGTCCAAAGACCAATTCCTGAACACAGATAGACATTTTGACAACAAATTATAAACCCACCACTACATCAAGCAGCTGCATTCCAATTCACACAAAAATTATCGGATTAAAACAAGCCTAGGTATCAAAGTGGAGTAGTAGACAATTAAAATAATTTATAAACAAAAAAGTTTACCAAACATGTTTAAATGGTAGTATTAAATTTTTTTGTAAACATAAACAAGAAATTGAAAGCCTAAACTTTACCAAACAGCCTTCACATTCAAATAAAATTTTTCAAATGCATTGAAGCATAATGAACCATAAATGACCAACTTTTCTGTCAGTTCAGTGAGGCTGATTCATGGCTTGTAACAGAAAGATATCACTCAAACAAAGCAATGCCTTCATAAGCTCATTCTGTTTAAAGGTCACAATGAAGCCAATCAAGCCCACAAGGAATAGGGAAATCTTATAACAGTTCCCAAGAACACTGAAAAGATTTAAATTTCAATTGATATAACAATAGATCATATACACTACTAGCATTGAAAAATGATATTGTGCACACTATATTTATCATTTCTGAGACCCATACAAAATCACAAAAAAGGCCGTGTGTGTGGATAAATCCAGGGTTGAGAGAGCGATGATCTTGTTGCGTAGTCATGCCTGAGCAATTTACAGCAAAAGAATCCGAACAATGTATCCAAAGCCGGTGATTTGGACCATCCAAAATTCCAAAAACAGAACGGCTTTTGCTCCAGCAATCAAGGCCAAATCAAAGGGGCATATGAACCTAACATAAGCTTGATTGATTGTCCTGAATTACCTCAGAAAAACATCATTTACAACAGAGAATAAGTCCCAGAATTAAACAGTCAAGACAAGTTACAAGTTTTCCTAAACCAAATAGTAGATCAAGTTACAGAAACAGATGTTGGCGTGTGGACAAAAAAGGGTAAAGGAAGGTCTGATACTAAATCACCATACCTAATACCGAGACTAGATATACAAAATCAATCAGAGTAGGACCTTAAAGTACTTATATAAAAATACACTATAGTCCACAGCCAGTGTCTACAGTTCCACGATAGACATTCAGACAGTATGCCGCCTTCAAAAGAAAACCTCAGTGACATGCCTACCACTGCTTCATAACAGCCATTGCCAAAAGTTAACCAGGAGACAGGATGATAGATATTCAACCATCTTAGACAATTTATCCATCATTAAAAAAAATAAATAAAAAGAAGAAGAAAGAAAAGAAAAATCTTAGAGCATTACGAGCAACAAAATGATTGCATGCCCAAATTTTCATCATTGTCTAATAACAAGCAGAGGTACATTTGGGACAGCAAAACAACAGGAGATTACTTCCTTTCTTCACAGTGGATAAATGGTATAAACGGAAGTGGGAGACAACTATGGTTCCAGGATAAATCTGTCAATTTGTTACATTTAATTAAAGCTTTTGTCAAGCCTAACAATATGAAAAGGTAACAAGTTGTAACCTTGAGAATGCATCAATCACTCAACTGGTATTCCAATTCATATAGCAACTTATGATTATTATGACATGAAATGAACAAATATGATATACACGTGTGAACTTGACTTTAACATTCAGCCCAACAAACATTATCAGGATTATTATAACATGAAATGAACTAATATCAGATACACATGTGAACTTGACTTTAACATTCAGCCCAACAAACATTATCAGGATTAGGAAATAAGACAATAACTCCATAGCATAAATATTTACCTTTTCCAAAGAGTAAAACTAAAAGGTCCTAAAACAATTGGTAGACAATGAATAAGCATTAATCTTTATTAACCACTTATTAAAAAAAAAATAGTTTAGGGCACAATGAGTCTCTAACTTCTAATAGTAGACTTGCTAATACAGCAGTCATTGTGATCCAATTGTACAATCAAGATAATAACAGATCCGAAGTAACCCAGAAACAACGCATTTCTCAATCTAAATGCACCAACAATAATATAATGGTCAACATGTGCCTAAAACATTATCACAGAATTAAGCTTTATCTCCATGAAGGACTTGGCTTGCTCCACATTAGGATTCCAAATGAAATTCCAAGATCCATAGAGGTGTGCATGAACATATGTATATACTATATGTTCACAAAAAATTAAATCAGATTTAATGTTGTAGTAACCTCACCTTATGAAGCAATGTCCTGCGACTTGTCATATGTGGAGTAAGTGCTGGAATTCTTGAAACAAAGAGAGCATCAAAAAACAAAAGAACAATCACTTGCCACTGCTTCATTCTGAATGGGAGAAGTGGATCAATAAAAGACATCGTATCCAGCAAGTGCCTCTGTAAATAGAACTTCTGTTAGAGCATCTAAAACCCTTCACCAATTTTTCATCAAAATTTATTCAAAATTTGAGTAAAAAACTAGATTTGATATAAACTACTCCAATCCTTTCATCAAAATCTTTTAAAAATTCCCCTCTTCTCCAATGCTTTATATTTTCAAATTCAACAAATAAGTGAGAAGGAGAAAGCAATCCAACTAGAATGGCTTAGAATGAACCTGAGTTTGTCATATCTACTTCTTCTTCTTCTTTTCTTTCTTTGATATGTGAACCTGCATTTGGTAAGAACAAATAACATGAATAAAATGTCATATGAAAATTTCATAATTAACTATTTACTCACTTCCTCAGATGAACGATGGCAATTAAACGATGAGATATATGCATGGGATTGTTGTTGTGAATGCACATGTGTAGCAGCTGGTGCAACAAGCCCACCCATGGCCTGTTGAGACTCCAATTGCTCTATTTTGTTGAGCTTGGATTGTGCCTTGCATCTCCATTTGTACTTTCTGTTGATTAAGCATAGCATCCATCATCTCTTTCATTTGCATCTCCATCTGTGCTTTATATTGGTTAAGTTGCTCTTGGACTTGCATTTGGATGATACGAGTTTGTTCTTGCGATTGCCTATATCCGCCTCCAAAGACATCTGTCGAAGAAGGACCCAATCCATATATTCGAACACGACCAGGTCGCTCAGGCCCTAGAACCTGTGTGATAATTTCTTCATCTGTAGCATTGGATTGCGCCCCAAGATCCTTCATTTGTGTCTACAATTGTTAATTAGTAATTAGCCACAAATAAAATTCAGCCTACGAGCAAGACATAATTAGTTAATTCTCACTTCCAATTTGCAGGCACTGTTAAAGGTAACTCTCTATCAAATTTAACTATCTACTTTGTCTCTCTTCAAGTTTAGATTTCTACTTTATTCATCAGGTAGTTTCTACATCAAATCTGTTCATAGTCTCTATGATTCAACTCACACTTGTGTGCCTATGTGGAAAGGTATATATAGTCTGCTACAGAATTGTGATATTTGCCCGATTGGTTTGGAGTAAGTGGATTGTTACTTGTGATTTACTGATTAAAACCAAACAAACTACCAGTAAAATTTAAACAATTGCAAAGCACAAATTATCATCCTCATCAATAAATACACCAACCAAAAATAATTACCAACTACCTTATATATATGTTAGTAGTAGATTTATGTCTTTAATTCAATAAGAGTTCAAAATTACTTGGGTTGATATCATAATCATAGCTCCACTTAGTCTCTAGAGTGAGCACTTGAAATGATTTCTCAAACTAATCATAGCTATCAATGTTCTGCAAAATGCATTATTATAATTATGGTGCTACATACCATGACCTCAGCAACTTTATCATTACTTGGTTTGTTATCCTTCGAGTACCCAGCCATCCACACCTCTAAGCGAGTTGCAGGAACTCTTTTCTTCTTATTAGTTTCCTACAATTACACTTAAAATTAAGTAACAAAATCAAAATATACAATTTCAATTTGAAATATAAAGAAACTATATACCTCTACTCGAACAACTGAGAATGGTTTTCTGCCAGTTATGTGATTTAATGTCTTCTTCTTCCGAATTTCTTTGTTTTTTGTACTTTTTTTCTGTTACATATGAACAAAAACACAAGATAATTTATTAATTTAACAAACTCATCTTATGAGATTACGATAGAGATCAATAAACAATTTAAATGATACCTGTGCCTTTCGAGTGCCCCAATAATAGACTAAGCTTCGCCATTGATGCTCATGTACTCTTTTGGGTCAATGAGTTAACCTATCAGCATCGTTGTCGAATGGCGTATACCCCATTTGTTTAACTCTAGCCTTCCACTCTCTCCATTTTTTGCCAACAGATGCCAAAACAAATTTCTTCATTGACTCATCGGCATCTGTATTGACCTGCAAATAATTGGCAACTTTGTGACTATATATTGTGCCATGCCAGATGACTGAAGACTGAAACTCTATATTTCAAAAGCTGTTTTCAAGATCACAGGCTATGTTGTTTGAGGTTAACACGACGAGAAATATTGGATGCATACCCATCTGGAACTTTGATATTCTTCAAGAGTGTACAAAACAAACCTCTCTCTCTATTGTTCATAGCAAAACATGCAGGCGGCAAATAATACATGTTCCCAACCCCTTTTTTAGGATGTAATGCCTTTCGAATTCCCATAGCTTGCAAGTCTCGACGAGCATTTAAATTATCCTTTCCTTTCCTATCAACATTTAATATCGTCCACAATACATTATCACACACGTTCTTCTCAATGTGCATTACATCAAGATTGTAGCGAATCAAATTATGCTCCCAATATGGAAGCTCAAAGAAAATACTGCTCTTCCTCCAATTATGATCCTCCTCATTGTCCTCTTTTTCCTTTCCTTTCCTAGTTCTTTTTTGTCTGTTAGTTGGTTGATGCTTAGGCCCTAGCTGTCGTAACACATTAGCCCCCGACAACCGAGTTGGACATGGTTCAAATTCAGAAGTTCCATCAAAAGACGCACCATCTTTTCAAAATTTGTGACTCGCATTCAACCAGCGGCGATGCCCCATGTAACAAATTTTCCTTCCATTCTTCAAATACCGATGTCGAGTACGTATGTTACAACAAGGACAAGCTAAAGTACCTTTCGTGCTCCATCCAGACAAATTTGCATATGCAGGAAAATCATTTATTGTCCACAGTAAGACCGCGTGCAATTGGAACATTTGATTAGTTTCTGCATCGTACGTCTGAACACCATTTTCCCACAATTCAATCAGTTCATCCACTAACAAACGCAAGAAGACATCAATGTTATTGCCAGGTGAAGAAGGACCATCAATGAGCAATATCATCATCATATGAGGTTGTTTCATGCACAACCACGGTGGCAAATTATAAGGCATTACAATAACTGGCCAACTGCTGTAAGCAACATTCATTGCCTTGAATGGATTAAATCCATCCGCTGCTAAATCCATCCGCTGCTAAACCTAGTCTGACATTGTGAGGCTCACTCGCAAACTTGGGATACAAAGTATCAAAATTTTTCCAGATAGGAGAGTCAGCAGGATGTTTCATTTTGCCATCATCAATTCGGCCCTCTACATGCCATCTCATTAATGAAGCAGTTTTGGATGACATGAACAATCTTTGAAGCCTTGGAATCAAAGGAAAGTATCTCACAATCTTCTGGGGAATTCTTTGTTGCTTCTTTTTATAATCATTCTTCTCACCCTCAAACTGTTTGTATCTAGGCGTCTGACACACTATGCAATCATCCCTACTAGCTGTCTCATTCCAATACAGTGAGCAATCTCTTGGGCATGCATGTACCTTGTGATAATCGAGGCCCAATTCCTTAAGGAGTGCCCTCGTTGCATAGAACGACTTTGGCAAAGTTTCACTTTTTGGGAATGCATCCTTCAAAAGTTTAAGCAACATCGTGAAAGACTTGTCGCTCCATCCACTAAGGCACTTGATATGTAATAATTGAACAACAAATGACAGCATTGAAAACTTGTGACACTCTGGATACAACTCTCTTTCGGCCTCCTTCAATAAACTGAAAAATCTTTCAGTTTTCTTATCCGGGCCTAGTTCAATATTAGAACTTTCTGTCTCATTACTAGCAAGATGAACCAAGCTTGGTGGAGAAAGTCTGAACCCCTCATATATCATTTCATTGACTTCATCGCCATCATTCGAATCACTGACATTCTCATTCAATGGCACAGACGCCGGTAAATCTTCTCCGTGAAAAATCTATCTGGTGTAGCTTGGAAGACACCCATTGACCATTAAATGTTCCCCCAAAAGGTCTTTATTTACTAGTTTGACATTCCGACACCGTTTACATGGACATGTGACTTCATTTGATAGAGGATTATTTTGGCATGCAAGTTTAACAAATTCCTTAACCCCTTCTATATATTCTGGATGCAACCTATGCTGATTTATCCAACTTTTATCCATCTGACTTCGTCTTACACTACAAATGTCACTACCAAATCAACAAGGTTCAAAATTATCATTTCATTTTAATTATTCTTAACCTCAATTAAGTACATTACAATGCATGCGACATGACACCATTCACCGCTAACTCTTCTCTAATAGGTTGGTTCATCCTACTTTCCCATTCAGGAATGCACAGTCTATATTGTAAAAAGTAGCTCATACCACTCTATCCATCTCTAACAAAATTTCGGCAGCATCTCCCCATGATTCTCCAAGTACACGACATAGACTAGGTGTACTGCTACACCTTGCCTAGTATGCACTCAGAGAACATGAGAAGCTACTACACGAAATCTCTACGAGATGGACTACATTTAAGCGGTAGAACTACTAATTACAACATAGACTTGTGCTCCTGAACTGTCCCAATTGGACAATCCAAGAAGAGCTTCATCAAAGATGACTAGGTATCTCTAATGAAGATTCTTGGACGGGTCTAAGGCTATTTATGTATGCATGGATAATTACTTGCTAAATTAACAACTATCATGATTATTGCATCCCGGTGGTGCAACCTGAATCAAAACTATCAAGCATACTAGAAGCATTTCTAGCATGAAGCATATTAATGAAGAAACTAAAAGTTTCTACAATGCTCTTGATAGATTATGATATAGAGATTCATAAAAAATGACTAGGTATCTCTATTTATCAAAAAAAAAAAAAGACTAGGTATCTCTAATGAAGATTCTACAAGAACAACCAGATTATCACAAGTAAAGAATACCAAATGCTTATCGTCCTACCATAACAAATTAACAACAATATCAGTTACTAATTATAAAGTATAATATTAGTCCCATTCACAAGACGACAATAATACAAGCAGCCATAATTTAACAGATGAAACATAAAGTAATTTAAAAGTAACACAGTTTACACACTATATTCTGTTTAATCAAAAAGAGTAATAGAAATAATCATGAATGTGATTGGAAAAACCCACCTGTCTGCCCCTTGAAAACTTTTGAGAGACACCTGCAAACAATAAATTACATTATTATAAACTCACTTTAAAGCATAATGATTCCCAAATGGACGATAAAAAGTAAGGAAGAGGAAATCTCCAAATGCATGTCAGCCAGATCTTTGACAAGATTAGAACCAAACACATAAGGAGGGAAAGGTAGGCTTCAAATATCTTTTTTGGTTATTCCTTTCCAAAAATTAATAATAAAAAAAAGATTATTCCTTTCCACGTGATAAGAAATATTCTTTTTTGGTTATTGAAAAAGTTGGGTGGAAAAGTTAACTCTTTTTTGTTTTTTTTATAATATCAATCAAGCATATATATATACATTGCTCAAATTTTTATTTTTTTAATTTTTATTGAGCAAATTGCTCAATTGTTAAAATCTAACTTTATCTAGCTTTAAGGTAACATGAAATTTAACTGTCATGAAATTTATTGTGAAAAGATTTAATGGTGTTAAATACTGTGGATCATGGACCTGTAGTGAGCTCATAGGCCACTCAAATTAGTTCAAATTTGAAAACTAACCCTTTTTGTAAATACTTTTTTGAGTAGTTAACATTATTGTTTAAGATGAGATAGTATGATGAGGACATTTCTATTATGATCCTTTTATATTCTTTGTAGATGACAACAGGGCCACTCTCTCTTTCCAGGCAGGTCTAAACTAAAACAAATGGATAGCATATATGCTCTCTCACCTTTTTAGTACCCACTAACTCATTGTTCAAACAAACTATAGCCGAACAGGAAAAGCAAAAAAGGAAAAAGGGGATGAATAAAGAATATAAAAACAATAAAAACCTCCACATTTATTCAAAGCATCCCAAGCAAGAATAAAAACAACTTAGCAATTTGAAAAACATTTTCTAAGTTAAATCCAAGTTAAGCTAGGATATCTAGGTCTCTACCACCATGATGTCTAAAGCGGTATTATGTAAGAGAACCGAATGTGCTGCAAACTTTGATGTAATCATCATGACATGTGTGGCTTGTTACTAGTCAGTGATTCAACAAACACAAACCAAGACAAAAGTAGAAATGTCGTGGTTAGGTAGTTTTGACGAGTGTTGCAACTTGTAGACTAGCTCCGTTGCATCGATACTACAAGCATCTCTCTGTTACTTGCACATATGTATACTTACACAAGCATGTTGCATTAGTGGTGTTAGGATGCATAATTTCAAAATGCACAAAATTGACCAAACTAAAACTAGTATGAGAAAAATAGTGGTGTTAGTGTGCTGACCTCTAGCTTTGAAATTTTGAGAAAAATAGGATAGCCAGCCAAGGTTGGACGAGCATGACCTCAGGCCACTCAAGCAAACTATAGAGGGGGCGGCCTAGAGCAGACATATTGCAAGCCCTGCATGAAGCGTCTCTAAAACCCACTTGCGCAAAAGCATCATTCCATATTCCCTACAGAAGAATTACTGAGCTCTATTCCGGGGCATTGAGGGCACACCTAGATTCTAGTCTTATTAGGTTTTAACTAATACAAGTACATTACCTATAAACAATTGAACAAGGCTTTTTGCACACTCTTGAGAGAGAACCTAACACTCAACATTTTACAGTTTTTGATAAAGCCACATTGTTTTCAATCACTGGGCCTTGTGTTCTTCTAAACACAAAGAAAAGTTTCATGATCAAGCATTTTTCATAATTATTCGCACATAGTTATGCCACATACCTACTTTGGTTAATTATTCCTTGAGTTAGTCCAATTCATTCTCAATGGATGCACAAACAAGTCTTGCCTCCATGATTTCAATAATAAGTATTAGGGAATATGAGATGGGGGTTACAAGCAAGTATAGGTCAATTTTATACCCTTCAATTGGTAGAGTTCATTTTCATATTCTCAGAGGCAAGAAATAACATGCCTCAAGCACAACTCTGCAACGTCGTCTCCATATTCTTTCAGTCCCTGATTATGATGGTTTTTAATATATTTAGTAGGAAAGTTAAAAAAAAAAAAAAAGACTATTTGTATTAATACTCATAAGCACTTAATTCAAGACACGCCTGTATTAATGCATAATAATGATTGAATTGATACATAATCTCAAACAAGAAGCCAAGAGTTACAACTTTACATGCTAGAAGATACATATATATGGTTAGAAATTGATAAAAGGTTCGAATGGATGGATCCTTATCAAATTGGTAGTTGCCAAAACCAAGCACAGCAACCAACAGCAGGTGCAGAGAGGGCACACATTTCAGTTTTAACAGCCAGATCAGGATCAGTCGTAGTTAATTGTTCCACTTAGCACTAAGGGGTACTGATAAGCATATAACAGGAGGAACCTTTCCCCACCCAGTTTCCATGAATTTCTAAAGACTTAAAGGAGGGAAAGGTAGGCTTCAAATATCTAGAAGAATATTTCAATAATTTACTCTGTTTGTTACATCAAACTAAAAATTAAAAATCAAATTGAATATTTCAATAATATTCAATAATTTACTCTGTTTGTTACATCAAATATTCAATAATATTTCAATATTATTGAATATTTCAATAATATTTCATATGTAGTCTTCCTTTATCTTAATGTTGGTCTTTTCTCCCTCTAATAATAAAAATTAAAAATCAAACTGTTATTATTTCCGTTGTGAGAAATGTAAACGAAACATTAATAGCTTGATGTGTGTGCGTGAGAGAGAGGTGAGATACATCCACCAAATCCAAAACAATGAATCCAAAACAATGAACTCAAAACCATGACAAATCAGAGATCTGAGTTCATACAAAACAAATGCATATATAATAAAAACTTACATATTTGAGTTCTGCAACAAAAAAAAAGAGACCGATTGAGCGAGATCTGGAGAGCTTCAAATCTGCGACAGGTTCTGAAATCGACAAATCTGAAATCAATCGAGAGTGTTTGAAATCGAGTGAGAGAAAGTGTTTGAAATCGAGCGAGAAAGATTGGTTGAAATCGAGCGTTTCAAATCAGTGAGAGTGGGGGTTTTTGAGCTTCAAATCGAAAGGGTTTCTGAGCGAGAGAGAGTCTGAGTTTAGAAAGTGAGACTGAGAGGGAGACTGAGAGTGAGATTGAGGGAGAGACGTTTTGAAAGGGACAGAGCATTGAACGGTGTTGACAAGTTGACCCAAGCGGTGCCGTTTTACTGAGATCTGATACAACGTTTTTAAAAACATTGTATTTAAATAATCTATAATGGCATTTTTCATAAACGCCACAAAAGAAGCGTTGCCATAGCCTTCTTTTCCTGTAGTGGTATCAAGTTTTTATCCTTCCAATACCAATACATTATAATGTTCCTTCCAATACCAATACATTATAATGTACCGGTTAGAATCAAATCTAAAAAAATAAAATAAAATGTACTGGTTAGTATAAAACTCACACATGTATCAATCAGTTTTCGATATATATGTATAGTCAATATGATCGATTCAGCTGCTATAAAAATATTTTGTACGGGTCATATTTTAAAAAATTCATGAATGCAGCACCCAATTCTCAGTATCATTCAATGCTCCCTATATCGTTATGCCATGACTAATACTGATGCGTCTCCCGGTACTACTTTTTAAAATCTTGTCACCCACTCAACCGACCAATATGGGTTAAATCAATTCCACAAAATCTAATTAGAGCCCTTTTTAAGTATTTATAAGAAAAATTAACATTTTAACATTTTTAAAATGGAAAGTGATTAAGACCCCCTCCAATCACTACCCCCACTATCCCTATACACATGTGACGGGTGATGATTGAAAAAAAAAAAAAAACTGGCCAATCAGAGAGAGAGGGGGTCAAAGGGGGTGCCTCCTTGAGGGGGTTCAACTCATTTTTCTTCCAAAATCTATTTACTTTTAGGATTGGGTTTCTCTCCCGTCCAGATCCATTATCTGGATGAGAGGATGTTATCTGGCCCATTGGGCCCATACCGGTTCCTTTTTCTATAATCTAAATAGTTCATTTTATCGAACCTTACTTGTATATCATCTACAAAAAAAAAATTACATCGATCCGATATTTGCAACCCATTCATTTTGTAGCATTTGTATCTAAAAAATGAATGCTCTATTTTTAAACACACTTACCACTAAATGTTTTTTGGAGAATGAAGGGGTTACGAATATCGAATCAACCTAGTTTTTTTTTTATGAATAATATACACATAGGTCTAATAAAATAAATAATTCGGATCATCGAAATAAAACTCCTATGATGGGCCCAACCCTTAGTTTTACTTCTACCCCCGACTTCACAAAAACATTTTTTTTGGCAGGAAATTAATAAGAGCTCGGTTTTACTCCAAAGGGTACAAAGCAGAAAACGAACCTCTAGAACTCGCCAACCTCCCTTTCTTCCAATCACCTCGAGATGCTGATGGGCACGAAACACACACTGCCTCTACCGTGGCCAGTTCTATTGTCATAAACACCACCTTACCAGGCATAACCCTAGGCACCGCACATGGTGCGCGACAAGTGCTTGGCTTGCCATCTACAAGGCTTGTTGGTTCGGTTATTGTACTGACGCCGATGTTCTCGTTGCCTTTGACGACGTAATTCACGACGATATTGACAATATCTTGCCCTCCCTCGGTCATGTACTATCCCAGACGAGTTATATCTAGGATGTAAATTCAATAGGGAGTTTTCATGCATTCCGTAGAGGAATTCTTGTTTCTACATTTGCTTGGAACTCCTTTTTTTCGAGCACTGCCATTAATGTTGCTACATGGATTCTTACTGTTGCTGCAAGTTCTGTAGATCGGGAATTCAGAGCTTATCTACATCTCAAAATTTTGATGATTTTGAAGGTAAAATCTTTGCACACATGAGGGATATGAAACACAGATACATCTAAAAGTCCAAAAGTATTCAGGAATCTCTGTTATTCCTGGTCTCACCCGTATTGAATATTAATACTCTTCAGATAGTCAAAAAAGCGTATTCGATACTTTCTAAACATATATGATAATTGAGATTAATTTCGAGAAATATCACATACTTTTCAAACATTTTAGATCACGTATCTAAACTATTATGAAATTAATATATCTTACATCATGTATCTAAACGATTATGAAATTAAAATTAGGGTTAATTATACTTTTCACTCTTATAATTTGACTCAAATTTCATTTTGGTCCCTATATTTTTATTGGAACAATTTAGTCCCTACACTTTAAGGCTAATTTCAATTAAGTTCTTCCATCCAAATTTCCATTAATTTTTCTACGTGTACACCTTAAGAGACCGACAAGTGTCCAAAAATTATTAATTTTAACATCCAACTTGAACAAAATGATCAAACTGAAACTAAATTCAAAGTGTAGGGACCAAAGTATTCAATTTGAAACAATAGAAAATAAAGTAAAACATGGATCAAACTACAAGGGTTAAAAGTGTAATCTAAGAAGCATGGACATGGATAAGCTACCTTCTTAGAAGTATCCGTACTTCTTAGAATGTAATTAACCCAAATTACTTTTATTTAATAAAAAATATATAAAAAATCAGCTGGCCATATTTATATCTTATATTTTTAGGTTTTATCATATCACTATATCCATATCCGTATCCATATCCATGTTTCATAATCTAAGGAGAGAAGTTATAATTAGTGTGGGATATGTTTTTCAGGGTTTTGGTTTAAACCCTAAGAAAATGGAGAGCTACTATCGTTTATTTGATAGCAGGAAATGCTACAGCAGCCCCAGGAGTTCCTTCCACTAATGCAAGGTTCATATATTATATATTACATACATATAAGAAAACTTTTTTTTACATATAAACCACATACACACACACATACAAAAAAAAAAAAAACTAAAAATGTTTGACAAATAAACCAAAAATATATAACTGTTTTTATAGAGAGCTGCCATTAGCACTTACCTGATTTCTTTGGATCCTTCATTTCTTTGAACCCCCACCTTAAACCTTAAATTTAATAAGATTTCTTTGAACATTCCACTTAATACCAATTTTACACATATTCATAATATCATCACACCCAAGTGCACACCCTCCTAACTTTACACGCCATCTTTTCTTCTTCTCTCTATAAACAATAAACGATTGAGAGACGATTGAGAACAACAAACGATTGAGAGACGAATCGACTGTCCCTCTTTTTTCCTTATCTTATAAACGATGGTCTCTTTCTCCTTATCACCGTGAACAATAGTATCTCAATCGAAAATCTCTTCGACGGTCTCTTTCTTCTTCTCTCAGGTAACCTCCAACTCCCCATCACAAATTATTATTTTGGGAGGGGGGTAAAACCCTCGATACGGGGGTTTTAGAGGGAAAAACCCTAAGAAAAAACAGAAATAGGAAAATAAATCCTACAAAATGGAACTGTTCAGCATTCCAATGCCGAACAAAATATTTATGTTCAGTACTGTATTACTTAACTAAATATTTTTGTTCAACACTGTATTACTAAACAGAACCTTAACCGTCATAAATACGAAATAGATAAACTTACTGTAACAACCATCATCTTAATGAAATGCTAATTAAGTGATTTGCCTTAATTATGTGTTTATCTGTTCAATAATTGCCATGTGTTATTTGTCTTATGATGATATGAACAGATGTATAAGGTTAAAGTTAACTATTTGGAATGGAAAATTAGAGCCTGATTCACAATAGCATAATAAAGTTAGTGTAATTTGATGTGATTAAGATGAGAACTAAATTAATTAAGTAAACTTGATTTATTAATCTAAACTTGGAATTAATGAATTAATTTAGAATAATTAGTAGTGACTTATATTTCCTACCCATCAATTTGAATAAAAAAATTGGGGAAAATAAGAGAGAGGGAGAGGGAGAGGGGGAGAGAGGGAGAGAGAGAGACTAAGTGGGATTTGTAAAGAAATTGAAAGAGAGTTCTCGAGACTAAGAGAGAAAGGGAGAAGAGCTCAAAAAGAAGGGGATTTGAGCAAAACTTCACCAAATCAACCATTTAAGGTAAGAATTCTCCTTTAATCTCATGAATTGAAGTTGTATTAACCATGAAATCATAGAATCTTGGTTGAATTAAGAGGTATATTGGTGTACGTTGTTGTTGATGTTGGCACACATTCTTGTTCAATCACTTACTTCTTGCATGAGTTTTGAGACTTGAGGAGGAAATCTCCATGGATTTTGAACTTGGAACTCACCACATGCATGATTCTTGATTTTCTTCTCAAATTCAAGTTTTTGATCTTGTGTATGGTAAAATGAGTTTTGTTTTAAAGTTATGATTTTGTTTGAAGTTAGAGTTATGAAATTGATGATGTTTTTGAGAGTTTTGAGCCTTGATTTTCATAAAATTAGAGTTGGTTTTTGCAATGGGGAAAAGTTCCATTTTCAACAAAAATTTTGACTACATTTCAACCCAGACCGCTCGAGCGGTCTGGGCCACCACACAAGCGGCCAACCCTCTTCTGCTCAAAATTGCATTCTGTTTAACCGCTGCTAGTGCGGCCAAGGCCACTGCATGTGCGACCTATAGGGCAGGCTCAGTTTTGTTTTCCTTCTATTTTTCTGATTTCTGGGCCTCCGTTTGCATGGTTTTCAAGTGTTTTTCATATGCATATGCATGTCATGAATACAAAAGAAATGAAAGAATGAATAACAACGATTTAGGAAATAAATAATGGATAGGTTATTAACCGACTGAATGAATAGAATGTATTTTGAATTGTTGTACTTGCATATGTCTGCCTAGATCAAACGCCGCATCCTAACCACGTGTTTCAAGGAGCTAACTCTAAGTAACAATGTTGTAAAGCTATGTTCAAGTTATAAGTATTTTCTTAATGATATTATTAAGTTCTGTTTCTGAAACGATATTGTTTACTGAATAAATGATTGCCCTATTTTATGAAATGTATTTGTGGCATCCATAGCATCTGTTACTACTATTGTTTACTGTTACTGTTACAGAGACTTCTGTCAGTTTCAATTCTTGGAACTACTGTTTACTGTATTGATGGCCATCAAATGACTGTTCGATCTTTAAGACCTACTGTACTGTTCTGTTATTGGATGTACCACGTATGACCACTATTATTTCATTATGACTCTAAAATGTATGAGATACTGCTTTGTGAATTGATTCACTACTGAAACTAACTGTTTGAAATTATTAAGTGGACATAATTCATAAACCCCTTTACATAATTGTTATTCACTAAGCTCTAGCTCATTGTTTTAATATATAAATGTAGGTGGTCAAGCACCGAACCGGACTTAGTGGCGTCTACCTGAGCCTTGTTTTGTCAAGCCAACTACTGTGTCTTACCGCGAGGTTCCAAACCGTCACATGTCAAGGCTTTTATGTGGTCCCGAGTTCACTTTTTTGCATTGTGATCAAATGTTATGAAGTTTTGGTTTAAGATCTTTTGTTACGTATGAGATGGATTATGTGAGAATCTATATATAGTATATAAAGTTGTTTTGTTCCATGTAAGTGCTATAGCTCATTGGACGATTTTATTTTATTATTGGCTTCCGCCAACCCTTGTTACTGTTTATTGTTAAGGGGGCCTTTGATAATCTTGAATTATTGGCTGGTTACAACACTAAACCTATAAGGGCGGGTTTGGGTCGTGACAGAGTTGTATCAAAGCACGAGTTATACTACACACAAGCGTTCAAATGAACTATAGGATGTCCTAGAAAATAAATTATGGTGTTACATCCGCATGTGTGAGTGTGTGTAGAGTTGTTACATGCATAAGTGATAAAACTATGAATGTGAGAACTGTCTTTCCTATGTTTATTATTATTATGTTTTATATAGACCAATGGAGAATGCAAGACATACGGACGAATTGAATCTTCAGATGCATGAATAGACCGATTGGAAAGAATGGTGGAATTATTGACAAAATCTTTGAGACGACAACAGAGAAAACCATTTTCAGCTCCTCCTCCGCCACCAATCCAAATTGAACTGATCAATAATGATGACATTATAGCTCTCACCCAAAAGTTCAATAAAATGAAGCTGCCAACATTTCAGGGATGTCTTGACTCTTTGAAAGCTGAAGCCTGGGTTTTGGAGATAAAAAAAGTTGTTTGAGGTTTTCCCATGTACGGAGGTGCAAAAAGTTTTACTAGCCACCTTTACTCTGCAAGAGGAAGCATGACAGCGGTGGATGCTCGTTCGAGAGAATAATGGTTCCATGGCACGGGCTTAATTTAAAGAGGTATTCTATGAAAAATACTTTTCCCACTGTGTCCGGGACCTCAAGGTGTCAGAGTTTGAATAATTGAAGCAGGGTACTATGTCTGTGGCTGAATATGAGGCCAAATTTATGAAGCTTGCTCGATATGCGCCACATATAGTTGATACCAACTATAAGAAAGCTAGAAAGTTTGAAGGTGGACTCAATGTTGAAGTGGTTAATCGGGTGAATGTGTTGAAATTGATAAAATATGTTGATGTTCTTGATCGAGCTATTATGTCCGAGGCAAACATCGCAACTCTAAAGCAAGCCAAGGCACCGATAAATTATGAGAAGGGTAAAAGGTAAGGGTTTAACTTTAAGAAGGGCCAAAACAACTCGAACAACTCACAGAACAAGATACAGAATATGGGGTCATCGAACAGTTCTAGCTAGGGGAAACCATACCACCTTGCCCAGAATGTGGGAAAAGACACAAAGGCGTTTGCTACAAGATTTCAGGAGCATGCTTTAGGTATGTCAAAACTGACCACATGGTCAAAGATTATCTTCTCTTGCCTCAAAACACAAATAAACCTATGGCAAGTTCAGCAGCATCAGCCTCAACACCGAAAGCCAATCCGAGAACGACTACAGGAAAAGAACCTCTAAGGCAAGACCGGGTTTTTGCGCTTGTATCGGGTGATGTACAAAATACTGAGATAGTAGTGTTAGGTATACTCCCTATCTGTGCCCAAAATACTTATGTTTTGATTGATTCGGGGTCTACGCATTCTTTTATATTATATGCTTTTGCTCACAAATTAACTAGACCCTTGAAACCGATGAGTTATTTGTTAGCTGTGTCTTCACCAATTGGGGGGTCCATGACTTGTGCATATATGTATCATGTATGTGAACTTCTCGTTGGGGATATGATTTTATATTTAGATTTGTTGCCTCTGAACATTAATCATTTTGACGAAATTTTTGGGATGGATTGGTTAACAAAATACCATACTACTATTGATTGTGTAACTAAACAAGTTGTTTTTCGTCCACCTGACTTGCCTGAATTTATGTTTAGTGGGATTGATGTTGTACCTCCCCCATATTTGATCTCATCTATGAAAGTTTGCAAGTTGATTCGCAAAGGCTGTAAAGGATATTTATGTAGTGTATTGATTGTGCCTACTGTTGATAAAACTAATGTGGATAGCATTCCTATAGTCAGAAAGTTCCCAGATGTTTTTCTAGATGATTTGCCAAGGAATTTGATTGACAGGAAAACTGAGTTTACTATTGAGGTAATACTGGGTACACAGCCGATTTCCAAGACTTTGTACCGCGTGTCAACTACTGAACTGAAGAAGCTGAAGATTCAATTACAAGAGTTGTTGGACAAGAAGTTTATTCATCCTAATACTTCATCATGGGGCACTCCAGTTCTATTTGTGAAAAAGAATGATGGTTCATTGAGGCTCTGTATTGATTACAGCGAGTTTAACAAAGTGACTATGAAGAACAAGTATTCGTTGCCAGGCATTAATGACTTATTCGATCAATTACAAGGTGCCCAAGTATTTTCTAAGATTGGCCTTAGATACGGATACCACCAATTGAAAGTTAAAGCTGAAAACGTAGAAAAGATTGTTTTTCGAACAATGTACGGACATTACGAAATTCTTGTTATACCTTTCAGAGTTACTAATGCGCCAGCTGCTTTTATGGATCTAATGAACAGAAATTTCAAGTCGTTCCTAAATGAATTTGTTGTTGTTTTTATTGATGACATTTTGATTTATTCCAAAAGTAAAGAGAAACATGAACATCACTTGAGACTTGTTTTGCAAATCTTGAGGGAGAAGAAATTGTACGCTAAACTGTCTTAGTGTGAGTTCTAGCTTGATAGTGTCATGTTTTTGGGGCATGTGATAACTAGAGATGGCATTTCAGTTGATCCACAAAAGATACAGGCAGTTGTAACTTGGCCTAGACTGACCAGTGTTACCAAAGTCCGAAGTTTATTGGATTTGGCCGGTTATTACCTCAAATTTGTGAAAGATTTCTCCAAAATTGCTTTGCCACTTACTCAATTGACACAGAAAGGGGTACTATTTGAATGGACTGATCAGAGAGAGTCAGTTTTCCAAGAATTAAAAACTCAACTTGTGACTACACCGATTCTCACCCTACCTTCACATACGAATGGTTTTACTATTTTCAGTGATGCATATTATAAAGGTTTGGGGTGTGTATTAATGCAGAACAACAAGGTGATACCTTATGCTTCCCAACAACTGCGATCACAAGAAAAGAATTATCCGACCCACGATTTGGAGCTTGTCGCAGTGGTCTTTGCATTGAAAATTTGGCGCCACTACCTATATGGGGCAACATGTGAAGTTTATACAAATCACGAAAGTCTAAAGTATTTCTTTACCCTGAAAGAGCTGAATATGCAACAATAGAGATGGCTAGAACTGATTAAAGACTATGATCTACAAATTTTGTACCATCTGAGGAAAGCTAATGCTGTTGCCGATGCTCTTAGTTGGAAATCAATTGGGAACTTGGCTTGTTTGCTCACCGGACAAAGGGCATTGCTACATGATTTGGAAAGATTTGAAGTTGAAATTGTTTTGTGAGAATAAGGCGGGACTTTTGCTGTAATCTTTGCACAACCGATAATTCTTGAAGAAATTAAAGAGAAACAACAAAAAGACAAATTTCTGAAGAAAGTTGTTAATGAAAGGAAATCTAAGCCGAGACCGAGTTTCGTTTTTGAAAATATTTTTTGAAATTTCAAGGAAGGTTGTGTATACCGAATGATATTGACTTGAAGAAACGAGTTATGAAGAAGCACATAGTTCAAAGTTTGCCATCTATCTGGGGAACATCAAAATGTATCAAGACTTGAAGACAAATTTTTGGGGGCCGAGAATGAAGAGAGAAATTGCGGAATTTGTGGCTAAGTGTCTTCAATGCCAACAAGTCAAAACAAAACATCAACGACCTGCGAGATTGCTCCAACCATTACCAATACTGGAGTGGAAATGGGAACACATCACCATGGATTTCATTGTTAGACTACCTCATGCCATTAGAGGTATGGACTCGATTTGGGTAATTGTTAACCGTTTGATAAGATCTGCTCATTTCTTACTTGTGAAAACATTTTATAATGCGGATAAGTTAGCTACTGTAGACACCCCAGTTTGACCGCTCGTAAGACTTAGATACTTTGTTCTGGGCACTCGATGATGATTATATTATGTACGTGGTTTTAATTCTCAATAAAAGAATTCGAGTTCGAGCTCTAAACAATTTCAACTTGACATACCCATTGTATTTTCTACCCCAGAAAGTTAGTTTTGTACCTGTATTGAACCTGAAAGTGAGGAACAATGAGCATACATTGACCTCCGGCCGTACATCAGTGACCTCCGGCCGGAGACAGCAAGGTCCGACTGGACCTCTTGACTTTTCAAACAGTTTGTACAGCAATCTGCCAGCTGCCCAATTCTGCAGATATTTTGAGCAGCAACTCAAGTTCTATAATTACGGGGCTCATCCTGCTGTATCAAAGGTTAAGAAAACAAGATTAAGAGTTAGAGATAAAGAAACAATATCAAGAGTTTAGAAATATCCAAAAAATATCAAAGCTACTTCATTTTTGTCCTTCCATAAACTCTCATATCAGCCTTAAAGCCCTCATATCATCCATACATACCATACAAGAGCTTGAACTTGGAACTTGATTTAAGACTTGAAGATCATAACTCAAACTTGAGGGTGCTTTGGAATCAAGTTTGGTTTACAACAAGAGCACATTCTCTACAAGAGGTAAAGCTTCCTTTGTTTTATTTCAATCTTTGTTCACCTTATTCTTTTGTTTTTATACTATTTTGGTACTGTTTTAAGGACTGAAACTTGTGATTAAAAGCTACCCAAAGGTGGAGGGGTTAATCACCCTTGCTTGAACCTTATTCCAAGCTTTTATCCTTGTGTTTGTGTCATGCAACTAGTATGGCAAGCATGCAATGTTAGGCATACAAGATGCAAATGCAATGTAAATATGGACAATTTAAGCAATAGAATCAACGCAATACCACACTTGATGAGACAATTATGCAATGGACATAAGACAAGCATGCAAGAGAGCCTTATACCATAAAGGGGCAGGCCTTGATCCACCCCAAAACAGTGGCCAAAAAGTGCCTAAAAGGTGGACCAATACTCATGCTAACAAGCAAACCAATGGTCCTAAGGTTAAGGCACAAAAAGGAGGCACTTCACTCCCACCAACATGACCACTCATGGCATGACTTGGACAAGCCAAAACAGAAATTTAACATGCAAAAATGGACTCCAAAACCCATTAATATGGCATGGCAGCTAAAATGGCTCCAAAGAGATGTATGCAGACTTGAAGATCATAACTCAAACTTGAGAGTGCTTTGGAATCAAGTTTGGTTTACAACAAGAGCACATTCTCTACAAGAGGTAAAGCTTCCTTTGTTTTATTTCAATCTTTGTTCACCTTATTCTTTTGTTTTTATACTATTTTGGTACTGTTTTAAGGACTGAAACTTGTGATTAAAAGCTACCCAAAGGTGGAGGGGTTAATCACCCTTGCTTGAACCTTATTCCAAGCTAAATCCTTGTGTTTCCCACGTGTTTTCTCTAATTTTTGCCACTGTTTTGGGGCTGATTTGGGATTGATTTGGGGCATTTTTCAACATCTAAAATATGTGATTTGAAGTTATAAAAGTGGTGGGGGGGAGGGTTAGCCACCCTTTCGTAAATTTGTTTACTAGCTTGAATTTATTCACATTTTCTAACTTAAATTATGCTATTAGGGGCTGTTTAATTTATGTCAATAATTTTTATTTTAATATTATGTTTGTGTTGTATTTACCAATTAATCAACTTCACATAATCATCTCTGCAACCTCCCTCCATTCTTTACTTATTTCGATTAAAAAATTGTGAAAAATTGAGATTATTATTCAAGTATAAGAAAGAAATTTTTCCATGCTTAATGGTTTAATCTCTTCGGAGGTTCATTACCAAAGTCATACATCTTTCTTATACTAAAGCCAATCTTTTATTTTTTTTATTTCTTTTTATCATCGATGTGTTTACTTTTAAGGGACTAACTTTCTAGTTAAACCCTTGGAAATCACCAAGGAAAGTGTCATTATAGCTTATTATCAAGTTTGGATTTCAAGTCATTATTGCTCACTTTGGGTTTTTCCTAAGTCATTATCACTCTTTTGAGTTTGACTAGTCCTTGTTGCACATCTTGGGTTTGACTTGAAATCCCTTATCGCTTGTAAATGAGTTTGACTCTTCCTTTGTAATTTTTTCTAAAGAAAATAAGGTTTATTTTCTCGGGTTAAGTTGATGCTTGTTTCCCTTTATTATGTTTTGGACTTAGTGGACGTAAATATCACTTTTGAACAAAAAGGAGAAAAGATAAAGAAATGGAAAGGTAATAAAAAAATGCTAATAAAATTGATTAATTGGTTTACAACCGACATAAAGAACTAATACTAGATTCGGTCGAACGTTATACCGAGTCTATTGTGTCAAAACTTGTCTTACATCAATTCATGATGTTTTGATAAATCTTGAAGCGTCTTTACGGCCAGACGTTATGTCGGAGTCTATTGTGTCAAGGCTTGTCTTACATCAATTCATGATATTTTGATGAACCTTGAAGTGTCACTGCTTCCCTTCTTGACTTCACTTCATGATAGGAGGGAGGGGTGGTTGTTATGCATTGCATTTATTGATCTTTGTCCTATCGTGTCCAAAATCATCTTGCAAATCAACTTGCAACCATAGATGGTTTGGGAACCAAGTTCGCTCCTCTCTTGAGTATTTTCTGTGATAGAGAAAGGTAGAAGAGACAAAAATGACTAGGAATACCCTATCTGCACTGTTTCACCTCAGGCACAAAAAACAGATTTCCGCAAGAAAACAAGGTATGATTGAATTTGTTTATTTGGGGCTTGACTGAGTCGCATTCTGGGTTGGCAAGGCTCCAATAAATTACAAACAATACACTTTTGGTTGAAAGTAATGATAGGGTGAAACAAAATAGTTCCCAACAAGGCAGACAGAGTAATTCTTGAGGAGCATCGCGCAATCATTGCATATTTGTTGTAATAAATTAGACAGCCCCTTTAGTTATTATTCATTCAGATTTGTAATAATTATTTATTCGGGCACTTGGACATTCGGACCCTCCTTCGCGAGGACAAATATGTAATAAGTTGTATGTCTTCCAACCCCCATTCTTTCTCTCTTTTATTTATCTGTTTATGATGGTTAGCATAGGGATATCATATTTTCAAATTAGCATTTCCATGACTTACATCCATTCGCTTTGCATGCATAAAAGTTCGGCTCATCATATTATTCGAATGTCAAATTCAACCTCTTTACTTGAATACGTGCGCTATCACATGCCTTGAATTGACGGACAAATATGTAATAAGTTGTATGTCTTCCAACCCCCATTCTTTCTCTCTTTTATTTATCTGTTTATGATGGTTAGCATAGGGACATCATATTTTCAAATTAGCATTTCCATAACTTACATCCATTCGCTTTGCATGCATAAAAGTTCGGCTCATCATATTATTCGAATGTCAAATTCAACCGCTTTACTTGAATACGTGCGCTATCACATGCCTTGAATTGACTCGCATGCCATACTAATAACCGAGCTTATTACTTGCACGTTGTATGTGTTGCATTAGTCATATTGCATTAATTACGATCATACATTTTTTTCTAACTATTTGCTTTCTTTTGACTCGCCTTCGGACATAAGGTAAGCGTTTTGTTTTAGCATATTGCATGAGTGTGATTGCTACCATATCAAACATACTACCATGAGACTAAATGCTTACTTGATATACCTGTTTGAATGCCTAAGGATGAAGGCTATTCACTGAAATTGGGATACTTTGATTAATGTATATATATGAGATCACTTTTTCAAGTGGTACATATTCAAAATACTTTTTCAAAACAAACATGAAATCAAACGTTCCAACTTCTAGTGAAATTAGTCTATACTTGTATGTTAAAAATAAAATAAGAACATATATTGTATATAAGAATCACATCATGATTAGCAGAGGCCGATCTTTGATCGGGTGGGTGGAGTGCTTAATTAATGACCTTCCCCTCTTATACCTAAGTTATCGAACCAAGACACTTTGTAACGGCGGATTAATGGCCTTTGGCACGAGTCACGGGTTTCCTAAATTTTTCAAAATAAATATTTAGGTGGCAACTCTGATATCTGGCAAAGCAGTCCATTTTTGGCATTTGATTCAAAACATCAATTTTCCAAAATAAATTGTCAGATTTGGACTCTTTTTGTGTTTTCACTATTTCACATTGCACTTGTGAAATTAGATTCAGAACCCACAAATGGAGTCTGAACTGTACGGGCTATTCATTCTTCCGAAAGGGAGCACGAAAAGCCAAGCTACAGCTACACTTTATATTAATGAGATTGTAAGATTGCATAAAGTGCATATGTCAATTGTTTCTAATAGGGATCCAAAGTTCACTTCGAGGTTCTAGTAAAGTTTACAAAAGGCATTAGGAACAAATCTGAGATTGAGCAGTGCATATCATCCACTGACAAATAGCCAATCAAGAAGGACAATACAAACTTTGGAGGATATGTTACGTATGTGTGTGTTGGATTTTCAAGGAAATTGGAAAACCCATTTGGCTTTATAATAAAAGCTTTCATTCAAGCATTAGGATAGCACCTTACGAGACGTTATATGGCAGAAAATGTCAGTCACTAATTTGTTGGGCTGAGGTTGGAGATAGACTTTTGTTGGGGTCCGAAATTGTGCAAGAAACAACGGAAAAAGTAAAGTTAATTCATCAACGGCGAAAACAGTACAAAGCCGACAGAAAAGCAATGCGAATGTTCGTAGACGAGAGGGAGAATATGAGGTAGGAGATCATGTTTTTGTCAAAGTCACACCGATGAAAGGGCAAACTATGATAACCCTCACCACTGATTAGTGCTAATCTATGATTAAGCATGTTAAGTGACTGATTGACCAAAATTCTGAACTGATTGATTGAGTGTATTAGTTTAAATGCAAATCTATTTGTTTGACTGTTAAATAATCTGTTCATGTTTTATGTTATAAACTGCAAATTGAAGGCCTTATCGGCGGCCAAATCTGAAATTGATTAGTATTTTATGCTAATTAGAATTTATTTGATTTTATGGTATGTTTAATTGAAATTTGATTTGGTATGATTAAATTAGATTAAATAGTGTTGAATCACATTAGTTGCCGTAACTACCATTTTACCATCTAGTGGGCCACCTCACACTTCTTGTTTAGAGCTTAGTCTTGCATCATTTTGTGTTCACTTCCTAGACCAAAAACGTGAGAGAGAGCTAGAGAGTTGGAAGAGGAGCTTGAGTTCATCAAATTGGCTTGAAACTTAGGAGATTTGAAGGATAATTGCAAATTGAGCTTGTATATCTTGAATTCAAGACCTAAGGTAGGATATTCATCTTCTTGATTATGAATTCTAGTTGTACCTTGCATGGTTATTGAGTCTTTAGTGATCTAAGTCTAGAATTGGTTCAAAATATTGAATTGAAGCTTAAATCTTGCATACATATATACATTGTTGAGTTTTGAGGTTGTTTTCTTAGAATGCTCACATGCATGTCCATATTTGGGTTATAGTCCATGAATTCATCACGTTTTGGAGTGAATTGACTCATTTGATCATGCATTGAAAGCTTTGAAGTTGATTAAATTCATGCATGTTGCATGTTCATCATGTTCTTGAGGTTTATTTGAAATGGTATTCAATTGACTTACCTTTGAGCTTTGATTTTGCAAATTGATCTTTGAAACATATCATATTATGAGTTTTAAAGTGTTTTCCAGAAAATTAGCCCAAAAGGATCGAATTTGATACTTTAAATGTTGAGTTTCATGCTTGGAGACAAATCTGAAAATTCTAGATTTTGGATCCACGCTCGAGCGAGGAACTCCACGCTCGAGCGTACACTCTGAGATCATGCAGTCCACTCGAGCAAGAAAAGTAGCGCTCGAGCATGAAATGCGTGTATCTAGTACTTTGCATGTGTTTACAGTCCACTCGAGTGAGGGAATACACGCTCGAGCAAGGACTTGTGTCTCACGCTCGAACGGGGGTCAAGCGCCCGTCGAGCGTGAATTTCATACATCCAGTACTTTTGCAGTCCGCTCGAGCGAGGAAAGTCATGCTTGAGCGGAGATCCTTTGTCTACATGTCCACTCGAGCGAGACCCCTGTTTTTTTGAAAATTTTGAAAAGTGTTTTAAAGTGCATCTTTGCATCCTCATTTCATCCTAGGCATTCCTAGGCCTAGTTTAAGGCATCTTAATGAGGATAATGTTATAGGACCACACCGAGTCAAGATAGGGACTAAGTTATTGTTTTCCAAACGTGCAACTTAGTGTGTGTTCATCCTGTAACTGTGTAGGGTTGGCAGCATCCGAGGACATTCACTAGCCTATCTGTAGCCCAAAACTCTGTGAGTAACAATGTTGTAAAGATACGTTCAATCATGAATATTTTCTGAATGATCAACTGTACTGCTTTCTGAAATGATATTTCGTACTGAATGAATGCTTGTCCTATTTGGGAACTGTATTCGTGGCATCCATAGCAATTTATTGGTACTGAACTGTACTGCTACTGTCACAGAGATCTCTGTCGGTTCCCATGTTGGAACCACTATTGTTTACTGATATGATGGCCATCAATTGACTGTTCGGTCTATTAAGACCTACTGTACTGTTTGCTATTGGATGTACCATTTATGACTGCTATGATCGAATAACTGATATACTGTTCAAATAACTGTTTTAAATACTAAAAGGACATTCATTCTTAACCTCTTTACGCATATGTTATTCACTGGGCTTTAGCTTACTGTTTATATATATATGTAGGTGTTCAGGCACCGGAACGGAGCTAGGAGCGTTAGGTTAAACTCTTTTTTTGTCAAGCCAACCAACGTGCCTCACTGTTAGGTTCCATGTGTGTCCAAGCCAAGGCTGCTTCGGGGTGTTTTAGATTCCCCCTTTCTGTCTCTATTTTGTATAGACTGTATAGACTTGTACTGTACTATTATGGTAGGGATTTGGTCCCTAACCTGAATGATTGTATATGTATGTATTTACTATTTGGTTCTGAATGTGTATATATATGAAAAGTCTTTTTGCATACAGATTATCACAGCTCATTGGACATCTTTTATTATTGTTTTGGCTTCCACCAGCCCCTGTACTCTGTATTACTGTTATTACTGTTAAGCAGGCCTTCGGTAATCACGGATTACTTGCCGGTTACAGTGCTAAACCCATAGGGCAGATTTGGGTCTGGGTCGTGACAGAGTGGTATCAGAGCGATACTAAACAACGAGTTATACCGCACACACGTGTCCAAATGAGTTATAGGATGTCCTAGAAAAGTGAATAAGGCATTGCATGAGCATTGATAAGTGTGTGTGGCCATGGCAAGAATGTATGTGCTAATGTGTTAATATGTTAAGTATGCAACTGTCTATGTTTATAATTGTCATAATTGTCTATAGTGAAATGGAAAACGCAAGAAATGTTGATAAACCTAAATCATCTGAGGCCAGAATGGCAAGGCTAGAAAGAACAGTGGAACTGCTAACTGAGGCCTTAAGGCTACAACAGAACCAACAGCCCCCACCTCCTCCGATACAACCGGAACCGAATGTGAATGATGACATAATTGCCCTAACGTAGAAGTTCAGTAAAATGAAACCACCATCATTCCAAGGAGGCCTTGAACCATTAAAGGCCGAAGCATGGGTCCTAGAGACCGAGAAATTGTTTGAAGTCTTTCCATGTTCTGAAGCACACAAAGTGCTACTGGCTACCTTTACCTTACAAGAAGAGGCCAGAAGGTGGTGGATGCTGGTCCACGACACCAATACTGTCATGAATTGGGCACAGTTTAAGGGAGCCAATACTTTCCATAGTGTGTCAGGGACAGAAAAGTGACTGAATTTGAACAACTGAGACAAGGCACTATGTCCGTAGTTGAGTACGAATCAAAATTCACTGAACTCGCCAGATATGCACCACACATGGTGGATACCGATTACAAAAAGGCCAGGAAGTTTGAAGGCGGCCTTAATGTTAAAATCCTTGACAGAATCAATGTTTTGAAGTTACTGAAATATGTAGATGTTCTTGACCGAGCAAAAATGGCTGAGTAGAACATCAAGGCACTGAAATAGACTGAAACACCAGCGACCGAGTGGGGTGATAAGAGACGAGGCTTCAAGTTTAAGAAAGGCCGAAATACTTTATCGAACAAAAAGCAAAATACAGGGTCAACAACCTGTTCCAGTCAGGGAAGTGGTTCCATACCACCCTGTTCTGAATATGGTAAGAAACATAAAGGGGTTTGTTATAAAATTTCAGATGCTTGTTATAGGTGTGGCAAGGTGGGCCACATGGTCAAAGATTGCCCTTCCGCTCCTCAGGGCAATAGTAAAGCTGCACCAAGCGCAGCATCAACTGCTCCACCGAAACCTAACCCCAAAGCTACTGGAAAAGAGCCTATGAGGCAAGGCCGAGTGTTTGCACGCGTACCGAGAGATGTACAGAATACTGAGACCGTTGTGTCAGCTATACTCTTAATTTGTGCTCAAAATGCATATATTCTGATTGATTCGGGGTCTACACATTCATATGTATCGCATGCTTTTTCGCGAAAATTAAATAGACCACTGGAACCTATGAACTATCTGTTAGCTGTCTCTTCACCTGTTGGGGGATCCATGACTTGTGCTTATATGTACCCTGCATGTGAGATTATTGTTGAAGATGGGCATTTGTATATTGATTTACTGCCATTGAATATTGATCATTTTGATGTGATATTGGAAATGGATTGGTTAACAAAATATCATGCTACCATAGATTGTGTAACAAAACAAGTTATTTTCTGTCTACCTGGATTGCCTGAATTTGTGTTTAATGGAGTTGGAGTAGTACCTCCCCCATATCTAATTTTGTCTATGAAAGCTTTTAAACTGATTAAAAATGAGTGTAAATGGTATCTGTGTTGTGTATTGACTGTACCTACTAATGCTAAGACTGATGTGAACAGTATTCCTATAGTCAGAAAATTCCCAGATGTTTTCCCAAATGATTTGCCAGGGGATTTGATTGATAGGGAGATCGAGTTCACCATTGATGTGATTCCGGGTACACAGCCAGTATCTAAAGTTCCTTACAGAATGGCACCGACTGAATTGAAAAAACTGAAAGTTCAACTACAAGAGTTGTTAGATAAGATGTTCATCAGTCCCAATACTTCACCATGGGGCGCACCAGTTTTATTTGTAAAGAAAAAAGACGGCTCACTGAGACTTTGCATTGACTACCGTGAACTGAACAAGATAACAGCGAAAAACAAATATTCATTGCCTCGTATTGATGATTTATTTGGCTAGTAACAGGGTGCCCAACTGTTCTCCAAAATTGACCTTAGATCTGGATGCCACCAGTTGAAAGTCAAGACAGGGGACATTGAAAAGATTGCCTTTCGAACGAGGTATGGACATTATGAATTCTTAGTTATGCCTTTCAGAGTTACCAATGCACCTGCTGCATTTATGGATCTTATGAACAGAATCTTCAAACCATTCCTAGATGAATTTGTAGTTGTTTTCATAGATGACATTTTGATTTACTCCAAAAGCACAGACCTTAAGAGAACATAAACTTTATGCTAAACTGTCTAAATGTGAATTTTGGCTTGACCATGTTATGTTTTTGGGGCATGTTGTTAGCAAAGATGGAATTTCTATTGATCCACAGAAAATTGAAGCCGTAGTAAACTGGCCTAGACCAACAAATGGGACAGAAGTCCGAAGCTTTCTGGGACTAGTCGGGTATTACAGAAGATTTGTCAAAGATTTCTCCAAAATTGCCTTGCCGTTGACTCAGTTAACTCAGAAGGGGATATCGTTTGACTGGACTGACCAAAGAGAATCTACTTTCCTAGAATTGAAAACTCGACTTGTAACTGCACCGGTTCTTACCCTACCTTCAGGTACGGACGGTTATACTGTATTTAGTGATGCTTCTCATAAGGGTTTGGAATGTGTTTTAATGCAGAATGGGAGAGTTATTGCTTATGCTTCCCGACAACTGAGACCACATGAAAAGAACTACCGGACCCATGATCTGGAACTTGCTGCAGTAGTATTTGCACTGAAAATCTGGCGTCACTACCTTTATGGGGCAACGTGTGAGGTGTATACAGACCACAAGAGTTTGAAGTACTTCTTCACACAGAAAGAACTGAACATGAGGCAGCGGAGATGGTTACAACTGATAAAGGGTTATGATTTGTAAATTTTGTACCATCCGGGAAAAGCTAACACTGTTGCCGATGCATTGAGTCAGAAATTGATTAGAAATTTAGCCTGTTTACTCACCAGGCAGAAAGAATTGTTAGGTGACCTTAAAAGACTTAAAGTTGAGATCGTTTTGCGCAAACAAGGTGGAACCTTAACTGCTATTTCTGCTCAACCAACACTTATTGAAGAGATTAAAGAGAAACAGCAACGGGATGACTTCTTGAAGAAGATCATTGATGAACGAGAATCTAAACTAAGGCCGGATTTCAAATTTGAGAACAATGTACTGAAATTTTAGGAAAGATTATGTGTACCGAGTGATTCTAAACTGAAAAGAAGAATTCTGTAAGAGGGCCACAATTCAAAACTGTCTATCCATCCAGGAAATACGAAAATGTATCAAGACGTGAAACTGAATTTCTGGTGGCCGGGAATGAAGAAAGAAATTGCTGACTTTGTATCGAAATGTCTTCATTGCCAACAAGTCAAAGCCGAACATCAACGACCCACAGGCTTACTGCAGCCCTTACTGATACCGGAGTGGAAATGGGAACATATCACTATGGATTTCATTGTTAGTTTACCTCGCTCCAGTAAAGGTATGGACTCAATTTGGGTTATTGTCGATAAACTGACTAAATCTGCTCACTTCGTACCTATCAAAACAATTTATAATACGGACAAATTGGCTATAATCTATATTGATGAGATTGTTAGATTGCAAAGAGTGCCTGTGTCCATTGTTTCTGATAGGGACTCAAAGTTTACATCGAGATTCTAGCAAAGCCTACAGACAGCATTGGGTACCGAACTGAGACTGAGTAGTGTATACCATCTTCAGACAGATGGCCAATCAGAAAGAACCATTCAGACTCTGGAGGATTTACTGCGAATGTGTGTCCTTGATTTTCAGGGAAATTGGGAAAGCCACTTATCGTTGGCTGAATTCGCCTACAACAGCAGTTTTCATTCAAGCATTGGTATGGCGCCTTTCGAGGCTTTGTATGGCAAAAAATGCCGATCTCTTATTTGTTGGGCAGAAGTTGGAGATGGGCTTTGCTTGGGCCCGAGATTGTACAGGAAACCACAGAAAAGGTGAAACTGATTCAACAGAGATTGAAAACCGCACAAAGCCCACAGAAAAGTTATGCGGATGTCCGAAAGTGAGAAAGAGAATATGAAGTAGGTGATCACATTTTTGTTAAAGTGACATCAATGAAAGGCCAGACCCGTTTTGGGGTTAAAGGCAAGTTAGCGCCGCGATATGTCGGACCGTACGAGAATATTGAAAAGATTAATCCGGTGGCGTATCAGGTAGCGCTTCCTCCTGAAATAGAGCATATGCATAACGTGTTCCATATTTCAATGTTGAGGGATTACCTCCAGGATCCCTTCCACGTGATTGAGCCTACCCGTGTAGTGCTAAGTGATGACTACACTTATGAAGAACGGCCTATTCAGATTATAAACAGACGGATCAAGAAGTTGAGGAACAAAGAGATTCCGTTAGTGAAAGTTGATTGGCAAAACAATGGTGGTGTGTATGCCACTTGGGAAAGGAAAGACGATATGATCAAGAGATATCCTGAATTGTGCCCACTAAATCCAGTATTCTTCCAAAATGAAGGTAATTCGAGTTTGGAGGACCAAACTCTTTGTAAGGAGGGGAGACTGTGACAACCCTCACCACTGATTAGTGCTAATCTATGATTAAGCATGTTAAGTGACTGAGTGACCGAAATTCTGAACTGATTGATTGAGTGTATTAGTTTAAATGTAAATCTATCTGTTTGACTGTTAAATGATCTGTTCATGTTTTGTGTTTTAAAATGCAAATTGAAGGCCTTATCGGCAGCCGAATCTAAAATTGATTAGTGTTTTATGCTAATTAGAATTTATGTGATTTTATGGTATGTTTAATTGAAATTTGATTTGGTATGATTAAATTAGATTAAATAGTGTTGAATCGCATTAGTTGTCGTAACTACCATTTTGCCATCTAGTGGGCCACCTCACACTTCTTGTTTAGAGCTTAGTCTTGCATCATTTTATGTTCACTTCCTAGACCAAAAGCGTGAGAAAGAGCTAGGGAGTTGGAAGAGGAGCTTGAGTTCATCAAATTGGCTTGAAACTTAGGAGATTTGAAGGATAATTGCAAATTGAGCTTGTATATCTTGAATTCAAGACCTAAGGTAGGATATTCATCTTCTTGATTATGAATTCTAGTTGTACCTTGCATGGTTATTGAGTCTTTAGTGATCTAAGTCTAGAATTGGTTCAAAATGTTGAATTGAAGCTTGAATCTTGCATGCATATATACATTGTTGAGTTTTGAGGTTGTTTTCTTAGAATGCTCACATGCATGTCCATATTTGGGTTATAGTCCATGAATTCATCATGTTTTGGAGTGAATTGACTCATTTGATCATGCATTTGAAGCTTTGAAGTTGATTAAATTCATGCATGTTGCATGTTCATTATGTTCTTGAGGTTTATTTGAAATGGTATTCAATTGACTTACCTTTGAGCTTTGATTTTGCAAATTGATCTTTGAAACATGTCATATTATGAGTTTTAAAGTGTTTTCCATAAAATTAGCCCAAAAGGATCGAATTTGATGCTTTAAATGTTGAGTTTCATGCTTGGAGACAAATCTGGAAATTCAAGATTTTGGATCCACGCTCGAGCGAGGAACTCCACGCTCGAGCGTACACTCTGAGATCATGCAGTCCACTCGAGTGAGAAAAGTAGCGCTCGAGCGTGAAATGCGTGTATCTAGTACTTTGCATGTGTTTACAGTCCGCTCGAGCGAGGGAATGCACGCTCGAGCGAGGACTTGTGTCTCAAGCTCGAACGGAGGTCGAGCGCCCGTCGAGCGTGAATTTCATGCATCCAGTACTTTTGCAATCCGCTTGAGCGAGAAAAGTCACGCTCAAGCAGAGATCCTTTGTCTGCATGTCCGCTCGAGCGTAGAAAGCCACGCTCGAGCAAGACCCCTATTTTCTGAAAATTTTGAAAGGTGTTTTAAAGTGCATCTTTGCATCCTCATTTCATCCTAGGCATTCCTAGGCCTAGTTTAAGGCATATTATTGAGGATAATGCTATAGAACCACACCGAGTCAAGATAGGGACTAAGTTATTGTTTCCCAAACGTGCAACTTAGTGTGTGTTCATCCTGTAACTGTGTAGGGTTGGCATCCGATGACGCTCACTAGCCCATCTATAGCCCAGAACTTTGTGAGTAACAATGTTGTAAAGATATGTTCAATCATGAATATTTTCTGAAGGATCAACTGTACTGCTTTCTGAAATAATATTTTGTACTGAATGAATGCTTGTCCTATTTGCGAACTGTATTCGTGGCATCCATAGCAATTTACTGTTACTGTATTATACTGCTACTATCACAGAGATCTCTGTCGGTTCCCATATTGGAACCACTACTGTTTACTGATATGATGGCCATCAATTGACTGTTCGGTCTATTAAGACCTACTGTACTGTTTGCTATTGGATGTACCATTTATGACTGCTATGATCGAATAACTGATATACTGTTCAAATAACTGTTTTAAATACTGAAAGGACATTCATTCTTAACCTCTTTACGCATATGTTATTCACTGGGCTTTAGCTTACTGTTTATATATATATGTAGGTGTTCAGGCACCGGAACGGAGCTAAGAGCGTTGGGTTAAATTCCCTTTTTGTCAAGCCAACCAACGTGCCTCACTGCGAGGTTCCATGTGTGTCCAAGCCAAGGCTGCTTCGGGGTGTTTTAGATGCCCCCTTTCTGTCTCTATTTTGTATAGACTGTATAGACTTGTACTGTACTGTTATGGTAGGGATTTGGTCCCTAACCTGAATAATTGTATATATATGTATATACTAAATGTGTATATGTATAAAAGGTCTTTTTGCATACAGACTGTCACAGCTCATTGGACATCTTTTATTGTTGTTTTGGCTTCTGCCAGCCCCTGTACTCTGTATTACTGTTATTACTGTTAAGCAGGCCTTCGGTAATCACGGATTACTGGCCGATTACCGTGCTAAGACCATAGGGACGGGTTTGGGTCGTGACACAGACTCGTTTTGGAGTCAAGGGAAAGTTAGTACCTCTATACATTAGGTCATATGAGATCATTGGGAAGATTAATCTGATAGCGTACCAAGTGGCTCTTCTTCCCAATATAGAGCATATGCATAGTGTGTTTTATGTTTCAATGTTACGGGATTATCTCCGGGATCCTTTTCATATCATTGAACCTACTCATGTGCTTTTGAGTGAGGATTATATGTATGAAAAATGGCCAATTCAGATTATTAACTACCGAATCAAGAAGTTGAGAAATTAGAAAATCCTGTTAGTGAAAGTGGATTGGCAAAATCATGGTGAAATTTATGCAACTTGGGAAAAGAAAGATGATATGAAGAAAAGATATCCCGAGCTCTTTCTTTTAGACCCTACATTCTTCTTAGAAGAAGGTAACTAAGTTTGGAGGACCAAACATCCTAAGGGGGAGAGAATGTAATAACCACCGTCTTAATTAACTACTAATTATGTGATTTGCCTTAATTGTGTTTATCTGTTCAGTAATTGCCATGTGTTATTTTCCATGTGTTATTTGTCTTGTGATGATATGAACAGATATATGAAGAATAGGAAATAAGCTTGTCTGAATATGTAGACCATAAGGTTAAAGTTAAATATTTGGAATAGGAACTTAGAGCCTGATTCACAGTAGTATGATAAAGTTAGTGTAATTTAATGTGATTTGAGATGAGAACTGAATTAATTAAGTAAACTTGATTTATTAATCTAAACTTCGAATTAATGAATTAATTTAGAATAATTAGTACTGACTTATATTTCCTACTCATCAATTTGAATTAAAAAATAGGGAAAATAAGAGAGAGAGAGAGAGAGAGAGAGAGAGAGTGAGAGAGAGAGAGAGAGTTCAAGAGACTAAAAGAGAAATAAATAACCCTAAAGCTTAAGAAGAAGAAGAAGAAAAAGAAGAAGAAGAAGAAGAAGAAGAAGAAAAGGAATTTGAGCGACACTTCACCAAATCAACCATTTAAGGTAAGAATTCTCCTTTAATCTAATGAATTAAAGTTGTATTAACCATAAAATCATAGATTAAGAGGTAGAGTGGTGTAAGTTGTTGTTGATGTTGACACACAAGGCATTCTTATTATTCAATCACTAGCTTGTTGCATGAATTTTGAGATTTGAGGAGGAAATCTCCATGGATTTTGAACTTGGAACTCACCACATGCATGATTCTTGATTTTCTTCTCAAATTCAAGCTTTTGATCTTGTGTATGGTAAAATGAGTTTTGTTTTAAGTTATGATTTTGTTTTATGTTAGAGTTATGAAATTGATGATGTTTTTGAGAGTTTTGAGCCTTGATTATCATAAAATTAGAGTTGGTTTTTGCAAAGGAAAGTTTCATTTTCAGCAAAAATTTGGACTGCATTTTAACCCAGACCGCACGAGCGACCAGCCCTTCTCTACTCAAAATTGCATTCTGTTTAACCGCCGCTAGTGCGGCCAAGGCCACCGCACGTACGGTCAACAATGCAAGCTCGGTTTTGTTTTCCTTCTATTTTTCTAACTTTTGAGCCTCCGTTTGCATGGTTTTCAAGTGTTTTTATATGCATATGCATTTCATGAATACAAAAGAAATAGAAGAACGAATAGCATCGAGTTAGGGAATAAATAACAGATAGGTTACGAATCGACTAAATGGATGGAATGTATTTTGAACTGTTGTACTTGCATGTGTCTGTGTAAGTCAAATGTCATGTCCTAACCACGTGTTTCAAGGAGCCAACTGTGAGTAACAATGTTGTAAAACTATGTTCAATTTATAATTATTTTCTGAATAATATTATTAAGTTCTGTTTCTGAAATGATATTGTTTACTGAGTGAATAATTGTCCTATTTCATGAAATGTATTCGTGGCATCCATAGCATCTGTTATTGCTACTGTTTACTATTACTGTTACAGAGATCTCAGTTAGTTCCAATTTTTGGAACTACTGTTTACTATATCGATGGCCACCAAATGACTGTTTGCTCTTTAAAACCTACTGTAACGCCTTGAAATAATTACAATATTCTCATCTCATAACAACTAATAAATAGCAAAATAATTAAATTGATAAGCTTTCATTAATTAGAGTTTGATGTACAAAAGATGACACGTGCGATATACATTCATAAATAGTACATCCTGAATCTAGAGCATGTGTTATAAGATAGTGAAAAGAAATGAAAGCTAAACAGATAATCATATGCCTTAAAGGCTTACATCTTTCCAAATCAATGCTTGGGTACATCCAAAGTGAGTCTTAAGCTCAATACAGATAAAGCCCTAGGCTTGTACAAAATTAAATACAAAATAACAACACTAAGCCTTCAGCTCCACAACATTCTCAAGCTAAGTCCTTGGTGGAGGCATATTACCAATACCTGAAAATGATTTTTCCCACATAAGGTAAGCCAAAGCCCAGTAGAAACAATACAACACAAGGTATAAATCTTAATAAAGCCATAAGGTTTTATGCATATGCAATACCCAGATCAAAACGTTTTACATTTCTTTCCAAAAACAATGTCATGCTCATTTTACATTACAATTCTCAAAATCATGCCCTTTACAATAGAAAACAAGGGGGAAATCTCAAATCAGTACAACCTTTCACAGATATTTCGTCTACGGGAAACCGTCAAATGGCACACATGTAAACGTATCCCATACAAGCGCTACTATTGCCATTTTACAGATATTTCGTCCACGGGAACCGACACCCATGTATAGGCGCGTTTTTTGGGACTTTCACCCTAGACACACATGCCAACTTGATTTGGTGATACACACCTCTTTCCAACATTCACCCTTTTCTCTCAATATCATATACATTTTCAATGTAGTAAATCAGCAACAATGTTCAATGCACATGGATGAAAAATTAGTTTTAGTTCACCTAATTCTCATGCAATTTCTACAAGACTCGTAGCTATCCTCCACCGATAGCCCAAAACAGATATCTCTAAACAGATAAATAAATGTCATTAAAGATACATTTTTTCACAATCTCAAAATGGGAGTGATAATACATATCCAACTCCACCCTCATCATTATCATCATTTCAATTTCACAATTTCCATATCAATTCCATTTTCTCTTTACAATCTCAAATATTCACATTTTTTGGCAAAAATCTCTTTTTCTTTGAAAATCAATTTCAATGTAAGAAATACCTCATTTCAACATATATCAATCCCAATTTCATACCCACAAGCTTTTCCACGAGACTATTTGAAAACCCCTCTTTATCATTTTGATTTCAAACCCAGGTTTTACCAAAAAAAACCCAAAATACTATAATCCTTTGAAATAGAAAATAACTAAGGTAAAACTTATACAAGAGTGTGAAGAATCCCTACCTCAAGCGTATAAGACGAGAGAGAGAGTGAAGACACTTCAACACCGCCGAAACCCAACTTTGTTCGAATGAAAATGAAGCTCTAAGTGAGCTCTACCTTCTTCTCAAAGGAAATAAGGTAGAGAAATCAATGGATCTAGGTGTTTTAGAAGAGAAAATGTGAGTTTTAGAGAGAGAGTGTCTAAATCTAACGTTTTTAGAAAGTTTAGAGAGAGAGTGAAAGTAATGTAAAAAGTGGCTTTTACGGACAGTCCGCTTGGGCACAAGAAGTGACGCTCAAGCGTAAGACACAAAAGATGTGACCACTCGAGCGCAAGAAGTTGTCGCTCGAGTGTGAAATACAAACTCCCAGTAGTTTTATAGACAGAAGACCAACGCTCAAGCGCAATAAAGGTCGCTCGAGCCAAGACTGCTCGAGCAAAGAATACCAACTCCCAATAGTTTTGCAGACCTACAAAAGTACTGAAAGATTGCAAAGACTGCTCGAGCGTAAAAAGTAACGCTCAAGCGTAGAAGCAAAATTCTGGGCAAGAAGGTTTTTAAAAAACAAGGTACTAATCAGTTCCAAACGCAACCAACACAACCTAAACACCAAACTCGAAGAAGTATAAGGGAAATAAGACATAAATGGCTATACAAGGCAATGAAACTCAGATCCAAAACATCAAATGGTTGGGGTCCAAATCAAAATCGCTATACCTACTATACTGTTCTGCTATTGGATATACCACGTATGACTGCCATGATTTCATTATGACTCTGAAATATATGAGATACTGCCCTGTTAATTGATTTACTACTGAAACTGACTGTTTGAAATTATTACGAGGACATCATTCATAAATTCCTTTACATAATTGTTATTCACTGAGCTCTAACTCATTGTTGTAATATATAAATGTAGGTGATCAAGAACCGAACTGAACTTTAGCAGTGTCGACCTGAGCCTTGTTTTGTCAAGCCAACTACTGTGCCTCACTGCAGGGTTCCAAACCATCGTGTGTCAA
Source organism: Camellia sinensis (assembly GCF_004153795.1). Classification (NCBI taxonomy): domain Eukaryota; kingdom Viridiplantae; phylum Streptophyta; class Magnoliopsida; order Ericales; family Theaceae; genus Camellia; species Camellia sinensis. The sequence goes on from NW_021025260.1 coordinate 3,109,899, forward strand.
GGCTTTTGGGTGGTTCTCAATTCATCCTTTTGCATTGTGATCAAATGTTATGAAGTTTTGGTTTAAGATCTTTTGTTTTGTTTAATTTTGTTAATGAGAATTAATTCCCTAAGTTATGTAAATGTTTTGGTACTTACGTATGAGATGTATTATGTAAATATTTGTACATAGTAAATAAAGTTGTTTTGTTCCATGTAAGTCCCACAGCTCATTGAACGTTTTTTCTTTTATTATTGGCTTCCGCCAGCCCCTACTTTTGTTTACTATTAAGCAGGCCTTTGGTAATCCCAGATTATTGGCCGGTTACAACGCTAAACCTATAGGGGCGAGTTTGCGTTGTGACACTTACCAATGCAGCACCAACCTCATCAGAGTTGTTGTCATTGTCCTCCATTACTCTATAAATGTTAGCAAATGGTGAAAACAATCACAAATGTAGAGACTCGTAGTCTGTAAGAAAATCATTTGCAACATTAACTGATTTGGAACACCGAACACATTTAAAACTACCAAATAAAACATTAACTGATTAGTTAGTTTCAAATGTTTTTCATTGAAGATGAATACGTGGGTTTAGGATGGTGATAAAGAAGAATAGGGTTGGAGTTTAAGTTAATAAGAAATATGTATAGATGGGGATAGAGGTGGATGTATAATATTATAGAGTGTCATTCTAATTATTTTCATTTAGTGGATGGGTATTCCATTAAATGTTGTCCTTTAATGTAATTTTACTTTAAGGTATAATTGTAATAAAAAAATAAAAAATAAAAAGTAAAAATTGAGAAGTCCAAAGAAATTAAGTAGGTGTTAATAACAGTATTCTTTTTATAAAGGCTATACCCACAATTGTAAAAATATTGAGAGGGCTTTTGTCAAATATCCAAAAGTTTAAAAAGTGGGTAAATTATACTAACACCCCCTGAGATTTCTATTTTATACAGATCCCCCCTCACATTTTAAAAATTACACTTACCCTCCTATCAGATTAAAATGATATATTTGTCCCTTAGTCTTTATATATTTAAAATAATAAAATAATGCAAATGTTTTGTTCATGTCATTTCAAGGGAAACAGCAATCATATTTTTTTATTTACTCACACACAAAAATTGAATATTTTTATTTTTGTGTTTTTTTATTTTTACTGAATTTTTTTAATATTTGAAGTAAATTTTTTTATTTTTTAGATATATCTAATCTAGATATACTTAGGAAGTATAATAGTTTGTATTTTTTTTTACATTCACCAAATACAAATACAAAAAAAATATAAATATATATACAAAAATTCAATACATTATCTTACTTTGTTGTATTCAATGAATTTTTCAAAAAAAAATTTGTACAAATGTTATACTTTTTAAATATATCTGGATTAAATTAATCTAATCTAGATATAATGGTGGAAATAAAAATGAAAAATTATGTGAGTGTTTGGGAAGTGGGTTTTTATGTAGGTTTTTTTAGTTATAGGATATTATTGGATAAAAAAAATTTAGTGTTTGGGAAGATAATTGGATTTTTTTGTAGTTGGATGTGATGTTTGTGAGAGAAAAAGTGAAATGATTATGGGGTTGAATGTGATATTTTGTTTGGATTTATTTTTTTTGGTTTTGCAAAACCTTTAAAAAAAATCTGGGAACCAAGTTCCCAAACACCACCCTAGATAAAAATTTATACAAAACATACCATAAAAATATTGTGATAGTAATATTGTTATAAATATAAATCATATTTATGGGTTTTTTTTGTTTTAAAGTGAACATCACCATTAAACTATATCATTGTATTTGAAAATTCTACATAAAATTTATGTTTGCACATCATCACTCAATAAGAATATGTTTATATAAAATTTAATGATAGAAAATTATAAAATATAGTCACGATGATAGGAAGAAAAAATGGTTGGAAAAATGACAAGATGATCATTTAAAAAAATTTAGGATATAACATCAGCAATCCAAGGAAAATTTCTAATGAGATTACAAACTTCAGGGAGGGAAATATAATTTTTCAAATATGAGGGAGGAATCTGTATTAAATAAAAATATCAGGGGTGTCAATGTAATTTACCCTAAAAAAGTAAACTAGAAAAACACTCCTGAATTGCTTAAAAAAAACCAAGTTTTATACTAAAAAATTAAAATGTAAATTACAAATACACTCCTTAAGGTTTGATTAAAATTCGAATCGCACCTTATGATTTTAAAAATTACATTCTACCCCCTGATGTTTCTAATTTCATAACAAATCGCCCTTTTTATTAATAAATAATCAAGTCAATTAACGGTTTTTAATTATGTTAAAAATATGTTTTAATTAATAATTTAGATAATTCTATTATTGCATAGTAGAACAATTATGAATTTCATTTTTTTAATTAATTTGGTTAAATAAAAAAATTTAATAAGAGAGTATTTGTAATTTTTCAAACCACATGAGGCAATCTGTATTTTAAGCAAACCTCAGAGTATATTTGTAATTTACCCTTAATTAAACTGATTAAGTTATAATCTAAATAATGAAATTAAAAAACATTGCCAAACACACTCATATCTGTATTCTAAAACCATTCCACCTTCAGTAGCTTATGCCAGAACAATACCTTATATCCTACCTTAATCAAGGGGAAGATCATCATCTATGAAGCATGGATACTTCGAAATATATATTGTATCTGTATTGGATATTTACCAATATATATCAATTCGTATGGTACTTCTACATACAAATGGGGTATACGAAACACGTAACTAAATTTTTTCTTCTTAATTTTTGACGTACCTAGACGTACCTAATATAGTCGTACCGTACATCAATTAAAATAATATTTCCTTCTACTATAGAGATAAAATTATTTTCACTAGACTTCTTTTTTATTTTTTGTTTTATGCTTAACATGATTTTAAAATTAAACTATGATTTGTAAGTTAGTTAATATATTAATATTTAATTTTAATTTGTACCTTTATTTTTAACATTAAATGTTAATTGTAAGTTAAACATTGGCAAATAAAACTATTTAATTAATTTTTACATTACTCTAGATTAAAAATAAATATTCTTTTAACGCATATCAACCTATATTCGTGCCCTATTTTTTAAAAATATTTACCATATTAATGTATTCATATCGTACTAGTTCGTATATCGTATCCGTATCCATATCCGTACATCATATATCATCGGGTTTGGACTTGAGTCATTCAAGGATAATCGAAGAGCAAAAGCCGTTCTCATAAAACAAGGCGGCGGTGTTGGGATGATACTCATCAATCCACCTGTCAACCATGTCAACTTTCAGTATGTAATCCCCGCCACTGCAAATGGTCGAGAAGAGACGCAACAACTTCAAGCTTATATGACCACAGAAAAGTAAGTATTGAATAGAACAATTGGTCTGACAATCACAACTATACAAAGCATCTGTTTAGAAAGATGGGTTGAGTTGAGTTTAGAATACTTTAGTTACAAAAAAATAAAATAAATTTTTTAACTCAATAAAACATCACATTTAACTTATAATCATTACATTCTCTCTCACAAAAGGTCAAAAAAGTCGAAAAATCAAAAATCTTTTCCCAAACGAGATTTTTTATTCCCGGACTAAAATAACCAAAAAGTCAACTGACTTCCCAAACGAATCCAAAAGAACAACATTATTCTAATTTATTTTCAAAATACTCTGTTATTACAGGAACCCAATTGCTATAATAAAGCCGACATCTACAGTTTTGTTCGCCAAACCTGCACCACTGCTGGCTGTGTTCTCAATGGGACCGAATATGATTAATCCCGACATTATGAAAGTATGTTTTACTAAAACTTAAAAATGGGTTCAACAAAAATTTTAAGCTTCAGCCTCAATACCCACAAAAACAGAAAGAGCAATTTCACTATTTTTCATTTTGGCGGTGAATTCATTAAATTGAAGATTGAACTGCGTAAAGTTCTATTTGACAATTACAAATTTCTATTGCAGCCTGATATTACAGCACCTGGATTGAATATTTCGGCCGCATGGTCCCCTGTATCAACTAGATCCACCGGTGAGCAATCTGTTGACTTCAACATAATCTCTGGTACTTCCAAGTCTTGTCCGCACGTTTCTGCAGTGCCTGCCATCATAAAATCTGTTCACCCTTCATCGAGCCCAGCAGCAATCAAATCTGCAATAATGACAACAGGTAAATTGTTTCTTTGAGCAATATTTTAGATTTAATCAAGGGTAAATTACATTTTAACTCTCATTGTTTAAGTCAAATTTCATTTTGGTCTTTATTGTTTCAAATTGAACAATTTGGTGTCTACACTTTTTAAGTCTAGTATTAATTGATCCTTCCGTTCACATTGGTGGTTGAAATTAACGATTTTAGGACACTTGTCAGTCTCTTCAGATATACACGTAGAAAAAATTAACGGAAATTTAGACAGAATGACTAAATTGAAACTAGAGTTAAAAGTGTAGGGACCAAATTGTTGAAATTGAAACAATAGGGACCAAAGTGAAATATGGGTCAAACACTAGGGGTGAAAAATGAAACTTTGCTCAAACTAGAGGGACCAATGGTGTGATTTACAACCTTTTTTTTCTAATTGTTTCTAACAAGAATTTCTACTAACAGCTACAATTTTTGACAACACAGAAAAGCTCATTGAAAGAGACCTACAGGCCAACCACGCCTTTTGACTATGGATCTGGACACATAAATCCAGTTGCAGCAGTAGATCCCAGACTGATTTATGATTTTGATTCCAATGACATCATTGATTTCCTCTGCAGTAGCAGTTCAACCCCTTCACCAATAGTAAACCTCACAGGCGAGGTAGTTTCTTGCAAGTATCCACCAACACCCTCCTACGATTTTAACTACCCTTCAATTGGCGTCTCCAACATGAGTGGAAGTTTAGCAGTGCACCGTACAGTTACATATTATGGTAAAGTTTTGACAGTCTATCATTCACAAGTAGACTACCCAAGTGGTGTAAAAGTCACAGTAACACTGAACAAGCTCAAGTTCTCAAAGACTGGGGAGAAGATGTGTTTTAGGATAGATATGAGACCTTACAAGAGCAGTAATGGAAGCTTTGTGTTCGGGGCTTTGACATGGAGTAATTGTATCCATCGGGTTAGGAGTCCAATTGGCATTAACGTGCTTTCTGTTGAGCCTCTGAAGTGAGAGACATAATTGGTCAATAATACAATGGAAGTTCAGTGTCATCATGTAGTTTACCCTATAAGTGAATTTGTCATCATGCATACTTTCCAAACCTTCCGAGTAGTTGTTCTAGACTTTCATATGATGAACCACCTTTTGGATGCTCAATGAAGTTCTTTTAGAGCAAAGTATAGACTACAAAATGTAACCAACAATGGCCCTGTTTGGTAGAACGGTGGGAAAGTGCTTATAGCTTATGCCTAAACAGCTTATAGCTTATAACTTTCAGCTTAAGCTGATTTCCAACTTATTCTGAAAGCATCTCCTGCCCCACTTAAAGAATAAGCTATTTTCTGACTTCCACAAAGCTATAAGCTATAAGCTATAAGCTAAACCAAACACATCAAAATAGCTTAAATTAAGCTGAAAGCTGAAATAAGCTGAAATTAAGCTGTACCAAACAGGGCCAATATTGTGTAGCGAGGAAATGGATTTTCCCACCAAATTGCTGAAAATTAAGAGTCCAATTGGCATTAACGTGCTTTCTGTTGAGCCTCTGAAGTGAGAGACATAATTGGTCAATAATACAATGGAAGTTCAGTGTCATCATGTAGTTTACCCTATAAGTGAATTTGTCATCATGCATACTTTCCAAACCTTCCGAGTAGTTGTTCTAGACTTTCATATGATGAACCACCTTTTGGACGCTCAATGAAGTTCTTTTAGAGCAAAGTATAGACTACAAAATGTAACCAACAATATTGTGTAGCGAGGAAATGGATTTTCCCACCAAATTGCTGAAAAAATCATTTGGCGTGTGAATTGCATGTTTGTGGTTAAAAAGTGGCAGCCTCACATTATCAACGGCATGCATGTGAAGACTACCATGTTAAAATATTTACAAATTTTAGGGACCAGGATGACATACTTTAGGGTCTGTTTGGATGATGTCGATTTCAAATCAAGATATTTGACCTTAATCATTCAAGGACAATAACTCAAATTTAAATATGATAGATTACCTATGAATTTCAAGATTGAGTTAAATAACTTTATCATGATGAATTTGAAATAATTATAAAATAGTTATTTGAAATCATGCTAAGGATTCTCTTTCTAGCTACAAGGATCCTACTAAAATATATATCTTTTGTCTTCTTCCATTGTTTTTCTATCCATTTAACCTCAAATCCCTTGATTTGAAATCCGCATCTATCCAAAAGGACCCTGTTATAGTATTACAGAACACTTTCTTGGTAATATTGCAGAGGCTAGAGCCTCATCTTAGTTGCCTTCAATTAAACCCAGGGTTAAATGCAGGTCATAGTGGCTCCTTCATTAAAATTAACAAAGGGAACAAGTGTTGTGTCACAACCATCTAAAGCTCTACATAATAGGTTTTCGTCAAATTCAAATATAAACTGCATCACGAATTGTGACATACCATAAAGCATACAGTTTGTTCTTAATTTGCTTCTGCACATGCCCAAGGGTCCTCCAATTCCATGCGTTGACAGCAGCGCCAGTCCTTACAATTTTGTCTTTAATCCATGCTATACTCGACTCCCAGAAGTTCCAGCCACGATGCCTCAGCAACAAGCCCTTGACATTGTCCATACCTAAGCCATATGGTTTCAAACCTGTAGAGCCTTTGCAACACCTGATACCAATGGAGATGATCAGAAGACATACCAGCCAGAAGCTGTGCCCCCAGACACAGAAAATTTGTGTGTCCATTCATCATTAGTAACACCTGGTCCAGTTGCAGTTAAAAAAAGGCACTCTTGAAAGGTTCCATCTGCTAGCTACTCCATTCTTCCCTCCCTTGTCGTTCACAGTTATCCAAAATTTCATTCAAAATCTCCAGCACAAGGCCAAGGCAAATTACAGTGAGCTGCCAAACATCGAAGCAATTTTAAGGAATTCTTACATTTGGAGACCACTGGATTGTTGGAAAGTTTGATATGCATTGTTGGGCTCCTTTACTAATATCTTAAACTTTTGGGACTAGGGGTGATCCAACATGGAGGGGCTTCGGGTTCAAATCTCTCCTTTTACATTTGTTTTTCTGTTTGCATTTTGTTTCTCTACATGTTTGAATGTTTGCATCACCATGTACAAAATGGGATGCCATGTGATGGAGGGTGTTGGAAAGCTTGATATGCATTGTTGTATCCATTTCCTAACTACTTAAGCTTTTGGGACTATGGGCGATCAAACATGGATTAGCGAAGAAACCTGTAAACACCAAGTTCCTCTCTCACGAATCACCATCGTCCTCCACCACCGCATCAATATGCCCTCTACACCAAAAGCTTAACATTCTTTCACAATAAGCCAGACCACCAAACAATCGCAGTCTTTCCACCCACAAGCCACTATCAATTCCCAATCAAATCATCAGCCCCTCTGTTAAATACTTTGCGAAGTTGGTTTCACAAAGGAAAGCAGCTTCAGATCTTGAGACTTCAGCAAAAGATGAAGATTCCAAACTGTCTGAAAGGTTCCCAAGCCCCTGACAATTTCACACAATGATCATGGCTCTCAGAAGGATGCTGGGCAGCCAATGCCACTGAATTGAGATCATCCCCTCTACAACATTGCTCCATGTGAAATGGCTGCTTCTCCAATGGACCTTCATCAATTCCCATCCGTTCCTTCCCATATTCAGTAACCAACTTCCTCTGAGCACCCATCACCTCATCAATCCGCATACCTTTCCCCTAAAAATCATTAACTATCTTCTTCCATCTCCCAACCCTAGCTTTTACTTAAGCCCCACCATTCCACATACGCTGACCTCTCGAGAAGAGAACGCCTTAGGACACCCTGCCATTGGACTCACTTCTCTAACGGATACCTCCATCTACATTAGCCCCAATCTTAGAAGAGCTCCCGCTAGGTTGACTATTCAAAACTAAGGTCCCAAAAGCAGTTTCCCCAATGTTAGCCACAATATAAGATTTAGCAGAATGAGGACTGGTAACCTCCCGTAATTTGTGGTGCCACGCCTCCTTCCTCCTCCCCTATTCCGGAGAAGTTCTGTGTCCAAATTAGTCGTCTTCATTTGTTGGAGCTACCTGTCACCCCTCAGCTGGTGGGAAAGGCTGGTCTTCAGGCATACCAATCTGTCCAAAATGCAGAGTGTTCACATTATCAGCAGCCATCTAAGGACCATGATCAGCAGCACTCTTATCACCAGAGATATCACCCTTCAAGTCAACCACTTTACGTGGAAAGCTTGAGGCTTCTAATTAATGAAGCGCATCCATGGCCCATACTGCATGTGCCTCCCCCTTGTAGCCTCATCATCATCCACACTAATCTCACATTCCTTCTCAATATGCGCCACAATACCAAATGTTCATATTTAAGTCTAGATCACACAGCTTGGCCCACCCCTCCTCTCCCCCCACCCCCCTACTCCCACTCCCCGGCACTGCCAACAAAATTCTCACTCTGCTGCTATGAGGTTGGATGGTGTTCATGTTAATGCAAATCCTTAGCCTTTAGCCCCATGGTGCTTCATCTCCCCAAACTCAACATATTTGGAGACCTCAATTTTATTGCTAATAAGATATCCCACTTCCATGTTCATACCTAGGAGTGGTAAGTCAAAAACTCAAACTCAAAATGTGGCTCTCTTAAGGGCCATTAAACAGTTGAATTCACCCATCAAAATCCATTAGAACCACAATCTAAGAAGCACGGACACGGATACGGATGTAGATACAGATACAAATGCGGACATGGGACTTACGCAATTTCAAAAAAATGGGGGCACAGACAAGCCGGGGACACGACAATAAAATATGTTTTCATATATTTTTATTTGTTATCTGGATTAATATTGCATCCACAAAAAATCAATATTAACAAAAACTAACTCTAATTCTATTTTTTTTATTAAAAAAAGTACTTTCAAATTAACACTTACAATTTATATCTTTTTTTATAGATGATCTATTAAGTATTTAAATCTAAGAAAAAAATAATCAGCATTCAACATTCATCAAAAATACTAAATAAAATTGGGAAAAAGACAACTTGCCATGTCTCTAATGTGTCCCCAGCTATGAAGCATGGGTACTTTGACAAACATGTCGTACCCGTATCGGGTACTTACCGGCATATGGTACTTCCTATAGTACATCTGCATACATACCGGGTACACAAAACACGTATTCAAATTTTTTCTTCTTAATTTTTAACGTATCCAGACGTACCTAATATATACCCGAACCGTACCATACCTCAATGGAAACAATATTTTCTTAAGCTATATAAATAAAATTCCGTTCACTAGATTTTTTTTTTATTTTTAATTTTATACTTAGTATGATTTTAAAATTAAGTTATAATTTGTGAGTTATTTAATATAATAACATTTAATTTTGGTTTATATCTTTATTTTTGGCATTAAATGTTAATTGTAGGTTGGATCTTAACAAATTAATTCATTTAATCAATTTTTGTATTATTCCAAATTAAAAATAAATATTTTTTTACAAACGTACCAAAGTCGTACCCGTATTCTACTTTTTTTTAATTTTACCGTATCGACGTACCTATATCGTACCAATACCAATACTCGTACCCGTATCCATGCTTCATGGGTCCCCAATCTGTCTCCTGAAAATAAATTAATTAAATAAAGAGACACACCATATGGTGTGTCCCATATGTGTCCCTAAAGTGTCCGCGTATCCCCAAAGTGTCCTTGTGTCTGATACGGATACAGCACTTGTTTTGAAGTGTCGGTGCCTCATAGACCACAACTTTGCTTTCAAAACTCCACAACTGCTAGGAAAAATGTTAGCAATTTCACTCCAAAGATAAGAGTATGTATTTTCATACCTTACATTGTGCCATTGAGCAATGCTAGTTCTTACTCCATGGAGACTCAAGTGAAGCAACACAGACTCAGCATACTATGAAGGTTTGCTTAAAGGATTCTGCATCTCAAGATATGATAGACTCATGCATGGGTTAGGTATTATATCTAGAGCTGCAAACGAGCCGAGCTTTAAGGTGTTTGAGCTCAAATCGAGCTAAAACAATCAGGCTCAAGCTTGAGATGGGCTCGTCTAGTACTTGAAAAACTGGAGCTCGCCTTGAGTCAACTCGCTTACATGAATGGGCCGAGCTTGTGCTTGAGCTTGACAAGAAAAAATAAGGAAGAAATACGTGTAAATCCTAATAAGTAGACTTATTGTCCAATAAGTCCTATGATAATTAATAACATTTTTCATCAACATTATTAAAAAATCATCACTAATTGTTAATTTTCAACAACAATTTAAAAATTGTCACAAAAAATGTCACTAATTATAAATTTTAGCAATAGTTTAAAAAAAAATCGTCACAAAAAAAGTCACTAATTTTTTACTTTTAGTGACAGTTTGAAAAATTCATCACAGGAAAACGTTACTAATTATAAGTTTTAACGACAATTTGTAAAAACCGTGACAAAAAAAGTCACTAATTGTCAATTTTTAGCGACATGCAAAACATCATCACAAAAAATTATTTTTAACAACGATATTACTATGACTTATTTTCAAAAGGACTTGATGGGAATTAAGTCCAACTATTAGGACCTCTTGATAGTTTACCCAAAACATAAACTTACTAAAATTCATATTAAGGGGAAAAAATAGAACATCATGAGCAAAACATAAAACAATGTTTGTATTATTAATAGGTTTGATTAATCAAATATATATTTGCACAAGCACCATACATAAACAAAGAAATTGATAAATTAATAAAAATGTAGTTGATCAATTATTAAAATAAATATTCATTCATTTATTCTTGTGTTTACGAACCTATTCGAGCTCGGCTCGATTACTAAACTAAAAATTTGGTTCGAGCTCGTTCATGTAGCAAACTAGCCAAGCTTTAAAAGAGTTGAGCTTGAGTTGTTTATGAATAGCTCAATTCATTTGCAGCCTTCGTTATATATCTATATTTTTGTTTGGGGTACATTTATTGACCATAATTGATATAATTTAATGATAGGCTAAGTTATCCGTGGCATTTTGAATTAAAACCCTTGGGTTTGTTCTGTACTTGGCCTTTTCAGGCTTTAATTTTTTTTTCAAGGACAGATGCATGCACATTCGAATGCACGATGATACAATTCAAACGAGAACATCTTTTCTTTCGTATCTTTTGGGAGGTAAAAAACCAAAACCTTTTTGAATGAATAAACAGTTAGTTCAAACGCTTGGCCTTCTTTAATTAAGTTTTGTTTACAGAACACGACTCCAGTGATGCCACCGTTCAAACAGTGCTCTTTTTCATTCAAACACATGTTTCCCGAGTAATTTTATCTAGTTTGTGGAATGTTCTATTCCTTATGGGTTTAAATTTCCCTTTTGATTATATATAGAGGTCTTATGACTTCTATGTATGGTGAGTGATTTAGGGAGATACTTTCATAAGACTTGGAGAGTTTGACAGGTCTATAGAGTTGTGATTGTAAGGTTGGGCGAGAATCTTGGAGAGCACTACACAATCATTGCTAGGAAGCGCAAAGTGGACTTCTGTGGATCTGAAGGTTAGAAGCTTGCTTGTGATTGTGGGTTTGTAACGTGCTAGAGAGAGCAAATTGGCAGAGTTCAAGGAGACACTGCTACTGGACTTCTTGATCCCTGAGGCAGCAATAGGTTGATCCCTGAAATGGTGATATCCTAGCTATAACTACTGGCCTTGAAAAAACAGACATGGCAACTGGATTTGTTGGAGTATAATGCATTTTCAACATCCTAGTTAAGCCAGAAGTTGAACTAATATACTGTCATCCCACCATGTGAATCTCAAATCAAATTTTAAAAAATTTAAAGTAGTTATTGACGGCTGTGGTTTACTTGTATCCAACAGTACTTTACATTTACAATTTTCTAGTGCTTATGGCTTTTGGTCTGTTTCTTTTTTTCTTTCCTTTTTTTTTTCTTTCTTTTTTTTCATTTTTTTGTGTCAAAAATGAATTATGGTTGAGTAATTCAAGATTTTCTTGTGAAAGCCTAGCAGCTTCCTCAAACTCCTGATGCAAAACCTTAGTAAACCCATCTGATTCTTTCAATAGATTTTCTCCTATTTTCAAGGCCCTCTTCCTCACTCATGTCTTCCAAAGATTTCTTCAATTGCCATAGAAAATGTTTTAAATGAGATGACCGTGTTAAGGCATATAGATATCTGCATACTAGCAAACAAAAAGAAAAGGGAAATTCAATATCAACATATGCCATCAACATAATTTTACGATATCCATCAATACTTCACAAGGGTAACTATGTCAATTTGTCAATTTGTAAATTGATTACAAGATGTTGTGCATAAAATCAAGTTTCAAGCTGCTGCATAAAGAATGGCCGGATTGAAACCTTTACACTCCCATTTTAGACATTATCAAGATTCCTAATGTTATAGAATACAACTAGAAGAAAATAAAAAAGTTGATATGCCCAAGTCACAAAACATACTTTAGCACATATCAAACTTCCAAGACTTGCTTTAAAAAGAACTAAAAGAATACCTCAAATCCTCAATTTCGCAAATGTTTGAAGAAGCATTTTCAACCCTCTCTTGGATGTCTTCAACAAGCAGTGGAAGGCCGTTCTCTAAAAAATCTTCAACATGCATCATATTTGGTCCCATTTCTTCAGGATAAATCATTTCAACCTACAAGATCATATGCAGGTTAAAACCCTTTACATATTTTCTATGAGGTTGTTTGGTGCAACTTATCTGAGCTACTTACAGCTTAGGCAAAAATAGCTAAAAATGAGCTGAAAAAAACTAATTATCTGGAAGTTGGGGAAGGGGTGTTTTTGATTTTTACTTTCTAATTATCAGCTTTAAGTTTACAAAAAGCTGCACCAATCAGGCCCATATCTATGTCTTCTCAGTTTTAATCTGATGCTGCTGCACTGTATAAAAGATATTGTTATGTCATTATCCATATTCTTTACAGAATGCACTGCTTGTCCTTTGAGTCCTATATCTTCTATTTAAAATATTTAGTAGTATGATTATACTTGAAAGAAAAATGCCAAGCAACTAAGCAAGATATATTTGAGAGACAATGAACTAAACCTGAAATGGTATCTCTTTCCTTTGTTCATATCAGATTCCAAACTTCCTATTCCTCAAAATCCTCTCAACTCCATCAAACTACACATGTAAATCAACAAAGATGCAAAACTTTCATTCTGACTCTCCTTTCCATCATTGGAAAAATTATTCCTGCAAAAGCTCAAACTCTTCCTTGTCCATTTTGAACAGCTTATATGAATCTTTATTACAAGGAAAAACACTATGGATCAAGCATAAAAAAAGGTAGAATACTAATAACTCTACTTGTTGGTTGTAGGTTCCTAGCTCTTATTTATCTATCCTTCTCACATATCAGGGAAATGAGCATCATATAGCAGCACCATGAAACTCCAAATGCATATCAATAAGAAACCAAAGTCTTTTGGAGGAAACTATGAAAAAGAAAACAATATCCAGGAAAAAAACATTATTATTTTAATTTTGGTTGCCTTTGGAAGGAAAATATGAAAAAGAACACAATAAATAATTAAATATGATAGTTTGAAATTTTTCAAATTGTGGATGTAATGAAGGCCCCAAACTACAGGCACTATAAATGTTTAGCATCTTGTACCTATTTTTGTATACATAGCCATCCGTTACATGAATAATTTGGTACGTTCAGTTGGATCAAACCCTTTCCGAAACATCTCTTCCACCCATCTTTTAGCCTCGGTTGTCCTACCTTGTTTGAAAAATCCATGCACTAAGATGTCATAAGTCCATCTATTGGGCTCATAACCTTTCCAACATATCCTATTGAGGAACTCACAAGCATGGTCCATTTGGTTCATGCTTAGTTTTCTCAGCAACATATTGTATGTGTAGATATCAAGTGGGAAGCATTGTTCAATCACTTCTTCCAAGTCCTTAACATCTTGCTCCATTCTCCGACTAGAGAATGCACCAATTAGCTGGTGAAGCATCCGAAGAGATGATGTCTCATTTTGCACATCTCTTGAATGAACCCAAGCCTGATAAAGATCTTGACTCTTCAGTGAATGCAATAGAAGTACGTTACCCATAAAGGATGAAATATGTCGGCCATCTTTTATCACGTCATCAAGAAGATTTACCACCATATTATATTTCTTATTTGAGCACAGTAACTTTACAAGCTCCTCATAACACTCGAGACTTGGTATCACTTTGTTCTCCCTCATTTCTCTCAGGATCTCCAATGCAATGTCTGGTTTGTTGGCTTTGCAAAGACCAACAATCATGGTGTTGTACAATTTTTTCCCAATCTTTCTTCTCTTGGACAAGTCACGAAAGAAATTTAAAGCATCAGAAATCTTTCCGCTCTTTATATAACTCTGCAACATCAGAATGTCAGAACTCAAATTGGGCTCTATACCACTTCTCACCATGATCTCGAATACTTCTCTAGCCAACTCCGGTTTTCCGGCATGTCCAGCTCCATCAATGAAGAAATTGTAAACTTGACAGGTGGGCTCATGATGAGACAATTGCATCTCCAGCAATTTGAGAAATTGCTTTTCTGAATTTTCCAGATCACATAAACAACGAATCACTGTTCTGAACAATTTCCGAATAGGATTGTGACCCTTTTCTTGCATTTCTATGAGTAGCCTAGCAGCAATATCACCCCTATTGGACCTGTTGAAACCATGTATCATGTTTATGTAAGTATTTTTACTAGCAACTTTATTTAATCTGTTGAGCTCCCCATGTATCAAATAACCGTCTTCCACTCTCCTAGCTCTACACAGAGCTGATATAAACTTATCATATGTTGAATCACTTGGCATGAAATTTCGCTCTAGAGCAACAACAACTAGCTCCTTCATCTTATCAAACTTTCCCTCCCTGCACAAGGCATCAGCAAGGATCGAAAAGGTTTTTCTACCAGGAAAATAACCTTGGTTAACTGAATTCTTCAGAACACAATAAGCTTCATCAATGCTCCCATCTCCACACAGAGTATTGATTAGATAGTTGTAAGCCATGCTACTTGGGGAGAGCCCGAACTCAGACCTCGATTTGTACAACTCGAGAGCAACATCCACCATACCCGCCTTGCAAAAGAAGCATAGTGCAGTGTTCATGGTGACCTCATCAGGTGAAATTCGGTGCTCCTTCATCTCTATCAGCAAATCACAGACTTCCTCAAGCCGGTTTTCTTTTAAAAGCCTGCAAATCAAGATGTTATAACGAAACAATTCGGGTACATAGCCTTCAAGTGATTTTTTACTCTGCAAGAATTCCAAAGCCCCGTCTATCTTCCCTGCTTGAACAAGGTCCCTAATCCACACCCCATAAGCATGCTCCACATCCACCATACCCGACTGGCGAAACTCCTCGAGCAACTTACCCGCCTTCTCAAACTGATTGCCCTTGCAAAGGGCATCCACAAAAACACTCACACAATGTCCACTCAATCCGTTACCAGCACTCATCAATCCACGAAGATACGATTCAGCTTCACCCAATTGATTTTTCTTGCAAAAATTCTTAACGAGTATAGAATGTGTAACCTCGCTCTTGAATCCCCGGATTTCAATCTGGTTAGCCACCACATCAACAGCATCAAAACAATTCTCCTCCACCAAAGCATTCAAAAGCACATGGTAAGCAAAGCCATCCAAGTCAAGACCCTGAAAGCGCATTCTACCAAACAGTTGGAGTGCAACCTCAGGTTTCCCAGCAACAGCATAACCCATTACAAGAGTGTCATAAAATCGAACCTTGTGAACATATCTCTGCTTCATATAGTTCTCCAAGAAGTCCAGCATCAAAGACATGAGCTTGGCTCTGGATAGAATCTTGAAAATGGCATTGAAAGTGGCGCGAGTGTGGTAAAACCCAGGTTGTCGACCAGCCCAATCGAAGAACTTGAGGCAAGAGAGAACATCTTTGCCGTAATTCAAGACCTCAAGAACAAATGCTTCGGATAAGCGGAGACCCAGTTGGGAAAGAGCCAAATCGGCGGAGTTCCGGGAGGGGAAGGCGGCGTCTGAAGCAGCAGCGCAGCCACCGCCAATGTCAAGTCCTCCTCCGCCGCCTAAGATATCGAAGATCCGGTCGAGCAGAGCGTTGTTTCGAGAGGCGAACCAGTCTTTGAAGGAAATAACAACGTCCTTGGCACGCAATTCGTGGTCGCCGCAGCCGCCGTGAACGGTGGTTGTTGCTGCCGTGGCTGCAGAATGGATGAATGGGTTGCTGTTGTTGTTGTTGGATTCGGAGGTGATGATGGTGAAGGTAGTGGGAAGAGTCCTCCTGATTTTGGTTATGCGTCTGACTGTTAACATCTTTGAAACTCAAATCAATGGGAAAACAATAATAACAATAATAATAATTTGCAATCCAAGGGAGAGAAGTAGGAAGAGAGTGTAGGAATAGAGGGATTGGTCAACAACAGCTCCTTCGAGTCTGAAGATTGAAAAACTCTCCCATGAATCAGTTTTAGTTAATTGCAGCAGCAGGGACATGTATTTCCTTTCCTCCCCAGCTCGACTTTAAAATTTAAAAAAATAAAATAATTTTTTATTTAAAGTAGAGTAATTGATCCCAAATAAAAGGGAGAATGTAATTTTTAAAATTATAGAGGTGATTTATATTTTAATTAAATTTTAGGGGTATATTTATAATTTATTCTAAATTCAGCCTTCAACCATTTTAGTTTGAGGTTAAAAAAATTTATTTGGGATGAATTTTTTTAGTTTTTTTAAACTTTTATAAGAAAAAAAAATAAAATAATTACGACTTGAATGTGACGTTTGTGTTATTGACTTTTTAATTTATTTTATTTTTTTATGACTAAAATAATCAAAAAAATTCATGTCAAACATAGGCCCCGTTTGGTAGAGCTGTGAGAAAGTGATTATAACCTATAGGCTAACAGCTTATAGCTTATAACTGTGAACATAAGCTGATTTTTGACTTATAAATTAAGTTTCTCATCCCCCACTCAAAGAATAAGTTGATTTGTGACTTACAAAAAGTTATAAGCTGTATTGTTAAACTGAACCAAACACATCAAAATAACTTAAATTAAGCTAAAAACTAAAATAAGCTGGAAATAAGTCCTACCAAACATGACCATAGCCCTAGTCTAAGAAGGGTATAAGGCATGCTGTAAGTGAATATTTTTTGTTTGTAAGAGATCCACCATTTGTGAAATAGTTTGCTGAGAAATCTTTTTATTTGTTTTAAAAGATAGGGGTAAATTATATTTACCTCCCCTAGATTTTTGACAAATACAGGAATCTCTCATGTAATTTGAATAATTACAATAATCTTCCCTGTTTTATCTGACAATGTCAAAATTTTCCCCTTCTGTCAAATTGTTCCAAACAACGTAACTTTCCCTATAGTAAACTACATTATTGTCCTTTCTTTTAAAATATTAAAAAATATTTTTGGATTAGATAACAAATTTGAGAGAAAGAAACAGTATTTGAAACAATATTTTTGAATTTATTTTTTTTAAATATTAAAAAATGTTTAAACAAATTTTATTTTTTATTTTAAATATATAAATTTTATTTAAATATTTTTATTTTATTTTGTAAATATTTTAATTTTAATATTTTAAACTCAAAACATAATTCCACACTCAAATCGTAACCAAACACATAACTCAAAACTCAATTCAAAAATTATTTTCAAAACTTATATTCAAATACATGATTCGAAATTTTACACTACTTTTAAAACTCTATACTCAAATCGTAACCAAATACATAACTAAAAAAATTAAAACATTTACAAAATAAAATAAAATATTTAAAATAAAAAAATTTAAAAATTTAAATAAAAATTATATTTTCTTAAACATTTTTTAATATTTTTAAAAAATAAATTCAAAAAATTTAAAATACAACTCAAAATTCAAAAACCTAAAACTCAAAATAAAATTGCACACATTTTAGTCAAATTATAAGGGGGAAAAAAAAATCAAATGATGTCCAAATATTATCATAATAACTCAATGATACAGAAAGTAAGTATATCAAATAAAAAGTTTTGATCATTTTTTATTATATGTTGATTATTATATTTTTTTAAAAAAATATTATTTTTATTTTATTTTATTTTTTAAAATTATTTTTAGAATCATGATTTGAGTGTAGAGTCATATTTTGAGTTATGAGTTTTGAAAAGAAAAAATTTGTTTGGTTATAAGTTTTGAAAAAAGTTTTGAGTTGTATTTTGAAATTTTTTGGATTTATTTTTTTAGGGTAAATAGTTTATATTTTAAATATTTATTTATTTATTTTAATGTGCACTATATTTCATACATTTATGTGCTGTATTTTTTTAAATATTTTAAATGTGAAAAAAATTATTTTTTTATTTTAAATATGTAGTTTTTATTTTAAACATTTTTTTTATTTTTGTATTTTAAATATATATGTTTTATTTTATAAATATATTTTTAAATATTTTAATTTTTTTTTGTTATTTATTTGGTTACAATTTGAGTGTATAGTTTCAAAAGTAGTATAGAGTTTCGAGTTATGTATATGGTTATGAGGTTTGAAAATAATATTTGAATTGAGTTTTGAGTTATGTGTTTGGTTACAATTTCAGTATGGAGTTGTGTTTTGAGTTTAAAATATTAAAATTAAAAAAAATAAAATATTTACAAAATAAAATAAAATATTTAAAAATATTTAATAAAAAATATATATTTAAAATAAAAAAATAATTTTTTTAAACATTTTTTAATATTTAAAAAAAATACTGTTCCAAACACTGTTTGTTTCTTCCAAACTTGTCCTCCAATCCAAATATATTTTTTAATATTTTAAAAGGAAGGGCAATAAAGTAATTTATTATAGAAAAAGTGACACCGTTTGGAACAATTTAACAAAATGGGAGAATCTTGACATTGTCAGGTAAAGCAGGGGAAGTTACTGTAATTATTCAAATCACAGGGAAGGTCCCTGTATTTGTCAGAAATCTCAGAGCAGGTAAATGTAATTTATCCTAAAGGATATTTTGTTTATAATTTTACCTCTTAATATATCTATTGACTTTTTTTATCTGTTGACAATCTGTTCAATTTTTTTTCCTATCTATTCAATTTTTTTCTATCGGTTCAATTTTTTCACCTGATTAGTTCAATTTGTTTCCCTATTTGTTCAAATTTTGCGGGTTTATCTCTCTCAATCTATTCAAATTCTGTAGGTTTCTCTTTATTCTTATATGTCAAAACAATATCTGTTGAAATGTGTTCATTTTTTTATTATCTGTCCAAAATTTGTTCCCCTATCTGTTCAATTGTTCCCCTATCTGTTCAATTGTTCCCCTTATCTATTGAAATATGTATTAATTCTTGTTCTAATTTTTATCTGTAAAAAATTTATCTGTTCATTTTTTTATTTGTTCTGATTTTTATCTATACAAATTTATTTGTTCAATTTGTTATCTGTGCCAATTTTATTTTTCTATATGTTGAATCCAACACTCAAATATTACATAGATATACATAGATCCAAAACCTTTTTTTTTTCTTTTTTTTTTTTATCTGTTGCAATCAACAACAACAATAACAAAAATAAAGAAAAATAAGATAATCAACAACAACAACAATAGATCAATATCTAAGCTCAAACCTAAAAAAATAAAAAATAAATAACATATTTAACACAAATTTGTTCAATACCAAACCAAAAAAAAACCTCTTCTTTATCACCATTATTTTTACAACTAGTCAATCAATTTAGCTCAGAAGTTAATAGATCATTAAGATCTATATTAAACAAATAGATCTTGTTCATCAAAAACATTAAATATTTATAATAAAATGATGCAAGGATTGGATAATTTTTTTAAAGCTTTCATAATTAAACCAAAACTATTGATTGTTTTGAACTTTCAGACCAAAAATTAAAATATATCTTTGTAATCAAAGATATTAGAAGTAAATATTAAAATATATCTTTGTAATAAAAAATACTAGAAGTAAATAATTTCTAAAAATATATCTTTGTAATCAAAGATATTAGAAGTAAATATTAAAATATATCTTTGTAATAAAAAATACTATAAGTAAATAATTTCTAGAAATGATGTTTATATCTATAGGGTCTATATTGGACTCCATTTGGTGTTGAGGGCAATCGGGAAATTGAAGAAAGGGATCCAAGAGCACAAAAAGAGAAAAAATATGTTAGATAATAACTCACCTTGCTCAATATCTGTTGATAACATGTTTACAGAGAGAGAGAGTGTGTGTGTGTAAGGGTTTGAAACTGAGATGATGCTGTGAGTAGAGCTGCAAACGAACCGAGCCAAGCCGAACTTTACTAAGCTCTAGCTTAGCTCGTTTACTTATCAAGCTTGTTTATTGAACTCAAGTTTAACTCGATAAGAAACTAGGCTCGAGCTCGATAATATTATTCATACTATTTAATATTATACTACTATTCATATTATTTATACTATTTAATACTTGATAAGGTGTTGAAAGAAATTAATGAACTATTAAACAATAAAATTATCAGTCACAGCAAGTCATCTTGGTCTTGCCCTTCTTTTGGTATCAGAGCCAAGTTGTTGATAAGTACTTATTGTTGAATTATTATCTCTGCTTAACCTTCCCATTTGATTTTCTTCAATTAAATTCTAGTTTCCTTATTCTTGCTTAACTTATCTCTTGTTTTCCACTTTGTCAGTAGCCATCTACCTTTCGTCCCAATCCAGAGTAAGTCCTTAGGATTAGGCAGTTGTAAGATATAGGGGTTCCCGGAAAGGGTATGAGTAAACACACCGTATAAGGAAACATGATAAGTTATAATTGAATTTTGGAATTGGATTTAATTTTATAAAATCATAATGAGTCGATTATTCAGAAGTAATTCTTCAGTTAGCTCCAGATCTACAACTCTTGCTCCTATACCTAGTTCAGAATTGGTATTAAATGAAGAAGAACATGAATATCAAGATGTTAAAAATTGATTTAGGTTGGAATATCCCTAAAGTAAACACTAAAGAAATTTATAAAACTAGTTTTTTACAGTCTACTTTTAACGTTGATTTACAAGTCAAAACTGTTGAACAAGTTTATGCTTTAAGTAAACCACGAGAAACCTGTCAATTATTAACTAAAGATGCTATCCAAAAACATCTCAAAGCTGGTCATAATTTTATTCATTTAGGATTTATCCAAGTAGGAATAAATCCATTAACTCAACAAGGTAAAAATACTTCTGTTTTATTATGTTTAAGAGATACCCGATTAATTAATTATAATGCAAGTGTAATGGGTATGATGGAATCCGGCCTCCATAAAGGTCCTGTCCATTTTAATTGTTTTCCTGATTTTATATTAAGTTTACGTGATCCTCACATATTAAAAGCTTTAACATTGAATATTCAACTATTTGGAGAATTTACTAATATGTTAGAAAGTGTACATAACATTGCTTTAATTTACAGAATCTATTATAAATGTATTAAAATGAATTTAAATGTTCAAGTTTTAACCAAAAGTCCAAAGGATAAAACTTTATTAATTCAAGGCAGTACCACTACAACCAATATTACTATTCCAAAAATGATTTAATTGAAAGATATCAATCTTCCTGATGATTGGGTTACTGTCAATGAAAATTATTTCTAAAATCAACAATCTTCTGATAGTCAAGATATTCAACATATTCAATAATTTATTGATGGATCTGTCCATATTAGATTTAACAGAACTGACAGTCAATCTACTAGACATAGTACATCTAGTTTACCTACAGAGACTGATGAAGATGAAATTTTTAATACCCCGTTATTCACTAGAAAAGACAGAAAACTTCACCTTAATGAATCCACCTCCCAATCTCATCATAGTAATATGAAAAGAATAGATAATTCCTCTACCTCTCAAATTAGTAAACCCGTTTACTCTACCCACACACATGTTCAAGAAGAAGATACTGTTTCTCAAGATTCACCTACTCAAACAAATTTCAAAGTTGTTCCTCCTATTAATCCACAATTATTAACTCCTAGTAAACCTTTTACTCCATATCTTAATAGGCTTCATGCTGAATTTAAATCTAATGCAAATAAGTTGAAACAACAAAATTACAAAAATACTTATGATACAACACAACAATCTAAAATTAGCAAAATCTGGTATAAATTTATGATAGAACATAATATTGAAATTAAATTCTTTGATTATTTAGAAACTTACTACCAAAACATAAATGTAATTACAAAAACCAAACGGAAAACTTCTTCCAATATTGTTGTCTCCGCTAGTCATCCTCCTTTAGAGAAAATACTTATTGAACATAAAGGCACTGTTGTCCCAGCTTCTCCATTCAAACTCCCTGGTGATGAATCCTCTGAAGTTAAAAAAGTAATTGAACAAAATAATTATACAAATCAATGTTTAAAAACTATTGGCAAACAATTTGATAAGATTGAAACTTCTTTTGACGAATATTCAGCTAGTCATACTTCTGTTAGTAAACCTTTAAATAAACCTTTTATTAATCTTCCTAGTAATAGAAAATGATTAAGTTTAAATACTCAGGACCATACCACTGTTGATGCTATTGAAAAAATATTTAATCAATTATCTACATCCACTAGTAAAGATACATCTACCTTTAACACTAAGGGAATTACTGTCTTAACACAACAAGCTCCATTACAATTTCCTATTCAGTCTGACACATATAATGATAATGAGATTAATCATCTAGCACAACAATTTCAACCTTTTCATCTTAATAAAATCACCTATTCTAAAGCTACAAAAGTTAACCCTTCCACTCTTACCAAAAATTGGCATACTAAACCTACACCTCCTGATCTCCAATTTGAAGAAACAAATATTAGTAATCAATTTTTTGTTTCGGCTAAAAAATAATATGAATGGAATATTGATGGTCTTAGTGAACACTAAATACTCCTAAAACTCAATCATTTGTCTATGGTCTCTAATAGTTATCTTAATAATTATCCTGATTATACTCAACCAAAAATCGTCCATTTAATCGCTACTGGATTTACCGGTACCCTCAAAGCTTGGTGGGATAAATATCTCACTTCTGATCAACGAAAATCCATCCAATATGCTGTTCAAATGAATGATGAAGGTTTTTCCATTTTTGATGAAGAAATAGGTTCCACTATACCTTATGGTATTAATACATTAATATATACCATAGTCAAACATTTTATTGGAACACCTACTAATATTCATTCTCGTATTCATGATCAATTAAGAAATTTAACATGTCCTACTTTAAGTGATTTTCGATGGTATAAAGATGTTTTTACTTCTGGAGTAATGCTTAGAGATGATTGTACTAAGTCATTTTGGAAAGAAAAATTTATTAATGGATTAACCAGCCTTTTTGCCCATAAAATTAGAGATGTTCTTAGTCAACGCTCTGGGCTTATTGAATATGACAACTTAACCTATGGTGATATTATTAGCACTATTCAAAAAGAAGGCTTAAAAATGTGTATTGATTTAAAACTTAGTCAAAAAGCTGCTAAAGATAGACACAAAGCCAAATATGAATTAGGAAATTTCTGTGAACAATATGGTTTACCTCCCGTCACTCCTTCATAAAGAAAACTTAGTAAAAATCAAGATAAAAAATCTTCCTACAAATATTCCCACAAGGAAAAAAGAAATATTACCCTTCTAAATCAACAAATAAATATTATACTAACCCCAAAAAGAAATATTATAAAAAATCTAAAAAATGGTCAAAACCCACTCCTGATGTTACTTGTTACAACTGTGGTAAAAATAGTCATTATTCTAATAAATGTAAGGTTAAAGACAAACTTAAAACTAAACTTAATCAATTACAAATTACTGAGGAAAATCAACAACAAATATTTGATATATTTAAATTAAATATTTCTCCGAATCAATCCCCTAACCAATCTAATACCTCATCTGACAATGATATTACCTCTACTAACACTTCTACTTATTATTCTCCTATTGATAATACAGATAATGATATTGAATTAGGATGTAATGATACTTGCTGTAAAACAATTAATGTCCTAAGTAAATCTCAACAAGAAAAAACTGCTCTCATTGAATTAATTGCTAAATTAGAAAACCCTAACTTAAAAAGGCAATATACTAATAAATTAAAATCCTTATTAACAAATAAAGATAAAAAGCCTAAACATGATAAACCAATTATTAGTTTAAACAAAACTTTGAATCGGTTTAAAAAAGAAAAACTTAAAGAAGTTACTTTACAAGACTTACAAAATGAGACTAATCAAATCAAATTCACCATCCAAGAATTAAAAACTAAAGATAAAGCTTTGGAAGATGAAATTGCCATATTAAAAAGCCTTGATGATTTTCAACAATCAAATAAATCTGGTTCTGAACATGAGGATGGATTTGAAACTGATCCTGATAAAGTCCTCTTTGATAATCGAACCACTACACACAATAGTGATCAAGATAGTAAACGTTTAAATATAATTCATCAATTAATATTCAAAAATGGCATTCAAAAATCAAATTAGTTATTAATGATTTTGAAAAAGAAGTTATTGCATTAATCGATACTGGTGCACATTTAAATTGTATTCAAGAATGATTAATTCCAACCAAATATTACCACAAAACTACTGAACAATTAAGTTCTACCAATGAAAGTTAAATGCATATCAAATATAAATTACCCAAAGTACATATTTGTCAAGATAATATTTGTTTTAAAACATCTTTTGTTTTAGTTAGAAATTTAACTGATAAAGTTATTTTAGGTACTCCTTTTATTTTCCTATTATATCCCTTTACTACAACTAATCAAGGAATCACTGTACAAGCTTTTGGTCATATAGTTACTTTTAAATTTTTGTCACCTCCTGAGGTCAAAGAATTACATCAACTAAAAGATTGTTCTATTTCTCAAACAATCAATCGATTAACTAAACACCTTAAATTTCTTAAAGAAGAAGTAAACTATAAGAGAATTGAAGCTCAATTAATTGATCCTCTTCTAATTTCTAAAATTAATCATTTTAAAACTCAATTAGAAAATATTGTTTGTTCTACTTTACCCAGTGCTTTTTTCATACAGTTACTTTTAAATTTTTGTCACTTCCTGAGATCAAAGAATTTCATCAACTAAAAGATTGTTCTATTTCTCAAACAATCAATCGATTAACTAAACACCTTAAATTTCTTAAAGAAGAATAAGAGAATTGAAACTCAATTAATTGATCCTCTTCTAATCTCTAAAATTGATCATTTTAAAACTCAATTAGAAAATATTGTTTGTTCTACTTTACCCAGTACTTTTTGGCATAGGAAAAAACATGTAATTACACTCCCATATATTAAAATTTTTAATGAAAAACAGATACTTACTAAATCTAGACCTATTCAAATGAACCATGAGTTAGTCGAAATCTGCAAACAAGAAATTAATGAACTATTAAACAATAAAATTATCAGTCATAGCAAGTCACCTTGGTCTTGCCCTACTTTTTATGTCAACAAAAATGCTGAACTAGAAAGAGGAGTTCCTCGTCTTGTCATTAATTATAAACCATTAAATAAAATTTTAGAATGGATTCGTTATCCCATCCCTAATAAAAAAAGATTTAATTAAACGACTTAGTCAAGCCGTCATTTTTAGTAAATTTGATTTAAAAAGTTGATTTTGGCAAATCCAAATTCATCCTAATGATCGTTATAAAACTGCTACTACTCCTTTTGGCCATTACGAATGGAATATTATGCCCTTTGGATTAAAAAATGCTCCTAGTGAATTTCACAATATTATGAATGAAATTTTCAATCCTTTTAGTCATTTTTCTATTGTCTACATAGATGATATCCTTATTTTCTCAAAGTCTATATCTGAACATTGGAAACATCTTAATGCTTTTTTCCACCTCATTAAATACAATGGTCTAGTTATCTCTGCCCCTAAGATTAAACTTTTCCAAACTAAAGTTCGCTTCTTAGGGTATGATATTTACCGTGGTACAATTCTTCTCATTAGTCGGTCTATTGAATTTGCCTCTAAATTTCCTGATGAAATCTTAGATAAAAATCAGTTACAACGCTTTTTAGGTTCCTTAAACTATATTGTTGAATACTATAAAGACCTTCGCAAAACTTGTCAACCCCTCTTTGATCGATTAAAAGATAATCCTTCTTCTTGGTTTTCTCTCCATACTTCTATAGTTCAACAAGTCAAAAAATATGTCAAGACTTTGCCTTGTCTTGGTATTCCTGTCGAACAATCCGTCAAAATTATTCAAACCGATGCTTCTGATATTGGTTATGGTGGTATCCTGCTTCAGAAACTCACCCCTCAGTCATCCGAACAAATTGTTCGTTTCCATTCTGGTGTTTGGAATAAAGCACAGAAAAATTATAGTACTATTAAACAAGAAATTTTATCTACTATTTTATGTATTAGTAAATTTCAAGATGATATCTTAAATCAAAAATTTTTACTTTATGTTGATTGCAAATCTGTTAAATATATTTTAGAAAAAGATGTTCAAAATCTTGCTAGTAAGCAAATTTTTGCCTGTTGGCAATCTATTTTAAGTATTTTTTATTTTGATATTGAATATATACCTGGTAGTCAAAATTCTTTTCTTGACTTTCTTACTCAAGAATTTTTACAGAGGGGATAGAGGATGGTAACTCCTTTTATTTCCTACCATAAATTACAAGTCACCCATTACAGATTACTCATTCACCAAACTGCTCACCATATTGCTTGCCTTAAATTAGTCAAAAAATCCACTAAACGTGCTCAATTTATTCGTTTTCATACAATTCATAGACTCCATCATTCACTTGCTCACTACATTAACTGCGTTGATTATCATTTAAGTAAACTATATATCCTTAGTGGATGCTAATTCCAGTCTACCCATTTTATTCACAGATGTCTGCCCAGAGACCCTTGAGACCTTTTAGCAAGGCTCTTGTTCCTTCTAGTCAACCAGTTCCTCCTTTGGAATTAGTCACCAGATACCATCCTGACTAAATTAGTCAACCGTTACCAAGTTCTTGGTAATATTCCTAAATCTAGTTATACATCTGCACTTGCTACTGATCCATTTGCTTCTTCTTCTCAATCAGTTACCCCTTACCCTCCTAATCCTATTAAATCTGCACGTTCTGATTATGTTAAATCTACTACTACTAACCTCTTTTTCAAAGAACCCAGTCACAAGATTAATGTTTTTGTTCTTGACCTAGTCAAATCCTATTTTCCTCCTGACTAGCATTTTGTTCCTCTTCATCTAGAAAAATCAATCACCTATTACAAAGACATTCTTTTCAATCATCAGTCCATTGTTATTAAACCTATTTATGATTGAACTGTCACCGGTAAAATTGTGTACCATTCATTATATATTCACAACATAGTCTCTTTGAATGAATGGGATTCTCCTTTTCAACTTCGAGATTTACCTGGTCATGTTATTCAATATAGTTATTATGACTATATTGATGCCTGGTTTAAAGTTATTCTTTATCAAAATGAGTCAAATAGTCATTTCTAGTTTCTCCAATTTGATCAAAAATTCAAATCCGAATTTCCTACTTGGTTCTTATGATGGTGGACTCAGTATGGCGCCATTATGGAAATCTTCCCCTTAATTTTAATTGAACAAGTCAATTATTTCTCCACAGTATTTTCATTCAGTCCCCAACAAAAGAAATTCCCTACATTGGTCATTTTCTTATCCAAATACAATGTCCCATGGATATTTAAGTGACAATATGCTATTTCTGATGACATTATTTACCGCCAACATTTGGTTAAATAGTGGGACAATTTCAAAATTCCTCGAATTATTGAAATAGTCCAAACAGAATTTCTAGTTAATATTCATGCCCCAACACCTGCCATGGTTAAAGCTCAGCAGAACCCAACTGCTTCATTAACACAAGGAAGCCCACTTCCTTCATTCAATCTTGGAAGCCCAACATTCAGTTCTTCCAAGCCCAAGTCATCCAAGTCAAAGATTATCCACGTCAGCACAGCTCAAAACTGATCAATCAAAGGATAAGCCCAAAGTCAAGTCCAAGTCCAAGTCCTCCAAAGATGAACTTCTCCAAATAGCCTGTCTACTCATGGCTAAAGCTAAGTCATCCGATGAAGAAAGTTCAGAGGAAGGTTCAAATGGTTCAGACTCTTCAGAAGGCTCAACTAATCAAGACCCCTATGGATCCCAATTTCAAGATGCTCAGGACCCATATGCCTGACATAGTCATTGGATTCTATATAGACATAATTATCAGCTTCAATCAATACTCTTCTTTTGAGAAAAGCTATTGATATATATATATATATTGATTCCTTCAGTCATATGTCTCCACCGAAAGCAATGAATAGTAAAAAAAGTCAAATTTATTGTTCACTATTCATCAAGAAAGTCAACTTTACTATTCATCATAATTCATCCAACCGACAAATTCAACACAGTAAAATGTAGCCATCAACTTTAGTCACTCATCGAAAGTTGTAGACAGCTCCCATGTGCTTCTTTCAAAGTCAGATTCCTTCACAAGGCTCATTGTAACTCTTCACAAGGCTCACAGTATCTCTTTTCATCTATAGAAGAGCCTCTTCAGTCAAGAATAAGGCAAAGTCAGAAAAATTAAGAGTTCCAATATTTCAAGAAAAATCTCTGTAATTTTAATTTCTGCAAATGTATTTTCAAGCTATGTATTTTGAAGAACTGTTTGCTTCACTCCAGTAAATAATTTTAAGTTTTAATTTATGTATGTTGTATTTTAAGTTTTAATAAATAATGTATTTATATTATTATTTATATATTATTTAATATATAAATAATATATTTATTATATAATTTAAATAAAGATAAACAAGCTGACCTTATACGAGCTTGAGCTCGGCTCGTTTACTAAACGAACCAAGCTGAGTTGAGCCGAGCCGAGCTGAGCTTATTCATGAACAGCTCGGTTCATTTGCTACCCTAGCTGTGAGAGAGAAAAAGAGAGAGTATTTTGTGGTGGTGCACCACCAAGAAGATCTTAGATCAGATTAGAGTCGTTGCGTCACATTCTTAGATTTCAAGCGAAATGAAGAAGATGCGTAGGTCTTTCTCGTAGAGATCGGGGAAGAGAGACAAGTTTTGTGGTGGTGGATGAGAATGAGAGCCTAGATGAAGCTGCGTTTGATCAGAAAGTTTCCAGATCTAGATCTCTCCACCTTCGTCGTCGGCGACGACGATAGATTTGGTGGATCTATGTCGAATTTGATACAGATTGTGACCTATAACAGTCAGATCTCAGCCTACGGTGAAGTCACCAGAGGAGTAAGAAGATGAACTGAAGCGGCGGTGGTGTGACAGTGGAGCTAGTTTTTTCGACATAGTAGGTCAAGCGATGGAGGTCGATTTAGACGAGGCAGAGAAGACGATGAGGTGCTCGAGAAAAGTGAGGTTAAAGGCAGCAACAATTTTAAAGAGAGTGAAACACCGAGCGCGACTATAGAACGAAGGATGAGACAGCAGAGGGAATAGCAAAACCCTAGAATCGACAATGAGAGAGAGAGAAAGAGAGAGAGAGAGAGAGTGTGTGTGTGTGTGTGTGTGTTGTGAGGGTTGGATCGTGTATATGATATATATAAGGAAGGGTATTTTGGTCATTTTATTTAAGCTTGTCCTTATGGACAAAGAAAATCAACGCTGGACCTTTAGACAAAAACAATATAATTTTGGACTTTTGGCCCGAGCGCTCTTTAAAATTTTGAGCAATTGCAAATAAATGGAAATACCAAAAATAATTACAAAAGAGTGGTCACTCAAAAATAAGTGTTGTAGATATGAAAACTTACAAAATAGTGATTTGAAAAATTGTGAAATTATTTTTATTATTATTTTTTTTGTCACGCATATTTTCTTTATCTCTTTACCTATAAACTTATCAAATCTATCATTAGCCGATCTCTTTTTGGCGCCGACAAACTTTATCTATCTCACTTTGATGATGCCAACTCCTCTACATCATCACAAGCCATTCTTCAACTTTTGGTGGCCTACTTCAATCCTAGTTTAAACCTTATCTCAACCTCCTCCATGCCAATTATATAAACATAAAATACAAAAAACGCATCATATTGTTGAAGGGATCAAGATTTTACGTAATACTTTTGTGGTGATAATCCAAAGATTTATAAACATAAGTAAAACTATATTGTTTTTGACTCTATGACTTTAATATTATTTCACTTTAGTTTTAACTCACTATTGAATTGTGTATTTTATTATCGTACATTAAAAATTAAAAAAATAAAAATCAAATTTGATGTTGAGATTCATTTTTAGTGTAGTTCAAGTCGCAATATAGTTTGATTTATATTTAAAATAAAGAAGACTTTCAACCAATCTTTCAATCAATAGGAGGTGGTAGAGCAAATAATTACCAAACACAAGAGAGTTTTTGTGAGTGTAATTTTGACTATTTTTTCTCTTTACACACACAAAAAAAAAAAAAAAAAACCTTACACTCCATATATTTTATTTATTTATTATTAGCCTAGTTTTTAGTTTTTCCTTTAAAATAAAGGGAATTTATTAGAAAATTTTCTTTCAAATACTTTTATTCTAATTTTTAGTATCAAATTTTTATTGAACTTTTTAGTTAATAAATTGGTTGAACCATATTGCATAATAATATTTAAAGTCATTTTTCAAACCTCGCTCACCTAGAGATAAGGCCTAGAATTTATTTGGGCAAGTTACGGATAAATCCTAAAATGTGAAAAGGTGGTCCATGTAGTCCTGGAAGATATTTATTAGTTTGTTTGGTCCTACTACATGTGTGTTTACTAAAGTGCCCTCTTTATATGCTAATGGTATGCCGTTTGTTGTGGGAGGTGTTTGGGTGTCACGTTGGAAAAAAAGCTATAGTAGCTTTTATTGGTTGGCACGTGTGTGACGGTGTTACAGTGTACCTGTTGCAACTCGACCTGTCGTTTGTGCCCGTTTGTGTAGTATGGCATCCCCAATTTGGGTCACTCAAATTTTGGAATCGAAAGATCGGCAAATCCTTTCGATTTTGCAGTTATCGTTATTGTGATTTTGTTTTGAACGGTTGTGTGAATCTTAGGGGTTTGGTGTTTTGAAATTGACTGACGTTGGTGATAATTGATTGTGAGGTGGTTATGGGTATTTTGGATTTTGGTGGTTATAGACGTTTGTTAGGGTCTACGTTGTGTGGTGGTGGATGGACGATTTTTTTGACGGAGGACTGACATAACGAATCGATCAACCTATGAAAATGACACACAAGCGTAAGTGATATTCCTTGAACCTTCATTTTTGTAGGGTTAAATGCTGGGGTTTCAACGTGCATATGTCGCATATAAGAGTTTGGGTGATGCTTGTGTGGGAGGTGTGCGGCACTCGAGTGTGTGTGTGGTGTGTCTATGTTATTTTGGACTGTTCGATTGTAAACATATGTGTGTTAAATTAGTCATTGTTTGAGCTTATGCATGAGTATTGGGTTGTGTTCTGATGAATGCCTATTACTATGTTGTTTTTTATGTTTGTTGGGGCTTTTGTGATGGACACAACATTGGATGTGCACATTGAGACAATGTAGTAGCAGACATGTGTTGGGTCCAACCCACAGCTCACACATTATGTTAAGATGTAATATGGGTTTAATTTGATGTTTGCCTTTTGAGGCACATAGTGTTCTACAAACAAATTATATGTATTGATGTTGGGTTTTTATTGTTTATAGGGGCATAATGTACGTATTGTGGTATTATTATTGGGACGTAGTGTGTGTGACATGATGAATAAATATATGTGACATTTATTATGTTGTGGGTGACGGTGTGTGAGTGTTTGTGCTGTTTTGACAACATGAATTTTGGTGGCATGCGTGTGCCAGATGTGTGACATCGGTTGGGTGGTTTGAGATATGTAACACGTACGGTGAATTTTTGGTAATTAGTGGTTGAGTTATACGGTTGAAAATTGAATTGTTGTCAGCTTGAAGTGCATGTTGTACTAGCTTAAACGTTTATGTCACATGAGTTTGGCTAGTTGGTTTTGTGAACTGTGATGTAATGTTTGATTTGTGGTACCAAAAATAAGTGTTTGTTTTAGTGATGTGAAAGTTAGTTGTGACGCATGTTCCTGTAATGATCATAACATGTAGTTAATAATGTTGTGTTTCTATTTGCATAAATTGCACAGATGAGGAGCCTGTGGACTAGGTCTTCTGAACGTAGACAATTGAAGGCAGTGGGTGCCCCATCATCGTCGAAGCTAGGTGTTAAAATTCAAGGGTGTGTGTTGTTCAAACAGCCGCAAAATGTTGTCCCGAAAAGTGTGTCACCTAAGAGGGCTAATCACCATATAAATTTCTATTCGAACATGGCAGGGGTGATTAAGGTGGTGTTTGAATTAGTGTTGCATGAGGGACACTTCTGTCAGTTGAGAAGGATGCTATTCTGGCTTATGTTTGAAGCCATCGTTATTAACAAACTGGACTGTAACGAGTACAAAAAATATGACGATCTTGTGGTTAAGATTCTGAAGGCATTCAATCGGAAGGACGATGCATTCTACATTGGGGGTCAGCCAGTGAAATTGAGAAAGACGGACATCAGGTTGGTGTTTGGGTTGTAATGTGGTGATCAATATGTCGACCTAACTCCAGGCACAAGGCTAACTTCGGATTTCATACATCGACGGTGTAGTGGCGTAGGTCGAATAATTGCAAGCCTAATAAAAAATTTGCTTGATGATGTTATTAAAGGTAAAACGGTTCGTGATGAGGAAAACACTGCTAAACTGCTGTGTCTGTATTTCTGTGTGAAGTTGTTTTTCTGAACATCCGGTGAGACGATTAGTTAGGTGTTTGTGCATTACATCAATAATTTGGACACATTGCAAACGTATGATTGGACAGTTGCAATTCTGAACACTTTAATGGGATCAGTGCGGGAATTTTACTGGACACCAGAGAAAGTTACTGGGTGCGTCATTGCCCTCCTGGTATGTACTGACACAAAAAAATGATTTAGTTTGTAAACTTACTATTTCTTAAAAACTTAATTATAATATCATGGTCTATGTTGTTGTCATTAGGTTGTTGCATTACGTTGACTGTTGGTTGTTTTTTAATTCACGCAGTATTGGTTGTGTGAGCACACTGACATTGTGGCGACCGCTAAACCCATCATGTTTCCTAGGTTTTTGAAATAGAACATAAGCACATTATTAGCCAGGACGCGTGGGTTAGATTTGACGGCCGCATCACAGTTTCAAGTACGTGTATTATTGGTGTTTCTTGTCAAATGTGGTTCCGAATAACGTTATTTTGTTTGGGTTTTGCATGTGTAATTTTGGTTTGTTGTGCATTTTAATGTGTAGCAGGTACTGCTTGGGCGGCTTGTAAGTGAATCGTACAAGAAAGTTAACATAACGGGGGAAGATATTGAAGAAAGACCGGAGTCGAATGGAGAAGCAAATAGGGAAATTGGTGGATGTGATAGTAACGGTGGGAATGATGGGGTAGTTGGGGATGGCGGGGCCGATGATGATATGAGCATGGGTAATAATGATAGTGACGACGTGTTTGTTGCTAGGGTTGGTGCCGAACTATGCGTATGTGGCAATGACAACGCAACTCACAGTCGGGCTGATATGGTTGTTGGTAATCGTAGCAAACAAGGGGTTGGGTTGACAGTAAGCCGTTCAAGTCATGTTACGCGTGAGGTTAGTGAGAGTATAAAACTTAGAGAAGCATTAAATGAAATTGAAACCCTTAATACACAAGTGAAGGTAAAATATTCAATAGTAATTAAGTTGCAGGAAAAGGTTGAGAAGTTGAAAAGGTTGAAAGACAAAAAAACTGTTGATATAGTCGGTGGTTTCACTTGCGTTTTCAAAGTGAAATACGACGAAATGAGGAAGTTGGTTGAGAAGAACTGTAAATTGCGGAAGATGATAGGCAGACTTGAGGACCAATTGGCTGAATAAGCTATATACAACGTTACACAAGCTTTTTCGTGGAGTGGATGTTAGGGGTGACGAAGAGGGTGGTTGGTTGGGTGGGGGTTCGTCGGATGTGTAGGCAAGCCATGGTAATGCAGGAGTGCGTGACACTGGTTCAAATGGAAAGGACGGGATAGGTCCTAGGAAAACTAATGTATACTCGCCAATGCCATTGGTTGGGGCGACGATAATAGCAAGTACGCATGTCCCGGATGTGGTTGTTGTAGGAGCGAGTATACAATCAAATGTTCCGCTAGATGGTGGACATAATTCTTTTGTGAGGAAAATTAAGAGTAAAGTGAGAAAGGGACACACACACCCTGATTTTGAGTACTAGGCTGTACAGAAATTAATATCGAACTCGAACGTTGTGGACAAAGGTGTTGTGGTGGAATTAACAGGTTTAATGTCAAATGTGAGCGAGGTGAAAATGTGATTGATGTGGATGAGGTGGAGACACATGGTCGACAGTGGTTCGAGTTTGACATAAACAACTGACTGAGAGTGTGGAAATGATGACTGTGACGAAAAAAGAGAAGATAAAAAATGCATACATGGAATATGGCTACAGGTATGTTAAACTAGAATGTATTGGTTATGACGTGATATGTGCAAGTAGTTGTGTTGACATGGTTGGTTTGTTGTTTACAGTACGATGATGTGGGGTGGCAGTAAACATGACGTGTGCATTTATTTCACAGACTTGAAATCACTCATCCGCCCAGCGTCAGTGCGTGGCAATGTGAGTGATTGATTTACGGGGATATTATTATGTTGTGGACACGCAGTAATTGCATTAATGATTAAATTGCATGTCATTATGTTGCAGGTTGTCGGCGCGTATGTAGTATTGTTAATAAAGAAACAAGAAACACTGGCTGCTGAGGTGGAGTTTCCAGATAAGTCATACATTGTTAGCATTATATGCGTTGTGATTTGTTAATTATTTAGTTGGTTTTGGATATGATGTTGTGGGTTCTGAGAAAATTTTGAAGTCGGGTTGATGACAATGCAGGATATGTTGCAAAGCAATAACACCAATGCAAGGGATAGGTTTGTTTTGGACAATCTGGCTTCATGTAAGGACTGTCGTTACATTCACTTCCCCATTTGTTTTAGATCCGACTAGACGTTGGTGGTTTATGACACTGAGATGGGTGGCTAGAAGCATTACAACTCTATGAGGCCTCGGGCTGGGATTGAAGACAAACACTTCAGTGAAGCGATGTTTTTGGTGAGTTTTAACTTATTATGTGTATGTTGTTTGGTTTTTGTCGGGGAGGGTGCATGTTTTGTTGGTTGTTGAATGTGTGCGTGGTTATGTGATAGAGGGACACCATTCTTGTAATCCAGAAAGACTCCATTTCCAGACTAGTTAAAGATAACATGACACAAGTTGCTGACACTACATTGGAGTCAGTCATGGATTGCCTGCAATAGAAGTAGAACTCGTACATATTAGTTATATGAATTATTATGTGTATGTTGTTTGGTTTTTGTCGGGGAGGGTGCATGTTTTGTTGGTTTTTGAATGTGTGCATGGTTATGTGATAGAGGGACACCATTCTTGTAATCCAGAAAGACTCCATTTCCAGACTACGTACCCGCGTCCGTGTAACTTAGGCTGACACTACATTGGAGTCAGTCATGGATTGCCTGCAATAGAAGTCGAACTCGTACATATTAGTTATATGAAATGTCAATGGACACATCATTGTAATTGTAGTGTGTTTTGAACTTTTGTGGTTTGATTGAAATTATTGTTTTCAATGTGTCATACCTTGCAGGAAGGATTGTGCAATACTGGTGTGTGCCGTCATGCGTCAGTATGTCCACTATGCGGATGTGTCCCAGTCGTTGTAAAGGGATACCTGTGTCATGCTACGTACGAACATGGTGAAGAATTTTGTCAACGACCGTAAGAGAGGGTTGAAAGATATTGTGTGAACAGTGTGACAGTTTTGTTTGTTTTGTGTTTGTGATTTATGTCACTTGCATTTGTTTTCCCGTTGCATATGTTGCGGACATGATGATTGATTTGTGTGGTTTTTATTTTTGTTTTTCAGCACACGTGTCATGACCCAAACCCGCCTCTATGGGTTTATCACCGTAACCAGCCACTAATCCGTGGATTACCAAAGGCCTCTAAACAGATTAACAAATAATAAGGGGCTGCGGAAGTAATAATACAAAATAGACAAGGTCCAATGAGCAGTGATAACGTACATGGGACAGAACATTTTAAAACTTACTTATATATATATATATATAAACATGCCAGTCCAGATACACAGTATTTACAAAATATTTATAGAGGTGAACTTCCCAAGATCTGACTATATAGTGCTTACACAAAGACTAGCAGGAAATACAAAAATAGCCATGGCATTAAACTTCGATTAGAACCTCCTCGGGAGGCACAAGGGTTGGCTGACAAAACGATACAGAGGGCCGTCAACTCTGGCCCTGGTCATGTGCCGGCTCACCTACATACATAATATAAACTGTGAGCGAAAGCCCAGTGAATAATAACAGAGTAAAGGGGTTATATGAATGATGTCCATCACAAGTTAGAATCTAGTATTTAATTTAGAGCATAATCAGACTTCAAAACAGAAACAGATTCATATA
Organism: Camellia sinensis; assembly: GCF_004153795.1. Classification (NCBI taxonomy): domain Eukaryota; kingdom Viridiplantae; phylum Streptophyta; class Magnoliopsida; order Ericales; family Theaceae; genus Camellia; species Camellia sinensis. Next base: position 3,146,789 of record NW_021025260.1, read on the forward strand.
CATTTGCATATTTAGATTTTGTATAAGATCATACGTGGTACACCCATTAGCTATCAGAACAGATTGGTCCAGAGACCCACATATATAGTTGGTACCAACGGCCACAAAGGTTCATAACTTGCGCGCAAGTAGCCATGGTATTGTTACCCCCAGGCAAGGGCCACGTGCAGATTAGTCGCGATATTGTTACCCCCGGGTGAGGGCCACATGCAAATTGGCCACGATATTATTACCCTCGGGCGAGGGCCACGTGAACTAAGGGTGCCACAATTACTTTTCAAAAAATTGGACATTCATTCATAATTCATAAGATAACATTTCAGAAATTAGATTATACAATACCAGTCAGAAAATACTTAAGTTGAACATAACTTTATAGAGTTATTACTCACAGTGAGCTTAAAGACAGACAGATAGAGCAGATCGATCAGACAGGGCGCGGCATGTGACCTATACGACACATAACAGATACACACTTGAAACACGCGTTCTAATTGTACAAAACTTATTTCGTTGGCTCTTAGTGTGTTTCTAATCTCTTATTCTCATTATAGATTCTAAAACATGGCCTAGGAATGCCTAGGATGAAATGGGGATGCAAAGATGCACTTTAAAACACTTTTCAAAATTTTGCTGAAACAGGGGTCCCATTCAAGCGTGGCCTTCTACGCTCGAGCGGACAACAGGCAAAGGAATCCGCTTGAGCGTGGATTACTCCACTCGAGCAGACTTCAAGCTACAGTAAAAGTGTTGGATGTAAGAAATTCACACTCGATGGGCGCTCGATACCCGCTCGAGCGTGAGACACAAGTCCTCGCTCGAGCATGCATTACCCCGCTCGAACGGACTGTAAACACAGGCAAAGTACTGGATACACGAAATTCCTACTCAAATGTCATTTTACCCGCTCGAGCGTACTTCATGAACCCAGTATGTACGCTCGAGAGTGGAGTTCCCCGCTTGAGTGTGAGTCCAAAATCTGGAATTTTCAAATTCGTACCTCAAGCTCAAAACTCAACTACAATGCATCAAATTCGATCCTTTTGGGCTAATTTTCTAGAAAACACTTGTAAACTCATAATATGACATGTTTCAAAGATCAATTTGAGAAATCAAAGCCCAAAGGTAGTTCAATTAAACACAATTTTTAAATAAACTTCAAGAACATGATAGATATGTAACATGCATGAATTTAATTAACCTCAAGGCTTCTAATTCATGCTCCTAAGAGCCAATTCTTTAAAAAACAAGATGAAATCATGGACTTCAACCAAAATGTAAACATGCATGCAAGAATTTCCATGAAAACAACTTTAAACTTCAAGATATACACATGCATGCATGATTTAGCTCTAAATTCAACATTTTCAACCAATTCTTGTCTTAAACTCCAAACTTCCATGAACCATGCAAGAATTAAACTTAAATGCAAGCTCAAGAAGTTGGTTCTCCTACCTTAGACCTTGAATGACAAGATATACAAGCTCAATTGCACAATTAACCTTCAATCCTTCTAGTTCCCAAGCCAATACTTTGTTGAACTCAAATTTTCCCTCTCTCACTCTCCTACGTTTCTTCTTGGTCCCAAAATGGCTGAGGAAATGAATCAAGAGCTCCTAATCAAGATTGGACAAAGTGGCTCATTAAGGGGCAAAAATGTAATTACGAGCATTTACTAAATCTATGTTTCATCAAGAATTATTTAATCTAATTTAATCGCTTCAAACTGAATTTTAATTAAACCTACCATAAAATTTCATAAATCCTAACTAGCACATAAATCAAGTCAGTTCCTGATTCAAACGCCGATAAGGCTTTTAATTCGCAATTTAAAGTCAAAGACATGAACAGATCATTTTATCACAAACAGATAGAAACACATAAATAATGCAATACACATGCAAATAAATCCCAAATCCTTCCTAAATTACTATTAAGCATAATTAATTATGAATTAGCATTAATCGGAAGTCGGGGTCATTACAACACAGTAGTAGAATAACTTTGATTTTGGGGTAATTCAACTTTAAGTTAATGTTGTTTGAATGGGTTGTAATAATTTGTTGGATAAATTGTGGACATATGCATGTGTTAATGATTATGGTACAAATGATTGCAACTGTTCGGCAGTCGAATATGTATTTCATATGATGTGTGGTTGTGTATGAGTGTGGCATGTTATGTTGATATTGTGACTGTGAGTTTACAGTATATGGCAATTGTTGTCATAGCGGAAACACATCCGATATGGAACTGTTGGTAGTGGTATAGATTATTATTGGTTGTAAAAGTATAAATATGGATGTCTTTGTGTTGACATGCGAAGTTTATGTGTGTTTTATACATGGCGTGGGTTGATTGTAATTAGTGCGAGGGTGAAGCAGACTAATAACACAAGCATTATGTTTTGTGAAAAATAGTGTACCAATGTGTAAGTTGGGTTGTGGGTTTTTGTAAAGTGGTTTGCAGGTGAATAATATATGTAACACTGTCACGTTTGTCGTGGGTGTCCCACCGCTTGTTATGTTATTATAAACGATCAATGTGAACATCAAACTAGATAGTGGCAGCTGAACATTATTTGAATTTGAGATGCCATGTTTGGTTAGCATATGGTAGGAAGTAGACAAGATGAAGTAATGTGTTCAGACACAAGCAATGTGTGCGTTGTGTTTTTTTTGTTTGTTTTGAAAGTGCTGTGTATGTAAGCAATGGTATGGTGCGTTCCCCGCAATAATCGTGCATAGATAGGAACGATCAAATTAAAGCAGTTCAATGTTTGTACGTAATGGAATGAGGTGTTATTGTCATCAATTTAAACATATCCTGATAAGTTCACGTAATAGTGAACGTGAACTAGTTTGTTATTGTGTAAATAGAGTTGAATGGTATGGATAATTTGATGGCCGAGCTGGGCTAAAATATGGCTGTTATGTTGTACTGAGATTGTTATGTTTCCAACATCAGGTTTAGAATGGGGTGTTCCGTGTCCATGTTCGACACCCCTCTTACTCCATTTGGTTGTCACACATAATAAGTCACACGTATATTCCACAAAGACACACATGGAAACCAGGGAAAAAGCAGAGTATAAGCAAACATGGTACTAAGTTATTATTAAATTGATAGCAATGTGGATCACTGTAAAAACCACAGAATTACTTAGAAAAATGAAATGAGTTCATGGGAAAGCATGTCTACCCCCAATGCTTATTAATTGAAAGTGAAACATAACTTAATAAATAGTGAACCCCCCAAGAGGTGGTTTAATATGCTAGATTGGTTCTTTGTAAGTCTTCCTGTTGTGGTTTCCTATGCAGCCGCACCTGCTGCAACAGATCGGTTGCACTTCCTCCCCACGTAATGGTATCCTCTTTTTCTTCAGCCTATCGAGTGGTCGCTTCATGGCGGGTGGCAATATGATATAGTCGTGGCTAGTGAACTGAGGTTGTTCCACAGTTGGTATTGGTGTTATGCTAGGGGAGAACGACAACCGATATTCTGATACATGGAAATACAGCTTGATTAACGAGCACAAATCTCTTCCACTTCTGCGTGATGTAACTATGGCATGGGCACACGGCAACCCGTTAAGCTGCCACTGAAAACATGAACATGTGCATCGGGTAACGTCTACCAGGACTGACGGGCTTGAGGGGACTTTGTACACGTCGGTGTTTGATTGGCTTATATTCCATGACCTGTTGGTATTGTACGCCTTTTCTAATCGCTTTTCCATTTTCGAACATATCACACCAGCCCATTTTTGTGAAGCATCTCGACGTTCTGACATTTGTCACATGATTTGTGTTCGAATACTGTTAACCAATCTGGTTATTGGGAGGTGGGGGGAAGCAGATATCCAGTTATTAAAGGACTCGGCGGCGTTTGAACACATCTCGCCATAATAGTTATCCCTACGTTACATGACAGTAGCAATGTGAGGATAATGTATGTAGGTGTAACGTGTGTGATGGGGGTATGGGGTAGGTTAAAACCAAATTATATAAGTGGAATATGAAGTTGTTACGCACCTAAAATAAGCGTTAGCCCAATGTTGGGGAGGGAGATCTTAGAGAAAATCGGTAGCGATTGCCTTTCCGGATTTGGTGAATTTTCCAACCATATCCTCAAATACGGTAGCTGTTGGGGCATACGCAAAGTTGTTGAACTTAGCGATCAACCCAATCCTGTGCCAATTGTTCATATATTTAAGTTTGTCCCTTAGGTTCCATTACAAGTGTTGCAAACAGAATGCATGGTGAGCAGTGGGGAATATAATGGGCATTTACTCAATGAGTTCAACGCGTCGGTCTGAAATGAGCGTCAACATCCTATCCTCATCTAGTGCGCTCCGAAGGTGCTGCAAAAACCATGACCAGTTTGTTGTGTTCTCCGAGCCAACGATCACAAATGCAATTGGGAACAAACCTAGATGGCAACGTGTTAACTAAATTTGTTGGAATAACCAATGCCACATGTGTGATAATAACCAAATGTTGATATATTGTGCAAAATAAATAGTGGAGTTGTGTGTTAATTACCTCGGTTTCCGTCCTTAGTAGTGGCAACAAGTAAATTCCCTTTTGAACCTTCCCTTCAAGAAGTTGCCATCTAGGAAAAATAATGGGCGACAATGTTTGAATCCATCAATGCATGCCTTGAGTGATATGAAGCACCGTTCAAATCGGTTGTCATGTTCGTCATAGTCAATGTTGATGTACGTACCCGGGTTGTGTTCCATTACGGCCTTGTTGTACCAATGTAATTGGTTGAACGAGGCGGAATGGGCACCAAAAAACTCGCCCCTAGCTTTTTCGACACCTAACCAAGCAACACGGTAACTTATCTTAAGCCCGTAATTTTTTTTCAGATCGAAAGCAACATCAGTCGGCCTGGTGAGAGGCTTGTCGCGTAAATGTTGTGAGAAAATGTCAGAGACAAGATCTGACCTGAGACAGTTATTCTTCGTTGTACGAACAGCAACCCCACAACTGTGCTCACTATTCTATTTCCGAATGTAGAAAAACCCATTAGCATCCAACACTTACGCGTACACAAACCAATCACACTCCTTCGACGAGACACGCAATGAACATACGACAATAATCTGGGCCGAGTCGTTCTTCAAGTATTTAAAGTTGAACCCATACTTCACTGCATATTTGCAAAGGACTGTCCGGAAATCCCGCACACCCCCTTCAAAACTCTATCCCACATGAGTAATACCGTTAGCCCATGGTGCTGATAAGAAAGTCTCTTCGTCATGTGGACAATAGATGGGCAATAAGTCGACATCATATTCCATAGCCATAATACTAACCCCCCCGTTTGAAGCCATTGGTTTAGAAATGTGGACTGTCACACCCACCATCATCGTTGGATACTATACTTTCACCATTACGTGCCTTAATTATAACATCGATTAATTGAAAACGGAACGAGTGTGCAAGGTAAACCATATTTTGCATGTCTACTTCATTTTACAATGGGAAACTGTTGTACCCCAAGATCTTGAAGAACAAACAAACATTGGCCGGTGTCAGTCCAACAAATTTGTCGCACAGGAAATTGACAAGATCTTTGAACGTATACAATGCTATCAGGTTGTATGCGACATTTGTTGTCGGGTAACAGCACAATAACATGACAATGGCGTCCATCCCTACAACAGAACATACCCACCTAAGTAGAATGTTGGATACGAAACAATAAATCTGTAATACAAACGTGTGTGCGTCATACACAATTTAATGTCAAACCCCCACAACTCCCCCCACCCAATAGTATAATGAAACACGAAATGCTAAAACGGAAACTAATGAAAACAAATCATCAGCACTACGCCATTGACAGTATACCTGACGAGAACTGGCAACAGAAAAACTGATTGCACCCCCTACAGGAACTAAACTTTGTCTGCGATTTTGAAACAATAATACAAACACCCTTATATCAACCCCATTGTGTGCCGATTATGGTAATCAAATTTTTGATGAGATTTCCCTCCAAACACAATCACATATCGACGTGATTGGCAAACGTGATCCCTGAAATTGTGTGACCTAATAATGTAAAGGGCACAACCGTCAACATAAAGTCAAATTCAAATCAAAATAGGACCAACCGGTTACTCTGTTACCACTAACAGGATCTGCTAGTCACATGAAAATTGGTGGGACTAAATGGTGCCACTGATTCTGTTATGGGATTTTTGGATAATTTTCCCTAAAAAAATTAGTTATAAAATTTGAACTACCAACGTTGAATAAATTAAAAAGACGTCAAATTGATTAAATTAATTATAATTTTTATTTTAAAATATGAAAATTCAAAATTTATATAATAATATTTCGGCGATTTGAAATCTTTTTATTTTATTTTTGAATGGGCTTGAAAATAAAATAGGAAAATTATTCAAAAATCCCATAACAGAATCAGTGGCACTATTTAGTCCCACCAATTTTCATGTGCACTAGCAAATCCTATTAGTGGTAATAGAGTAACCGGTTGGTCCTATTTTGATTTGAATTTGACTTTATGTTGACGATTGTGCCCTTACATTATTAGGTCACACAATTTCAAGGATCACATCTGCCAATCACGTCGATATGTGATTGTGTTTGGAGGGGAATATTGTTGAAGATTTGATTACCATAGTCGGCACACAATGGGGTTGATATAGGGGTGATTGTATTATTGTTTCAAAATCGTAGACAGAGTTTTCTGTAAAGGGTGCAATCAGTTTTGCCATTGTCGGTTGTTGTCAGGTATACTGTCTACGGCGTAGTGCCGATGATTTGTTTTCATTAGTTTCCGTTTTAACACACATATGTTTACAATCGAACAGTCCAAAAAAACATAGACACACCCCACACACACTCGAGTGCCACACACCTCTCACACAAGCATCACCCAAACTCTTATATGTGATATACGTACGTTGAAACCCCAGCGTTTAACCCTACGAAAATGAAGGTTCAAGGAATATCACTTACGCTTGTGTGTCAATTTCGCAGGTTGATCGATTCATTATGTCAGCCTTCCGTAAAAAAAATCATCATCGTACAATGTAAGCCTTAACAAACGTCTACAACCACAAAAACCCAAAATACCTACAACCACCTCACAATCAATCGTCACCAACGTCAATCAATTTCAAAACACCAAACCCCTAAGATTCATACAACCGTTCAAAACAAAATCACAATAACGGCAATTGCAAAATCGAAGGGATTTGCCGACCTTCCGGTTCCAAAATTTGAGTGACCCAAATTGGGGATGCCATACTACACAAACAGGCACAAACGACGGGTTGGGTTGCAACGGGTACGCTGTAACACCGTCACACATGTGCCAACCAATAAAAGCTACTATAGCATTTTTTCCAACGTGACACCCAAACACCTCCCACAACAAACGACATACCATCAACATATAAAGAGGGCACTTTAGTAAACACACATGTAGTAGGACCAAACAGACTAATAAATATGAGAGCATCTATTTACACACACCTCTCTCTATACACATTCTCCACACACAACTCTTTAACACACTCTCTCATTAAGTGTGTGAGAAAAGAGGATATAGTGTGTGCAAATAGAAACTCCAAATAAATATATTCCAGGACTACATGGACCACCTTTTCACATTTCAGGATTTATCCGTAACTTGCACTTTTTTTATTCATGAAATAATACATAATTCATACTTATAAAAATAAAAATTAAGTAATGTAAACATATAATAAATATATAATATAGTTTGTAAATGAGTTGAGTCGAATTAGCGTGGAAATACTCTTGACAAAATTGGTTATCTGCAAAATTTGCTCAACCTAGTCCTATAAGTTTGCATCATAATTTTAAATCCAAAACACGGACAGGTTTAGCAAGCCATCGGACACATTTTTACAAATTATATGTACTGTAATGTTATGATATAAACATTACGTGAGTCATAATAAAAATTAATTTTTATTTTTTAAACCGAACATAGATATTACCAAATAATATTAAATTATAATTAAAATAATGTAATAATCAATATTATAATGTAATTCATAACCAAATCAAAGACAAATGTGGTAACCAAAGTCCATATAGAATTTCCCATGTACTATAGATTACGAATCTATTGTCCCTTTATATCCTTTTTCCCTAATCCGTCTTTATTTCGCATTCAACATTTGCACTTCCAGTAGTAGAATTGAAAGAAAAAAAAGTTTGCATTTTTAATCTTCAGCATTTTTAATCTTCTTGTTCAAGTTTAACTTGCTAGGGTTTTTGTCAGAGCAGCATCAGAGAGTGTTGTTCCAAAATTAGGGCTTTTGAGTTCTGGTACCCATCTGTGGTTTATTGGGTTCCAGAGCCATGAATTTACATACCCTTTTCAATTGATTTGAAGTCTGAGTTAGGTCTCAGAACAATGATTGCAGAGAAACCCAGTTGGATTAGGCATGAGGGTATGCAGATTTTCTCCATTGATATTCAACCTGGCGGGCTTAGGTTCGCCACTGGTGGTGGTGATCACAAGGTTGTGTATCTTTTTTTTTTTTTTTTTGTTCAAGCTCTTGGGTCTGTTTTGTTTAGTTTTTGTGCTGTTTGGTTGTTAAGAAACACAGGAAAGAAAAGGAATTATTATTTTTGAAGTTATGTATTTTCATTCTTCAATGACAGAATAGAATTTCACTTGTTGGCACGGCCTTCAATTGTACTTGAATGTTATTGTTTTTTAATTGTGTCCGTCCATCAAATGTGTCCTTGTGATTTCTCTGTTTCAATCTGCATTACTCACGAATGCTTGAACTGATATGTACCGTCTTGAACTTTTTGCTCTGAACTGAATGATTGTGCTTCAAACCCTAGTTTCCTACTAAAATTTAGCATATAAGGGACAATGCAACTTGTAGGAACTGTACACGGATTTCATGTTTATTGAAACCCAAAGTTCACCCACTAATCCAACACTAGGCAATACTTGCATGATACTCTGGTATTGTAGAATCATGTATCCCACCAAGTATCTCTCTTTTTCAATTTCTAAAGTCTTCTTTCTTAAACACGAATGTTCTTTTTGACATGCTATTATAAATATTGTGATTATTGTGAGTACTCTTTGAACAATTATATATTAGCAAACAGTTACAATTTGAAACTTCATACATTTGAAAATATAACTTAATGGTAGTTGCAACGCAACTCAATTAATTCATGTCATTATAGGACTTTCAAGGATCAGGACTTCTAGTTCTTATGTTTTGTGTCTATAATATTATGAAAGATTTTATATTTCTACTTTTTTTTTGGCAAGCAGGTTCGGATATGGAATATGAAATCTGTAGGCCGCGATTTGGAAACTGATGAATCAACACCAAAACTTCTTGCAACCCTTCGCGATCATTTTGGGTCTGTTAACTGTGTTAGGTGGGCTAAGCATGGTCGGTACATTGCCTCAGGGTCTGATGACCAGGTGATTCTAATTCATGAGAGGAAGCCTGGTTCAGGAACTACTGAATTTGGTAGCGGAGAGCCACCAGATATTGAGAACTGGAAGGTTGCCATGACTTTGAGAGGACACACTGCAGATGTGGTAATAAGACAGCTTTCATTCGGGGGATATTTGAAAGTCAAACCAAACTGAATCCCTCCAGTGTAAATCTGATTTGAAATAAGTATTTTGCTAAATTTTGTGTTTCCAAGAAATTTAATTCGTTTGTGGCTTGTACTTCCCTTGCCTCAAATCTCTTTTAACTTTTATTGTCTACTTTCTAGATGTTAGAATTTCCCATCTTTACCTTCACCTACTCCACTACACACTCCACTTCACCTACCTCCACTTCACCACACACTCCACTTCACCTAACCCACTATCACCTCCACTACACCTACTACCACATTTTCTTCTATATATAGATTGTATAGGAATTGTAATTATATATAGATTGTACCACATTTTCTTCTATATATAGATTGTACCACATTTTCTTCTATATATAGATTGTACCACATTTTCTTCTATATATAGATTGTACCACATTTTCTTCTATATATAGATTGTACCACATTTTCTTCTATATATAGATTGTATAGGAATTGTCTTCACCAATGGTCTGACACGACCATACAGTGTCTCTTATCCTCTTTTATTTTTATGTATTTTCTTGTTTTGTTATTCTCTCCAAACTCAAGTTGGTTAGTTCCTATCCCCCTTGAGTTTGCGGGGGGCTGTTAAAACCTATCACAACCTTCACCCACTTAAACCTACTCCACAAAACCTAACCCACTACACCACTACCACCTCACCTACTCCACTAAACCTAACCCACTACACCACTACCACCTCCACTTCACCTACTCCTTACCTACTACACACTCACCCTCTTCTATATATAGGAATCACGAATCATTGTAATAGACATCAATATATATCAATTAATAATACAATCATTTCTCTTTATACATTAAATTTCTTCCCATCTTTACCTTCACCTACTCCACTACACACTCCACTTCACCTACCTCCACTTCACCACACACTCCACTTCACCTAACCCACTATCACCTCCACTACACCTACTACCACATTTTCTTCTATATATAGATTGTATAGGAATTGTAATTAATCAATCTTGTAATACAACAATACATCAATCAAGAATACATCAGTTTTTTTTTTACACTAGAGAACATATTTGTACCTCCATATGGTTTAAAAAACAGAACATAAGATGAGTGACTTCAATTTTGCTTGTCATTCAAGCATCCCCTAATCTTTTAATCCAATTCCCAATTGTATCACTCTGTACCATCTAATCTGGTGGTTTTTTTATGCTTAAAGTAGGTGGATCTTAATTGGTCTCCAGATGACTTGATATTGGCTAGTGGAAGTCTGGATAATACTGTCCACGTCTGGAATATGAGCAGTGGCATCTGCACTGCTGTTCTCAGAGGTCACTCTAGTCTGGTTAAGGGGGTTACTTGGGATCCTATTGGTTCCTTCATAGCAAGTCAATCAGATGATAAGACTGTGATTATTTGGCGAACAAGTGACTGGAGCCTTGTTCACAGGACAGATGGCCACTGGACAAAATCAGTATGTCTATACGTGACTTGTAGATTTTGTTTTATTCTTATTTTCCTTTCTGTAGCTTGATGAAAGTGTTCTTTTCAGCTTGGTTCTACATTCTTTCGGAGACTTGGGTGGTCACCTTGTGGCCATTTTATAACTACGACTCACGGTTTCCAGAAGCCAAGGCACTCTGCACCTGTTCTAGAGAGAGGGGAATGGGCTGCCACTTTTGACTTCTTAGGACACAATGCTCCTATTATTGTGGTAAAGTTCAATCACTCAATGTTCAGAAGGAATTCTTCGAATACTCAGGAAGCAAAAGCCGCTCCTGCCGGATGGACTAATGGAACTTCTAAGACAGGAGGCAAAGAAGCACAGCCATATAATATTATTGCAATTGGTAGTCAGGATCGCACTATAACTGTTTGGACAACTGCAAGTCCTCGTCCCCTCTTTGTGGCCAAGCATTTCTTTACTCAAAGTGTCGTGGATTTATCGTGGTTAGTTAGCTATTCAATTGTCAAAATAGCTGTTCATAGAAATTATGTAACTTGATGATATTGGTTAGTATGTTTTTTAATCTAAATTCTCTTTTGCCTGCCTGATAAATTCAGCTTATTTATTTATTATTCTTTGGAACAGGAGTCCTGATGGGTACTCACTATTTGCATGCTCCTTGGATGGGACAGTGGCTACTTTCCACTTTGAGGAGAAAGAACTTGGTCAGAGGCTAACTGATACTGAATTGGATGAGCTGAAGAGAAATCGTTATGGTGATGTCAGGGGGGGCCGACAGGCAAATTTAGTAGAAAGCCCAGCACAGTTGCTGCTTGAAGCAGCCTCGGCAAAACAAACCACAAACAAAAGAGTGACACCAGATGTCCCACAAAACCAGATGCCCAAAAAATCTTCTACTCATTTGGAGGTTGCAACGAAGGCTTCCGGATCGCAAGTTGATGATGGTAAGAAGAGTGGGGGACCTAGTGTCGATGCGTTAAATAAAGTGGAAGCTACTGCTCGGATGTCTAGTCCTGTGAAGCAAAGAGAATACAGACGTCCTGATGGAAGAAAGAGAATAATCCCTGAGGCAGTTGGAGTGCCTGGTCAGCAGCAAAATATATCTGGTGATGTTCAGTCTCAAGCACTTGACTTCCCTCTGAAGTCATCGGATCACAGAAAGGATGATAATGGGGTGGTGCTTACAGACAGTGGGATTAGAGAAGGCTTTGTCAGGAGAACAATAGGTGGAAACTCTGATATAAGAGAGCGTTCAGGTGTCAATGCTAGGGCTACCATCAGTGAGAGTCTGGCAATTGAGAAGGTTCTGGCCCCTGTCAGTGAGGATGGAAGTGTCAGTGTTGAACAAACAGGAATTGGGAAGGGTTCTGGTTCTTCTGCTGCTTCTAGTACACTTTCAATTAGGGTATTTGACAAGAAAGACGGGGAAGATACAATACCAGTTTGCTTGGAAGCTCGTCCACGAGAACATGCTGTAAATGACATTTTTGGAGTGGGAAATACATTTATGATGAAAGAAACGGAAATCATTTGTACAAGAGGGGCTCAAACTCTTTGGTCTGATAGGATCTCTGGGAAAGTCACTGTTTTGGCTGGTAATGCCAACTTCTGGGCTGTTGGGTCTGAAGATGGATGCCTACAGGTTACCATTGAGTTCTTGAACTGGCACATTTTACCATTGTGTGTGTGTGTGTGTTTGTATTAACCTTTGACTACTTATTTTGGAAAATCATGTGTTTCCTTTTCTGGTAATGAATAGTCCTTCTGATTTATTGAAAAATTCGTGAAGGTATACACAAAATGTGGGAGACGTGCCATGCCAACCTTGATGATGGGATCTGCAGCTGTATTCGTTGATTGTGATGAGTGTTGGAAGTTGTTGCTTGTCACGAGGAAGGGATCTTTATATGTATGGGACCTGTTCAACAAGAAATGCCTTCTTCATGATTCATTAGCTTCACTGGTTACTCTAGATCCAAAGTCAACTGCTAAAGATGCAGGTAACCCGAAAAATCTTGGGACTTGGATTACAACGATGTATTGTTGTTTCAATGAGTAATATGCTGTCTGACAAGTATTTCTTGTCCATATTTGAAGTGTCCCAATATACACCAAGCACTTCAATCATGATGGATTCCTCCAAATCAACAAAATTTATGAGAGCAGATGATGTGACAATTGGATTAACTACTTGTTTTAGTCATATTAGGAGCTCTTCATAGATATGCTGTTTGGTCTTACTTTTGCTTTGATGACTTAGCGTTTTAGGAGGAGCTTGAGTCTGAACTCTAGATGGTTAATGGTTCTACTTGTTTTTTTAGGTCATTTTATGAGGTCTATAAATTGTGTTTATTTGTATAAAAACGTCATTAGTCCATGCAGATGAATAGTTTTTGAACAAGAAAATATGTTCAGGAGCTTTGAGCTCTCTTTGTTTCTCCCACTTTCTCCCTTTTCTATCCATGTATCTTTGTTGCCTTCTCTTCTCTTATATTTGAGAGTTGAGACATGGAAGTTAGTTCATGCACTCCACTTTTTTCCTTTCCTCTTTCTCTTCTCCCCCTTTTCGTCTTCTCTTGTGGATGAGAAGCTTGGAAGAAAGATTGCTCCCTCTCGTATATAATTCTTCAATATTTTTCATCCTCTCACTCCTTTTCACTTTGTACTTACAAGGGAAATTATCATATTAAATCAGCCACGTGCATGAGACAGGTTTTCTTCAATATTTTTCATCCTCTCTCCCCCTTTTCTTCTTCTCGTGGATGAGAAGCTTGGAAGAAAGATTGCTCCCTCTCGTATATAATTCTTCAATATTTTTCATCCTCTTACTCCTTTTCACTTTGTACTTACAAGGGAAATTATCATATTAAATCAGCCATGTGCATGAGACAGGTTTTGAACTTCGTTTTAATTTATTGCAGCTGTCTTTGATGTTGATGGTTTTTAACCTTTTTCTTGTCAATCTGTTCTTCCACTTTCCAGGCACAATCAAAATCATATCTGCAAAGTTATCAAAATCTGGTTGTCCTCTGGTTGTGCTATCCACTCGCCATGCCTTCCTTTTTGATATGAGCCTCTTGTGTTGGCTGAGGGTTGCAGATGATTGCTTCCCTGCTTCCAATTTTGCAAGCTCATGGAATTTGGGTTCGATTCAGAGTGGTGAGCTGGCTACCTTACAGGTGGATGTTAAGAAGTTCGTGGCCAGAAAGCCAGGTTGGAGCAGGTTTGTATGCATTATTACAAATTCTGATATTTTGAAGAAGCATAAAATTTACTTGTATTGTTCAATTGTTCATAAAGTATACCCTTTCAGTTATAAGTGCAATGTAATGTGCAACATATTTAAGAGCTAAAAGGAAATAAGGAGACAGCCTATCAATGGATCAAACAAGAAATTTCATAAGTTTATTGTTTTTGTTGGTATTATTATTTGTATTATCAATATTTCTTTTTTCTAGCAAGTTGTCCGGGTGTTTCAGACTTTCAGAGCACCTGGCTGACATCAGGGCACATGCAATTCTCATCCCACAAGAACCTTAGTACTGGGACAGGTCCCTGTGGGTGGCCTCATAATATCTGTCAACTAATTGGATGACAAGGAATCCTTTCCTGAACACATTAAAACAAATAGCCCAACACCACGTGCTTTAGCTTAAGAATTGGCATTTCTTGTTGTCTCCTTCTGTATACACCCTCAAAGACATGGAGGAGCTGCATTCCCACTGGATTTCCATCATGCCTAGAACTGTTCATGGCATAGCCCTATGAATTCTGAACAGGGACAAAAGAATGGACCATACTTCCCTGGAAACCAAGAATTGGACTTGCATAGGCTGTTACATGGACTCGGAGATGAGCATCGGGTTTGGATGAGTGTCCAAGCATCAAACCTTCATAATCCTAAATCTTAAGATATCGAGATATGTATCCAAATGTTGAGTATGGATATGAGGACATGTCTTGAACACTTACATATATTGCATATTGTATGTTAAAATATTTACCATCACCTACCACACACTTACCATCACCTACCACACACTCACCTACTACACTCACCTACTCCTCACCTACCACCACCATCTCCACTTCACATCTCCTATATATAGGAATCAATGTAAACACTACAATTATCAATACAACAATCATCAATCAATAAATACATAAATTCTTACATTGTATAATATTCTTAGATAAGAGGATGTAAATTATTTAGAAATGTACTTGAAATTAAATAGGATATGGAATTTCTATTTCCCATTCATGTTAGAAGCAAGAAATATTTTTTTGCTAGCAAATGTGTGCTTTTTCTTTTTCAAACATTATATAAAATTAGAGGATTCAAGTATCTGAATTGGTTACGAGCGTTGGACCAATATATTTAACACCTTTACCCTTTGTCATATCTGATGGACACAAGTGTCTTGGGAGAAATAAAAGAGTGAATGTAACACTGCCTACGGGTAATTAATTAAGGGCAAAATCTACTTTACGCCCTTGTGGAATGACCCAATAGCATTTTACTCTCTTGCCTTTTAGAAATACCCACTTAGCCCCCATGTGGTTTGGACTAGTTGAAAAATGAGCTCAACACCCCTCAACTATCTTCTCTTTTTCTATTTTATTTAGACCCTATTTTTTAATATAATCTTATATTAACCAATTAAATTACATATTAATCTAATTCATAACTTTTTAACATAATTTTTAATTTGTTTACATCTTTAATTATATATTATATATATATAACGAAACGAAACCAAACCAAGCCTTAAGTCCCATCAAATGAGGTCGGCATATTATATATATATGCAACATATAAAAATGTGTACATCTATATATGCTACTACACATACACAAGTGAGGCAGGAGCTAATGGGATTGAATTGAATCATATGAGTTTCATTTCCTATAGTTACCTTTTCTAGTTTCCCGATAGCACTAGTGATGTTACTAGATTTGTATTGGCATATGCATCATGTGTAACCAAATTTGGTAGCTAATTTCTTATTTTGAAAAGCAATATTAAAAGAAACTCTACAAATTTTTAGTATCTTCCCATTTGCCTACTACTTCTTTAAAATAAAAATAAAAAAGAAATCACAAGCAAAACCTCTGCTTTATGATACCTGTCCACGACATTGTTGCAAAAAGTTACTGATATTAACCTTAATGCAATTAAATTATTCTGTAACCACTGAATAGTAAAGGAATAATTGGGTTGGAATCAATCTTAATCTTGAAATATCAGGAGATAATTGTAAATTAGGTGTTTTTCACTGTTGGATTACATGTAAGTGGTGGGCGGTGTCGGGGAATAAAGGGTGGTGCCAGTAAAGTGGTGGGGGAGGTGGCTAGAATGGGTGGGGTAGGGGTTGTGGGAGAGATAGGTGGGTTAGGGTTATGGTTTGAAGGTAGAAGATGAAGAAAAATGGTAAATATGTCTTTACCTGTTGACATTTGACTTTAACTAAGGAAATATTATATCCCAGTCTTTAAAGAGGCGTGTGTAGCACACTCTCCATATATTTGGATATAAAATGCAATGGTAGCATTTCAGTCCAAAATCACATGAGGGGTAAGTAGCTATTTTTAAATGAGGGTATAGTGCTATCAAGTCATATGACAAGAGGTTAAAGTAGATTTTGTCCATTAAATAACCGCCTCACCACCCTCTTGTTCTTCTCTTTTGTAGTTGGATTTTTGATGGCCAGTCTTTCACAACAATTGGCAATGTTAAAATTTTTTTATTTGGAGGGGACTGTGACCCACCCAATGCTCTTCCATGGGAATTTACGATCAATTTTTCATCTAAATATCTACATCATCTAGACTTTCCACTTAACGACATCATACCTGACCTTGGGTTTTGGAGAACCATGCATACCTTGGAAATGGGGTGTTGTATGGTTTCATTGTTCTTCATCTATGAAGTACGGACACTCCAAAACAGGTTCCATAGAGGTGTCGGATATGTCAGGGCTACGAGAGATGTGTACGAGGACATGCCAGTTGGGGTGTATCCTTTTATTTAATTAATTTATTTGTCGGGGACACACTGAGGATACGCTGGGTACATGTTGGGGACATGTCAACTAGCTTTTCCCCCCTTCTTCTTTAGTGCTTTTAATGGATCTTGAATGTTGAATGTGTATTATTTTTTATGGATGATCTTTTAATTATTTAAATCTATTGTTTTTTTTTTTAAAGAAAAATATTGGGGTTGTTTGGGGTGTCCTAAATAAGTGCACTTTTTGTCTTTTTGGACTAAAAAATTGAGGAAAAAAAGATGGATGTTTGAGTTAACTTTTTGTCTTTTTACGAAAAAATGTGTAATAAAAAATTGTATAAATAAGTGTATAGGAGAAGTAAGTGTAATAGGCTGTACAACACCCTTTTCTAGGCAGAGTGTAGGAGATAAGGACATGATTGCCTCTTTCGTGGGCAACCATTTGGACTGTGCTGTTCTGCCCATGGGGCCTACCACGAGTCCCATTTTGATAATTTGAACCGTTCAATATGTAGAACTCGTCGAATATTATATGACTGTAAAAAATCACATTGATTGGATATCGAAATCACATTGATCGGATTATTTTTTGTTCACCTGTTAACTATAACACCATAATTTTTTTTTATACAAAACTGATTTGATCATATAGTTAGTGATATCCGATCAGTGTATTTTTTATAAGCATATATTATTCAACGAGTTTTACATATTAAACGGTTCAGATTATCAAAATGTGACCCGTGGTGGCCCTCACGGGCCGAACAACACAGTCTAAATGGTTGCCCGCGAAGGAGGCAATCATTTCTAGACAAGTACAACAGACCAATCACGCGGACAGCCCATCACTTCAGCAAAAAATTGAGTTGTATTTTTTTATATGTAAATTTATTTTTTTTGTATTTTTTTTTTTGTAAGTAGTGATAATTTTTTAGCTTTTTAAGTAACTTTTTGACTTTTTGTCTTTTTCAAGACATGCTAAACTAGGCCTAGTGTTAGTTTTTGTTAATTTTGATTGTTTGTAGACGTAATATTAATTTGCATAGCAAATAAAAATATATTTTTTTATTGCCGTGTCCCTTTTGTGTCCGTGTCTTCATTTTTTTGAAGTCGCCATGTCCCGTGTCCATGATTTTTAGCTCTTCATCATTCTCTCCACCATGTATGCTAATTGGATTTTATTATAAAAATTCAATAAATTCGGTCTCACGATCACCCTTGTATAAATTTCTCACGGAATTATTCTGACTAAAATTTTCTTTCGTTCTGTGTAACATGCAAGGCTTTTACCAAACATGATATTATCTTCAATTTATTCACAACTAGGAGTAACTGTGCCTAAAGGCACTACCTACTATAATCTAGCCGAATCTAAACCAATCATCAAAATTTCAAATTTTGAAATAGAAAGGCACTAAATCTTAACCATATGATCTCACAGACAACCATTGGATCTTCTCCTTAGGACTGATCTGAGCCGACAAATGTCCACAGAGGACAAATGTCTTAACACATTTTCAAAACCAGCCCCGTTTTGTTAGATAGATGGTTACTTATTTCATGAATTTCTTATTTTTTGGGGTGAAATATAATTTTCCACGCTCCACAATTTTCTTCTGCTGCATTTCGGATTCTAAACTTGTTGAAATCTCTTGCCCTATTAATTGGCTATATAAATAACCCTTGTTAGTATCAGTTACCTGTACTAGCAAATTTTGTATTTTATATATATACATATTTATCTTGCTGCAAGAGTTGGGCTAATATGGTTGTTTCTGGCACAGGGTAACTGATGATGGAATGCAGACACGTGCTCATTTGGAAACTCAGCTGGCATCCGCACTGGCATTGAAGTCACCTAATGAATATCGCCAATGCCTATTGTCCTACATACGGTTTCTGGCGAGGTTGGTTGGGTTTTGTTTTGTTTTGTTTTTTATTTTATTGCATTCATGAGTGAATTCATTATTTACTCTGGCTAAAATTCTGATATTCTACTTCTTACAAAACTAAAGGTATTTAGGTGTGCTGTTGAATTCATTTTCTGCAAAATTAAGTTAATTTTATGGTCAGTGGCTACTCAGTCTTTATTCTCAATATTGACTGGTATTTCTAATTTTATTTGTGCTTTGAAAACATTAACTGCTTTTAGTTGAATGTATATGATGGTTAATATGTATTTAAAGCTTATGCAAGTAAGCTAAATGGGAGGTAGCTGTAGATTAGATGGTTAATTAATTTGAGAAGGCACAAATTGAAAGACTATAGTTGCATTTAATTTCTATTTCATGTAACAAATCCCAGTCTTTCATAATTTTTGGTTGACTGTAAGTTTGTATTTATACATTTTGAGAGATGGGTATCAAAGTTTTCACATGTAACACTACTATGTTTTCCTTTTATGAACTTGTGTATATCTTGAATAGGAAGATGCATAGGTACAAGTACAAACTTCAAGAAATCTTCTAAAAAAAGCTGTACTTTGACACTTAAAAACCATGTCCATCACATCTTGTACTTCAGTGATTGGTTGGATACTAATTAATCAATTTCTTTAAAAACTAAATAAGTTAATGAATTTCTTTTTTAGTTGTGATGCATATGGATGTGCTTTCAGGGCTGTCTTTCATGTTAGATAGACAGTGACTTTTTGGTATGTATGATGAGAAGTAATTTGTTCTATTATTTGATTGCAGAGAAGCAGATGAGTCCCGTTTACGAGAAGTTTGTGAGAGCTTTCTTGGACCTCCTACTGGGATGGCTGAAGCTGTATCTTCAGATCCTAAGAACCCAGCATGGGATCCTTGTGTGCTGGTGAGGCTACTCTTAGCTCTTCTTTAGATTGCACTAAAATGAGATCTTCAAAAACTTAATTGCAATTCAATGGGATACTCTTTCAAATTACAACAAAGACGGAATCTTCAAAACTAATTTCAAGGACAAGGAAATTTTATTTAAAAATACAATAATACCCTTCGCCTCTTCCCCTTCCCCTCTCTTTGCAACTCCGGCAGCCACCACCGGCTGTCAGCCACCCCTTCTCACCACCGTCAGTCCCTCTTCTACCCTTCTCCGCCTCCGCCACACAACCACAGTCAATGCCACCATCCACGGCCACCACCACCCTCTCTGCCTTACTTTTGCCCCGACCACCACTGTTCTCAGATAGCACCGCCACTTCTGTCCATTCCTTACCTACCCTCCTTTTCAATTGTTCCCACACCACCGTACTCCACAACGTCCACCACCACATAAACCCTAACCCCACCCAAATCCTAGCCCACAACCACCACCACCACCGAAACCCTAACGCAACCTTTATGGAAGGGTGTGGAATCAGGGAGGGATTTAAGAGGGGGAAAGAATGATTAGGGTTTGTAGGGAGGGATTGAAGATAGAGTGGGAACAAAAAGAGGAAAGGATAAGTGGTGTTGGTGGAGGAATGTGGGGGAGGCAGTGGCTGTGTAGGGGAGGTGGAGGGGCTGGCAGTGTCGCTGTTGGTGGGTTAGGGTTGAAAGGGAACAGAGAATCAAAATATTTTAGTAATTTTATAAAATTTTCCATCTTTTTATAATTTTTCTTAATCTTCCATATATGTTGTCTTTTTTTAATTCTCCCACTCAATTGCAGTGCAATTTTCTCTTTTCTTTCTTTCTTTTTATTTTTATTTTTATGGGGCTTAATTACACCATTATTAGCAAATATCATTTTACCCCCATCATTTATGAATCCGTACATGTTACACCCCCAACTAAAAAATATACAAATACTACTCTTTTGAAGGTGGTCTTGGGGGGAGGTTGATATTTGCTAATAGTTGAGGGGGTCTAGGTGTAATTAACCCTTTTTTTGGGGTCAGATAGTGGAACTCTGAGCATATATTTTAAGAATTTTCATTAAACTTTCTTGTCAAGATTTAGAAAATTCAAATGCTCATCAACGATTTCTATTTCTCAGCGTTTATGCAATGTTGTGGACTACTTCCATCAACGATTTTATGATGGACCCTTGACATTTCTCCTTGTCTTCGGAGTGGTCATTTTTATCTTGTTATTGTGACTAGATTCATTAAGATCCTAACTGATGTGAATTCACTCTTGTTCTTAAAACTAAAAATGAAAAACAGAAGGGAGATACGAGAAAAGAGGGTTGTAGTTCCAAGTTTTATTCATCTGCCGATTCAAACCAGTTTTACTTTTGCAAGGCTGATTATAGGCTTTGTAAAATGTTAAAAACAACTAAAGACCCTCTGAGAGAATTTGTACCCCCCTATTTCAAACTAGGCTCGATCTTTCTTCCTGAAACCCTATAAACTCTTACAGCAATAGTAAAATGACTACAACTGAAATACTGAAGACTTCCAAAAATTTGAATAAATGACCAATATTAAATAATTACTCCTAGTATTATTAAAGAGAGTTTTGTTAATGTGTGGCTTTAGAGCACCTGTTAAAATGCTTTGTCTGTTTGTACGTTATGCATGAAAGTGAGTGAAATAAAGGATGTACAATGGTTTTAAGCTTCCTTATCATGTGCCCTTAGGGCGCATGTTAATAAGACCCTACTAAAAATACAAAACATGGAAAGAGCACGTGATCCAATGGGTACTTGACTTTATGATTTCATCTTAAGTTGCACAACTAATGGTTGATTGATTATATTAGTCATACTGGATATTTTGAAAGTTCATTCGTTTTTCTACATAATTAGATTTGAGTATTAGGTATATTTTACACCTACATGCGTATCTAGGGAAGGAATTATCGAGGGAAAGGTCTAGGGCTCCAATGATGGTGTTTTTCTAAGCAACATGGACACAAACATGAGATATAGTGATTTTAAAAAATCAGGATATAGACACGTGGGGTATGTTACAATTTTTTTTCCTTATATATTTTATTTTCTAACCTTATATAACATGAAAAACCACTCAGTTTATTATTCATTATAGAAAATACTATTTTATAATTTTATCAATCATAAACTATTTCATCAACGTCAGAAATTGTGGGTATGCTAGTAGCACAAGTAGAAAATTTTCCTATAATCACTACAAGTTTTTTTTTATAAAAAAATAGCAATTTCAACGATCAAACACTAATTGAGAAATTAAAGGAGAAAATGCTACTTATTTGTATTATTAAAGAGAATACTACTTATTCACAAGTCATGTACTGATAACATATTTACACAGTGGTGATTATAAATTTATGGCTCTTTTTACAGTTCATGGCAAGATAACTGTGTCTTGGGCTGTGTTTAGAAGCAGGACTCGTGTCTCTTGTTACCTAAGTGCTAGGATGGAGAAAAAACAATTAAAAAATGGGACACACCACTTGACTTGTCTCATATGTATCTCGGCATGTTCGGGAGTGTCGGTGTTGGACACTGGTCAGAAACGACTACAGAAACAAGTTGAAGTGTCTGTGCTTCATGTGTTATTCACTGTACTTTTGTCTGTTTTTTGTTTAACATAGTGGATTGGGGGGAATCGGATGTCCTAGGACAATTTCCAAGAGCTCTCTCTCTGTTACATTCCGGTTTGTGTTTCTTCCCTTTTGGTTTCTGCTTTTTAGTATCTTACGTGGTCATGGCGACACTTGTCTTTGCTTCCGCAGGGAATGAAGAAGCACAAACTCCTAAGGGAAGATATTCTTCCGGCAATGGCGTCAAACAGAAAAGTTCAGCGTTTACTTAATGAATTTATGGATCTCCTATCTGAATATGAAATAACTGAAATCTATCCAGACCCAAAAAATCCTGACCCTCCAACAACTTTGTTACAAGCAACAGATCGAATGCACTATGCCCCTCCAACAACTGCTCAAACGGCTTCTGACCGTCCATCAGAAGATCAAACGTGTCCTACCCTGCTAGCTACTGATGAAATGGAGTATGCCCCAACAGCGACAGATCAAACGGATTCTGTTGTGCCATTAACAGATGAAGTGCAATCCACCACACCCACAGTAGATTTAAATTTGGACCCACCTGCTTCGGATCAATTAAATTCAGCAATGGCTTCATGATTTTGTTGATGAAATGTATATTTTTACTTTGTACTCCGTTGTGCCGTGTCGGCTTTGTTTCATGAAGGTTTTTCACCCCAAATATTTTGGGTGAAACACTTTCGTGTCGTTGCTCATTGAAGTAGTTATGGGGTGGTGTGTAACAGTAGTTTTCATTTTCAAAACAGAAAAATTTTGATTGCTCTTTGAGCAAGTGATAGGCTTCTGTAATCAAGCTTCTGGATGTTTGTTCACTGTACAATGGATTTTGTAAATCGGATGAGTCTTCTTTGTGGGGCTCCATATTTGATGTATGCTCTTTAGGTTATTTTTCTCTTTAACAATTATTATTATTCTTATTATTTTTTCTCTCATTGTATTTTGTCTATATGATGAAATTTACTAAGCTAACTATTTGTTGAAACGTGATGTACGTCACTCATTCAACAATCTATCTATTGAATGTAACACTTTTTTCCCTCACCAACATTGGTTGTTGTTGGCCACTAGTCACTGCCGCCATAGACTTGTTCGACCAATTATTTGGTGATTTTCTTTGGTGACCTTTTTCTTCGCGTCTCTCTCTCTTTTTTTTTTTTTTTTTTTTTTGGTTACAGGAAAATCTTCACAGATTCAAGGCAGCGCCTTTTACAGAGATCATCAGGGTGTTCTGTTAACCGTTCAAAGCGAAGAGACTATAACCTGAGAACTTGCCCTGACTTCCCAAGACAAGTTCCGCTTAAGTCAAGACTCGCACAGCGGAGGAGCATTGAACCCACACTAAGTGCTGATTAGACAACTTGAGGTCCAACTTCCTAACCAACTGTGTTTCGCTCAGGAGATTGGTCCAAAGGAGAGGGAATTGAACTTGTGACCTTGGGGCTTAAACTCCAAGCCTTAACCACAACGCCATCCACCATTGGGTTATTATCTATCACTATTTTATTTCGTTGCATCTGCTTGGAAAATTAGTGAAATATGGTATTTTTGTTTTTGAAAAATTGTCAGTCTTCGGCGGATTAGTGATGATAATTAATTGGAGAGGCATAAGAGCAGTTATGCTAGGGACCCCAGCACCCCCCACTGACATTTCATTGGCAAGTTTTTTTTTTTTTCAATCACCCACCCCTACCTCCACGTAGGGTGGGGGAAGTACAGGGGGTCTGGGGGCATTAAGAGACTGTTTTCTGATTTTTTTAAACCAAAAGTTGAACAATAGTATTGATTTAGTTTTATTTTGAATAAAGAAGTTGGATCTTACTATCATATTTTGTTCTATCATGACTTTCTAGTTCATGATGACAATTTTCTGTACTGTAGCAGAAAAGGAATAGAAGACTGGATTTCTGTCTAGGCATAGAAAAACGGATTTCTAATTTTTGCAAAAATATTTTTTTTTAAAAGTAATATATAATGTAGATTCAATTGGTATATGACAAAATTCACACTCAGAATAAACTTCAACCACTCAATAATTTTTCTAAATATTTATGTCTACAAATTGTATTGATAGCATTGCTTGTTTTCATATTGGTTCAAAATTTTAACATCAATTATTAATTTACGGAAATTAGTTTACTCTTTTGACATGATTACATTGTCTTTCCATTGAAGGTTTAATTAACATAACAGTCAAGTTTTTATCTTATCAAAAAGTTTGTTAGTCATATAAATAAAAAAATAAATATTATCATATCTTTTTAACTAAAATATATATTTGTCTTTGTTTATTTTAGTATTTACCTGTTTACATTAGTTGCAGTTGCATTAACATTACTAAAAAAGAGTTCAATATAATTATGTCAAACATAAAAAATTAGTTATACTTTTATCAAATCTTAAAAAAAAGTGAGTGTAATTTTTCCTAAATTTATATTGTGCTTCCAATTTTAAATACTGTTTAATGTGCCTTTTTGCTTTTTGTAAGCTTTGAGTCTCACCATGTAGTTTTGTCAAGATCAAATTTGATTGAACTTGAGAGAATTTTTTTTTTTTTAAAATAAATCATCTAAACATGATAAAATGAAAGGATTATACTTATCAAATTGTGTGTGTGTGTGTATTTTTTTTTTTGTGTGCGTGTATATGATATATAAAAATAATTTTATAAAAATGAACAATTTGAATTATTAAAACAAAACTCATAATATGACATAAAATTTAAATTTAAATGTGGAAGAAATTTAATTATTTATGTATACTGATGTAACAACGGGTTCCAGACAGAACGGGTCGGTTTGATCCACGCTTCCCAAGCTGGTGCTCGAGATGCCAAACCACGGAGAGACCTGCACAAGAGTCCAACGAGGAACGGGAAGTCCCCCAGCGAATCCTCCGACGAACAAGTTAGAAAGAGAGATGGAATGTAGAGATAGATTAGTGATAGAGAAGCTTAACCTTTTCCTTGTCTTCGAAACCCGCTTATATCCTCTACTAATCAGTTCCTTGTCCCTTCTGACCTGTCACGTAGGCCGAAAGTCTATGTTCTAGCTTGCCTTGTTCATGGTAAGGCTGTTTCGTTCCAACGGGGAGGGGTTATCGCAATAAATGCTGCAGGGAACCGCATTAATGGCTGATGTGTAGTGCAATAATTTTACAAGATCTTTGTTTGCTGATGTGGCAGGCTCTTTACTCGCCAAGTGTTTAGATGTCATTGGTGTTTGGTGTGACGTTGGGCTTCAAGAATATTGAGGATCATGGACTGGGCCTTAAGTGGTGGGCCATGTCCTTTATGGATCCACCAATGTCAGTAGTCCCCTATTCCCAAGTGCAGCTTTAGACCAACGAAAGGAATAGTAAAGAAGATAGAGATTGTGAGATGTCGATTGGAGAGGATACCGACCGGGAGGGCCGACCGGAAAGGGTGACCGAGTGGAAGGATCGATTGTGAGGAGGGCTGACCGCAAAGGGTGGCCGAGTGGATGGACCGATCGTGGAGAGGGTCGACTGCAAAGGGCGACCGAGTGGACGGACCGATCGTGGGAAGGGCCGACCGCAAAGGGTGGCCAAGTGGATGGTCTAATCGTGGAGAGGGCTGACCGCAAAGAGTGGCCGAGTGGATGGACCGATCGTGAGGAGGGCCGATCGCAAAGGGTGGTCGAGTGGAGGGACCGATCGTGGGGAGGGCCAACCGCAAAGGGTGGCCGAGTGGACGGACCGATCCTGGGGAGGGCCGACCGCAAAGGGTGGCCGAGTGGATGGACCGATCGTGGAGAGGGCCGATTGGAAAGGGTGGCCGAGTGGATGGACCGATCGTGAGTTGGGCCGACCACAAAGGGTGGCCGAGTGAGAAGGGGAAGTGGCGGTGCGCGGGGCTCGAGGAGCGGCGGGTTACGTGGTGAAGTGAAGTGGAATAGACAGAGAAGGGGAACGAAGTAGTGGATTGTGGCCGTACACGTGGAAAAATCCTTTAATGGGGGAGGTGATACGTTAGTAAGAAGTGAAGGGACATGGTGATATAGGATAGTGAAAAGGTAGGGGCGGGAGTTTTTCGAAATTTTTTCAAACTGGCGGAATTGAATCTTGACCTTTGGAATATAGGCAAGTCGTGGGCTTTTGGGATTGTTCGCTTTACCTACCTCCTTGCGAGAAACCAACACGTCGCAGAAGTAAGCTCATTTGTTTCCAATGATACACCTCTGCAACACTTTATGGACTTTCTTGTGCCCGCGTCCGAAGCAATTTGCAAACACACAGGAGGAATGGCCCAAGAAGAAATGCTAGCCGCAAGGATGGATTCTTTAGGAGACGATGATGCGGTGGAACTGGCGGAACAGTATCGGACGGAGCGAAGGGAGGAGGGGAGAGTCGCACCAAGGGCGCGGGCTCGCCTGACTATGATGATCGCGACCGCTAGGCCGATTAGCCAAGTGGAGCCAGATCACTGGCACACGAAGGCAGATACATCTACATTTACAGCGGAGGAGTTGGAGGAGGTGCGTTGGAAGTATCAGATACTCGCGGAGATAGAGTTAAAATTGCCGTCGTCAAAGGAGAGGCCATCTGACGCCCGACCGGGGGAGTTTACCCTCTGCGAAGAGGCGTTAAAGGGGGGGTTGAGGTTGCGCTCCCCCTGATAGTAGTGGACGTACTAAATCAGTTGGAGGTGGCTCCGGGTCAACTGATGCCCAACGCGTAGAAAATTTTGTTGGCCTGCGCAAGTGCGTGGCCGCGGGCAAACGAGGGAGCTGCAATGATGGTGGATGAGTTTTTTGCATGCTACAAGGCTTCGGGCCAGCAAGAAACTTGGGTCACTTTATAGGCGTCGGCAGGGAAGGGTTTGGTGGCGGGGTTGCCATCGTTAGTGAAGGGGTGGAGGCCACGGTGGTTTTACGTATCAGCCAACGGGGGAGTGGGGGTACGCACAGTGTGGAAGGTGCCAACCAAGTTAGTGGAGCCAAGGTTGGAGGCGTAGGTAGAGGAGAGGGTGAAAAAGGTGAAGGCATGGCGAGAAAAGGAGGGCGCCAAGTGGGACGACCTTGTTCAGCCCTTAGCTTTGTTTGCCTTAGGGCTGGGGCCGCAGCCGACCGATGGGGACCTTGCACCGGCAGAATTGGAGGCGAGGAGGAAAATGCAAGAGGCGGAGGATAGAGTGACCTTCGCCAAGGCTGATCAATACAAAGAGGCGAAGTTAGGCCGTCCACCTAAACTGGTCGTGAGGGAGCGAGTCCGACTGCGCCCCAAGTCGCTGGGGGATAAGGACTTGGGCAGTTTTGAGCCACTACCACCTCCAGCGGAGGAAAAAGGCAGAAAGGAGGTGGAGGTTGTGCTAAAGAAGAAGAAGAAGAGAGTAGAGAAAGAGGAGGAGAGGCCGGCGTTGAAGAGGATGAAGGAGGGAATGGCAGAGGTGACCCCCAAGGTGGGGTTGGAGAGTGCCGTGGGCTCTGGAACACAAGTGGAAAGTGGGGTGGCTAGGTCTGAGCAGGGGGCGGAGCAACCACCCAAGGAGATTCCTGGGCCTCAAGGGGAAGGAGTTGAGGCTAGGTTGAAGATGGCCATCTACCACACGCGAGCAGTATCCGGGCGACTGGTAGGAGAAGGAGGTGAAGCCGGGATTACTGCAGACCGGCTCTTGGGAGCAGTGGAGGACGCGGCCATGCGTTCGATGGCAAGTTTTACAGTGGCCGAACTGTTAAGGGGGCTTTGCTCGGCCCAGATGGAGGCGACGACCTTAGTAGGAGCCTTACTGAGCAAAGCGGCGCGCGCAAAAGGCGAAATAGAGCCATTGAAGACAAAGTTGGAGGAGGTGAAGGCCTAGCTAGAAAGTTTGAGGATGGAGACTGGGGGCTGGAAGAAAGCCGCGCGGAGTGCATGTGCTAGGGGGCTGGAGTATGCCCAGGAAGCCAAGAAAATGGAAGTGTTGGCGATGGTGCAAGGTTATTCAGCAGATCATGCGAATGCTGAGTTGCTTTGGAGACGGAATGCCGCAAGGTGGTATCGCTCGAGTTCCAGTTGGCTGGCGAGCAGAAGAAACTTGAGGAGGCCCAAAAAGCCTGCACCATCGCCAACGAAAGGTGGGATGAGGCCATGGTCTGTAATGAAGATCTACGCGCTCAGTCGAGAAAGGAAAAGGAAGAAGCAGATTAGAGAATCGCTGAGTTGGAGAAGGCGTTGGCGGAGGAGCAGGCATAACTGGCGTCTGAGAGGGCAGAGTTGGAGAAGGCCTTAGCCGATGAGAGGGCCAAGTTGGCATCTGAGAGGGTGGCGTACCTTGACCTGTGTATGGCGGTTGTAGAGCAGTTTAAGGGGTCCGCCGACTTCCAGATGGCCATTGATGCCGTTGTCGCCAGTAGCTTGGCGAAAGAGGGGGATGAGGGGGCTAGGCTGTCGGGAGCGACCACTGGAAGTAGGAGTGAAGAGGAAGTGATCTAGAACTTCCAGCGGTCGGACTTCTACAAGTATGAGATGACTGAGTTCTGGGACAGCGGCTGGAAGACTTTTAAACGTAAAGCGGAAGAGCTGTTCCCAAACTTGGACTTCAGCAGTGTGAAAATAGATGAAGACGACGTTGCCCAGACCCTCCTGGATGAGGGGGTTGCGGAGGAAGACTTGGCCTCTAGTGAGGAAGACTGACTCATGTAAAAATTTTGTGTTTATTTTTGTTTGTGTTGTTCTTTTTTTGTGTGTAATTTTGGTAATGAATTATATGTAATCGTGAGTTTGTAAGTGAAACAATGAGTGTTGCTTGGTTGTGCTGCTATTACTTCTTGTGAGTTGTAGATTGCAAAATAATGAAAATGGAAAAGCAGGTTAGAAATGGGTATACATTAAGACTTGTGTGTGAACTATCGAACTTGCTAGTAGATTATGATGTAAGAAGTTTAGAAATGGGCAGGGATCCTAACTTGTGAGAGGATCATGATGCAAAAACGTTAAAAATGGGTAGACATTAAAATGTTAAAAGTGTTAGAAAAAGGCTGGCTTTGATGACTATGGACCTGTATGTTGACGGAATTAGTGTAAAATTAAAAATGTAAAGAATGTTAAGAGATATAAAAGCATGGACCTAGATTTTTAATTAAGTATGGCAACTCTCCGCTCGTGTTCAGTGTTGGGTCTATAAGTAATTCAGTCTGGCCGAGCCCTTCGTGTTCAGGCTGGCTGAGGCCTTAAGTAACTCAGTCTGGCTGAGCCCTTCATGCTTAGTCTGGCTGAGGCTTTAAGTAACTCAGTTTGGCTGAGCCCTTCCTGCTCAGTCTGGCTGAGGCTTTAAGTAACTCAGTCTGGCTGAGCCCGTCGTGCTCAGTCTGGCTGAGACTTTAAGTAACTCAGTCTGACTGAGGCTTTAAGTAACTTAGTCAGGCTGAGCCCTTCGTGCTTAGTTTGGCTGAGGCTTTAAGTAACTCAGTTTGGCTGAGCCCTTCGAGCTCAGTCTGGCTGAGGCTTTAAGTAACTCAGTCTGGCTGAGTCCTTCGTGCTTAGTTTGGCTGAGGCTTTAAGTAACTCAGTCTGGCTGAGCCCTTCGTGCTCAGTCTGACTGAGGCTTTAAGTAACTCAGTCTGGCTGAGCCCTTCGTGCTCAGTTTAGCTGAGGCTTTAAGTAACTGAGTCTGGTTGAGCCCTTCGTGCTCGGTCTGGCTAAGGATTTAAGTAACTCAGTTTGGCTGAGCCCTTTGTGCTCAATTTGGCTGAGGCTTTAAGTAACTCAGTCTGGCTGAGCCCTTCGTGCTCAGTCTGGCTGAGGCTTTAAGTAACTCAGTCTGGCTGAGTTTTTTGTGCTCAGTTTGGCTGAGGCTTTAAGTAACTCAGTCTGGCTGAGTCCTTCGTGCTCAGTCTGGCTGAGGCTGTAAGTAACTTAATTTAGCAATGTGTTATTGAAATACCACGTAGATAACTGAGAGATAATATCGTTGTCATTTAAGGCATAGCCCATTGATAAAAAATTTACACCATGTGTGAAAAGGACAAAAATAACCACGTGTGTAGATTGTCAAAAAAGAACATACAGCAATTGATTAATACAGAGATAGGATATGGCATTTTACTAAAAATAACGCTTCAAGTTCTCGGCGTTCCACGGGTGTGGGAGGTCTTGACCTTCCATGTCCTGAAGTCGGTAAGTGCCCGGTCGGGGCCTGGCCTTAACAACGTAAGGTCCTTCCCACTTGGCTGCAAGCTTGCCTTCGACTGGATTTTTGGTGGCAAGAGTGGCTTCGTGCAAAACTAGGTCCCCCACGACGAATTCCCTCGGTCGGACTTTACAGTTGTAGTGCATACGCATTTTCTGTTGATATGAGGCTTGTCTAACAGCAGAGGACTCTCGGAGCTCTTCGATCAGATCTAAGTCAGCCCGACGCAATTCTTCGGTTCGTATTGGACTCGGGTGCAAAACCCTTGGGGTGGGCAGGCCGATTCCACTGGGATGATCGCCTCAGCACTGTATGTTAAGCGAAAGGGGGTCTCCCCAGTGGGGGTTTCGGTTGTAGTGCGGTAGGCTCAGAGTACGTTTGGTAATTCCTCCGCCTAGAGTCCCTTAGCGGCTTCCAACTTAGTTTTGATAATCTTCAGAAGAGAACGGTTGGTAACCTCAACTTGGCCATTGGCTTAGGGATGACCTGGAGAAGAGAAACATGGCTGGATTTGAAGTTCTGCACAAAATTTTTTGAACTTGGCATTGTCGAATTGCTTGTCGTTGTCAGAGACGATGGCTTGAGGGATGCCAGATCGGCATACGATCGACTGCTAGATGAATCTGGTTGTGTTCCGCTCGGTAATTGTGCCGAGGGATTCCGCCTCCACTCATTTAGTGAAGTAATCAATGGCGACGATTGCAAACTTGGTTTGGCCTCGACCGGTGGGCAATGGGCCAACTAGGTCGATCCCTCATTTGGAAAATGGGTAGGGACTGGAAAGTGTGATAAGCTCTGTAGGAGGAGCGTGAGGAATGTTGGCGAAGCGCTAGCACTTATCACACTTACACACGAATTTAGTGGCATCTTGGTTGAGAGTAGGCCAGAAGTAACTGGTGCGAAGTATTTTATGGGCTAGTGACCTGGCACCTGAATGATTACCACACACACCCTCGTGGACTTCCCTCATTACGTGGGTCGCTTGATCAGGATTGAGACATCTTAGGTATGGGCGCGAAAAGCCACGTTTGTACAAGAGGCATTGATAAGAATGTAGTTGACGACCGGGCTCTAACTTTGGCGGCCTACTGTTTGTCATCTGGCAATTCCCCACTTGTCAAAAATAGAAGGATGTCTGCCGCCCATGGAATAGGCTCATTTTGAAGGAAGTGGACTTGCTGCTGGTTTGGGGAAATGGCAGGATAGGCTAGGAATTCAAGGCGGACGCCATGGCTGAGGTCTGACTGGTCGGCAGAAGCTAATTGAGTCATTTCATCTGCCTTGGAGTTTTCTGTTTGAGGGATGTGCTTGATGTGTAAAGTGTTGAAGAGGCGAACAAGGGGGAGTGCAATATCTTTGTAAGCCCACATTGTGTCTTCCTTGGCCTCGAATTCCCCCGTAATTTGTCCGACGATGAGCTGGAAATTGCTGAACACCTAGATATGGCTTACGCCAATGTCTCTGGCTAAGTGAAGGCCTGCTATCAATGCCTCATATTTAGCCTCATTATTGCTTGCGTCGAACAAGAAACAGAGAGCGTACTTGAAATAACCACCCTCGGGGGCGGTGAGGATGAGACCAGCCCCACTGCCTTCTTTGTGGGATGATCCATCGACATTGAGGGTCCAAGAGTGGGGGTCTTCTGTCTCAGTGTTGAATTGCGTAGGCGGGGGGGCCGTGGTTGGAGTGGGATTACTGAATTCTAAGATAAAATCAACGACGGCCTGCCCTTTGATCGCTATTCGAGGTCGGTAGGAGATGTTAAATTGGCTGAGCTCGACTGACCATTGCATAAGTTGGCCGGACAACTTTGGTTGTTGCATTATCTTCTTCAAAGGTTGGTCAGTGAGGACGACAATAGGGTGGGCCTGGAAGTAAGGTCGGAGTCGTCTTGAGGCTATGACTAAGGCCAGGGCCATCTTTTTAAGCAGTGGGTTGTTCTGTTCGGCTCCCTTGAGAGCCCAACTGATGTAGTAGACCGGACGCTGGACAGAGTCGTCCTCCCTAATGAGGGTTGCACTGACTGCGGTGTTCGATACGGCTAAGTAGAGAAAAAGGGGCTCACCCGTGATCACTTAAGAAAGTAGGGGGGTTGGCCATGCACTGCTTCAATTGCTGAAAAGCTTCTTCGAATTCTGCTGTCCAGTCAAAAACTTGCCGAAGGACCTTGAAAAGAGGAAGGCACTTGTCTGTTGTACGGGAAATAAAACGGTTGAGGGCGGTGACTCTACCCGTAAGCCTTTGAACCTCTCTAATTATTCTGGGTGACTGCATCTCTATCAGAGCCTTGATCTTTTCGGGGTTAGCCTCAATACCCCGTTGACTGACTATGAAACCCAAGAATTTCCCAGATCCGACGCCGAAGGCGCATTTCTCCGGATTCAGCTTCATTTGATACTTACGCAGAGTGTTGAAGGTCTCCCACAGGTCTGCCAGATGATCCAAGGAGAGTTTGCTCTTGACAAGCATGTCGTCAACGTACACTTCCATGTTCCGACCTATCTGGTGATGAAAAACAACATTGACTAACCGTTGGTAAGTTGCTCTAGCGTTTTTCAGCCCGAATGGCATGACACGATAGTGGTAAGTCCCTCGGTCAGTTATGAAGGAGGTGTGTTCCTGGTCCGATGGGTGCATCAGAATTTGATTGTAGCCAGAGAAAGCGTCCATGAAGCTGAGCATTTGATGTCTGGCCGTGGCATCGACAAGTAGATCTATGCGAGGAAGGGGATAACTATCTTTAGGGAAAGCTCGGTTGAGGTTGGAGTAATCGACACAGAGTCGCCATTTACCGTTGTTTTTACGGACCAGGACCACGTTTGACAGCCATCTGGGGTAGTCTACGTTTTTGATAAACTGTGCCTCAAGGAGCTTATCTACTTCAGAGGCAATAAGAGTATTGTGTTCGGAGGTAATGAGCTTATCTGCTTCTGGCAGAAGGGTCAGAAATGGGACTCAATGCTGAGATGATGAGTGATGAAGGAGGGGTCAATACCCGGCATGCCGGAGTGGGTCCAGGCAAACACGTCATTGTGCTCAATCAGGAGGGCCGTAAGGTCGGCCTTGGCTTGGGAGGATAGTTAGCTACCGATCTTGGAACTTTTTGTCGGGTTGGTAGGGTCGATGAGGACCTCGACAAGCTCTTCCACTGGTTCCCCTCTGACTAGTTCGTCTTCGTCCCTGACGTTGAGTCCTTCAATGATCATAGCCTCCTTCAGCTTGACCTCTTTAAGTGAAGTGACGTAACATTCTCTGGCTACGGTCTGTTCTCCCCTCACAGTGCCGACCCCAAGGTCGGTAGGGAATTTTACGGCTAGGTGGAAAGTGGACATGACAGCTTGAAAAGCGTTTAGGGCGATGCGGCCGAGGATAATGTTGTAAGCAGAGGGACAGTCGACGACGAGGAAAGTGAGCAACTTTGTGGTCTACTGTGGGTATTCTCCAATGGTGATGGGAAGATCGATGGAACCTATGGATGTCACCCGGTCTCTAGTGAAGCCAACTAGTGGGGTTTGGAGAGGGGACAAACTTTCTTCCCCGACTTTGAGCTAGCGATAGACGTTTAGGAAGATAATGTCCGAAGAGCTACCGTTGTCGACGAGAACCCGTCTGACTTGGTAATTGGAGAGGAGGGCAGATATGACGAGGGGGTCGTCATGAGGGTAACAGATGCTTGTGCAGTCGGCCTTCGTAAAGGTGATGGGGTGTTTGAAAGGGCGGTCCAATGTGGCAACTTCTTTATCTGAGCCCTGCCTTATTTTTCTGAGTTTTGCCCGTTGAGCCAAGCGGGATGGTCCTCCATAAGCAAGCCTGCCAGCAAAAACTCTGATCTCTCCAACCGGGGGGGCAGGGTTGCCTTGTGCCAGGGGTTGCTGTTGAGGCTTATCATGACCTTGGTTAGGTTATGCGAGTTGTCGAGGAGGGGAGCGCCAGTGGCTATTTCTGGTAGGTTCAGTCCTTTGCCTTTGCTGAGGACGGGCTGCCGTGAACCAACTGAGACGTCCCTGACGTATCAAGCGCTCGACCTGGTCTTTGAGGTTAACATACTCCTAGGTATTATGGCCATGGTTCTGATGAAAACGGCAATATTTGGACTGGTCTCGTTGGTTGAAAGGAGACCGTGATGGTTGGGGCCATTTTAGGGGATAATCTCGCTGGATCTGGTTCAGGACTTGTTCCATGGGGGAATTGAGGGGCGTGTATCGTTCGAACCGGCCGGGCGGTCGGGTAGGTGTCGGCTGGTCGGCTCGGGCAGGTCGGTTGGTATACTGAGGTGTTTGGTGAGTGTACTGGGTGTTTCTGGTTTCAGAGTCCTTTCTTTTCTCTCTGAGGGTTGGGTTTTTGGCTGTAGAATCTTGTTGGGTGGCTAGGGAATCTTCGGCGTTCATGTATTTTTGGGCTTTGGAAAGTAGGGTTGCCATTGAGGTCGGGGGATTTTTGGAGAGGGAAAAAAGGAAATCAGATGATCGTAGACCGGCCATAAAAGTCGTGAGGATGACCTTGTCGTCGTTTTCCACTACCTGCAGGGCTTTAGTGTTGAAGCGGGTGACGAAGCTACGCAGCGACTCCCCTTCGGTCTGACGGATGTTGAGGAGTTGGGTTATCGGAGGCCGCTGGCGCTGGGCACCAATGAAATGGTTGAGAAAGGAGTCATTTAGGTGCTGGAAAGTAGATACAGAGTTTGTTGGCAGTTGACTAAACCATAGCCGAGCCGATCCCTTAAGTGTTACGCGGAAAGCCCGACACATGATCTTGTTAGGGAATGCATGGAGGACCATGAGGGTCCTGTAAGCTTCCAAATGGTCGACCGGGTCCGTTGTGCCGTCGAAAGAGTCGAGCGAGGGCATTTTGAACTTAGAAGGTAAGGGTTTGTCCCTGATGGAGGCAACGAACTGTAAGTTGGCTGTGGTAGATGGTTTATTCTGTATGTTCTGCATGACTCCTTGAAGTTGGAGTTTCATGGCTCGAAATTTTGCATCCCAGAGAGGAACATTGTTACCACCGGAATGCAGCGGAGGCTGGACACTACTGGCCTCTCCCTCGGGGGTGGGCACTTGGATCGATGGATGTGGGGCCCGAGGTGGCGGGTTCATATTTGGGGGAGGGGGCCGTAAGCCTTCCAAATTGGATGGGTGAAGCTATTGGATAGGATGGCTCGGGGCTCGTTCTTGATTCGATGGGATATCTTGAGGTGGAGGAGGAGGGATAGGAAGGTCTCTTTGAAGCAAAGTATTGATCAGGGCTTGGTTTTGCTCGGCTAAGGGGTTGATGCTGTTGGTGAGTTCTGTGAATTACTGCGGTGGGTTATTTGGGTTAGGAGGGTCGGTTTGGTGGTCGGCAACATTGTGGTGAGAAGCCATAGATCTAGTTGTGACCATCCACCTTGGTGGGTGGCAGGTAGAGGTTATCGGGAAGGGGTCTCCGGCGACAATGAGCACAACTGGCGCACGAAGCGAAAGGTTTCCCACAGACGGCGCCAACTAATGTAACAACGGGTCCAGACGGAACGGGTTGGTTTGATCCACTCTTCCCAAGCTGGTGCCCGAGATGCCAAACCCACGGAGAGACCTGCACAAGAGTCGAATGAGGAATAGGGAGTCCCCCAGCGAACCCTCCGACGAGCAAGTTAGAAAGAGAGATGAAATGTAGAGATAGATTAGTGATAGAGAAGCTTAACTTTTTCCTTGTCTTCGAAACCCGCTTATATCCTCTACTAATCATTTCCTTGTCCCTTCTGACTTGTCACGTAGGCCGAAAGTCTATGTTCTAGCTTGCCTTGTTCATGGTAAGGTCGTTTTGTTCTGACGGGAAGGGGTTATCGCAATAAATACTGTAAGGAACCTCATTAATGGCTGATGTGTGGTGTAAAAATTTTGTAGGATCTTTGTCTGTTGATGTGACTGACTCTTTACTCCCCAAGTGTTTAGATGTCATTGGAGCTTGGTGTGACGTTGGGCTTCAAGAATATTGAGGATCATAAACTGGACATTAAGTAGTGGACCATGTCCTTTATGAATCCACCCATGTCATATTGAAATCTAAACTTTAGAATGTAATTAATCTCGAGAAAAATGACAAATTAAGTTATATTTATCTTAATCATAGTCAACTTTAAGATTTGAAGCATGACTTTGGGAAACGTAAAGAATGGCGACTGCACTAATTTCCCAAATTTGTGTGGATTTTGGACTCCTCCTTCGATTTTTTTTTTCCCGTGAATAGCGGCGGTAATTTTCACTTATTATGGGATTGGTTTGAGATGCGAGTTGATTTTTTAATTATTTTAGTTTAGGTTAAAAAAATTTTATTTGAGATAAATTTTTATAAGAAAAAATATAAAATAATTATAATTTGAATGTGATATTTTATTTTTTAGACTTTTTAATCTATTTTGTTATTTTGTTACTATTTTAGCACAAGATTAGAATGCTAAAGGAAGGCTACGTAATCATTTCAGGGGTAAATTATAAATATATTTCCTGAGATTTGTTTTAAATATGAATTGCCTCATATGATTTGAAAAATTACAAATATCTCATTATTATAATTTTTTATTTAACAGAATTAATTGAAAAAGTAAAATTTCTAACTGTTCACCTGTACAATAATAAAATTATATGAATTATTAATTAAAATAAAATTTTTACATTATTAAAAACTGTTAATTAAGTAGATGATTTATTAATAAAAGGACATATTTGTTATGAAATTAGAAATCTTAGGAGGTATAATGTAATTTTTAGAACTACAGAGGGTAATTTGTAATTTAAGTAAACCTCAGAGGTGTGTTTGTAATTTACCCTAATACAAATTTAGAAGGTACTTAGAATGATCTAAATAAGGCCAAGTTTGGCATCCTCAAAAAAATTTAAAAAGTCAAAAAGTCACTATCTTATTTAAGTCATATCATCTTATTTAAGTCATATCACCTATCTATTACATCATTTCAAACCCAACCCATACTCAACCTATATTTCATAAAAAGTCAAAAAGTACACTTATTTAGGACACCCCAAACAACCCCTAAATATATTTTTTTAATTTTTTATAAAAATATGTGTAAAAAAGTAACGTAATGATATGACTTGAAAAAAAAATTAAAAAATTTACTTTTATAAACAATGTCAAATAATACCTTAATTTATATTCCATTCATTTTTCTCTCATCTTTCTTTTCTCTCTTCAAATCTTAGCCAAATTAGGGCCCGTTTGAAAAGTATATTGATTTTTCTAACTATTTTAACCTGTATTATCTGCCACATTTACTCATGGAGTCAGCCACATGTTTAATAAAACATACAATTAAAAACTAACAATTTGTTTGATTGCTAGGCTAGGCATAAGAAATATAAGAAGGTGGTTTACTTGCTTTCTGTCCTTACCTGTATTATCTGCCACATTTACTCATGGAGTCAGCCACACGTTTAATAAAACATACAATTAAAAACTTTGCTTGATTGCTAGGCTAGGCATAAGAAATATAAGAAGGTGGTTTACTTGCTTTCTGTCCTAGCATAACTGGTGCTTCCTTTCAATAATGCTTATATTTTAAGTGACACTTTTTTATAAATTATTTTTTATTTGCTTATATTTTATTTTATTTATATTATTTTATTTATATTTTAATAAGGCTTATAAGTGATATAATTATCAAAATATTTCTAATAATAGTATAAATATTTCGTGATGTGAATGTTTATATCATCGATGTGAGTGTTTATACTATCAATATGAATATTAACATGTCAATGTACATGTTCACATGTCAATATGAATATTCACATTGTAAAATATGAATGTTTACATCACTCAATTACTAATCGTTCAAAAAATATTTATACGGGTAGAAATGTTCATAAAGTACATTAAATATGAGAATTAAGATTTGGTAGAACAAATGTTCAAATAATAGGACTTATTGGAATATAAGAATATCTTATGAATTAATTGGGATATAAACACTTGAAAAATGATTTTTTTAATAATTCTCCCTATTTTTAATTACTAATAATTTTCAAATTTAATTTAAGTTTCTCATTTATTAAATCACTAATAAAATTTAAATGTAAAATTATAATGCATCACAATTATACCTACCACTAGTATTATGTAAAATGTACTTTTCATTCAGTGTGAACGCTGTCACGCTTTTTTATATCAAAAATAACCATTGCAAAACATTTTTTCTCATTATCAAACTGCTCAAAATTACAATTTTTCTCCTCAAACTATACAAAAATTCAAATTTAAAATTAGAAACATATCACATTTCCACCCATTGTCCCTATATAATTATCACCATTTTGGATTTTAAATTTTGATTTCTTTAATTTTCCCCCCTCCACCTACATTCAAGTGCTTAAGTTTTGATAGTAAACAATTAAGGTTGCCTTTGTTTTTGTGGATTTGGAATTACTCATTCAAGGAGTATAACATTTAATTTTTATGTAATATTTTAGATATGAATTTCAAGAATAGATTTGAAAGTTTTAGATTAATGGATTTGAAATAACTATGAAATAACTAGGTAAACATAATTATTTAAAATAATGATTTTACTTGTACAAAATTATTAACAAAATAAATCTTCCCAATCTATATGTCATCTTAAGCTTTAATAATTCTCAATCTACATTCAATAATCAACATTTCCTACAAGTTTACAAAGTTGAACATACGTCCATATATCCAAATGAAACCTAAAAATTTGATATTCTACATTTTCACAACACGCTAATGATTGTTCTTTTTTTGGGTGAATGATTGTTCACACCTTGTTTTCGTAACATGTCAAAAAAAATAAAAAATTAAAAGTCAATTTTTAACTCATTTTGAATCACATCACCTTTCACATAAAATAATAAAAAAAGTTTAAAAAATTAAAAAATCAACTTTTAATCTTCCCAAAATAATTTTTTTGTAAACACGTTGTTAAGATTATATACATGAAAGTTGCCACAGTATTGTTGGTTGTATAATTTGTATAAGCCAATCACAATTCAACACGTGGCATGAAAAGGGCAATTTGGAAAGGTAATATAAATTGCCAACCATAGTCAGACACGTGTTAACTCATACTGGTAATAATGGGTCTGCGTAGCACTAAAATAATTAATGGATATAAGATGATGTGACCTAACAATTACTTACAAGCACTACAAGAAAATACACAATTGGCGACCACTTTTGCCGACTAAAAATACTTTGGTTGCCAAAAGTAGTGGAATTGGCGACCAAAAATTATGTTAGTCGGTAAAAGTACAATATTTAGCTACTAAATTTTTTTAGTCGGGGTATATTAATTTTTGGCGACTAAAAAAAAAATTAGTCGCTAAAAATCTCACAATTGGCGACTAAAAAAAAA